>JAABNY020000095.1:24850411-24865905 GCA_015164015.2 Brevimyrus niger
CTGGTGTGTGAGTGTGCCCTGCGATAGGCTGGCCCCCTGTCCAGGGTTGTTCCCTGCCTCGTGCCCGTTGCTCCGGATAGGCTCCGGACCCCCAGCGACCCAGTAGGATAAGCGGTTTGGAAAATGGATGGATGGATAGAATACAACATGTGAGAGGTTTTAACTCTACATTTATTTATCCATCCATCCATCCATTTACCATAATCACCCTAGCCCCAGTGGAAGCCCATGTGCCGTAATAGGCAGGCTTAGGCCTTGCACCCCTGGTAGGAATCCGGAATACCTGGAGGAAGCCTACATGAACATTGGGAAAACATGCAAACTCCACACTCACAATCTGGGTGTGAATCTTTACAGAGAGAGAGAATTATTTATAGTGGCAGCAACTGGGGAACAGTTTTATATGGTTTTAACACCTTTAAGAGTCTGGTAACAGAGAATAAATAATTAGTTGTTTAGTAATTGGTAGTGTTGATTAGCCAAGAAGCCGTGCATGTCCTGCAGGGAGGAGGCCCCGAGGCAGACCCAGGACACACTGGAGGGATTATATCTCTCGGCTGGCCTGGGAACACCTCGGCGTTCCCCCCCGAGGAGCTGGTAGAGGTAGCTGGGGAGAGGGAGGTCTGGGTATCTCTCCTGAAGCTGCTAACCCCGTGACCCGAACCCCAGATAAGTGGATGGTAATGGATGGATGGATGGATTAGCCAAGAAAGGTCACTTTTCCAACAGAAAATGAGTCTAGTAACAGTAAAGCTGCGTGTTTTTTTTTACATGAAAATCTGCCCAGGGTGATTATTGGATTACAGGGATGAAAACTGGTACAGTCTTTCGGTTTTTCCTCATCTGGTGTTTATATCTGCATGCTTGGTGAGTAAGTAGGGTCAACTGTCACAGAAGCTGGGGACTACTTGCTCCAGAGGTTTGGAGGTACAAAATCTGTTGGCTTCTGCTGTTTCTCAGTTTCTTTGCCCCCAAATTCTAACACAGAAGAGTAAGACTATGGAGGAACCATCCCAGACCCTGGAAAAGAAAGTGATATTGGGTAGAAACTGGTGAAAATACGATCAGAAAAGCCCAATTGCGGGTAGCGGACAGATGTTGGAGGCTGGGTTCAGGCAGGTGGTTGTTTTGCTGTCGGTCAGCTGGTCTGTGATCCTGCTCTCAAACAGGAAACAGCAGAGATTGGCACACTCACCTTTTTAGCTGCACATCCACATATCCGCCTGACTTGTTCTAGGTCAAGCTGAAGTAAGCCTGTCGAATCAGACCATAACCGTAGTCTGCTGATAATTACCCAAAAGCACATTCGCATTCTGGGCATCCGCTAGCTACAGGCTGCTGGAATTTTGCAGTATGTTTGGGAGCCAGATGCTAATTTGAATATTTCAGTTAAGGATAAAAGGGGAAGACAGAAGCAGCTGCAGCAGCTGTCAAATAGAGATGGGGAGCTTCAGAAACACCCATGGACATGATGTGTGAAATCGGCCAGTCGCTCCCAGAGACAGCAGCAGGCGGGACTCACCGTTCGCTTTACCTGAACTAACAGAAAATTAGACGGCACTGGGGCTACATCCCGGCGAGACCCTGTTATTTTAATCTGGTTATCCGAGGCAGTTTTCCAGGAATGTACAGCTGGGAATTATTAATAGAGCAATCAAAGCTGATGGGAATGAAAATGTAGTGGGAGGGGGGCCGGGGGGGTGGGAACGTGTCCTAATGTCCGATAAGTTAGCATAGGCAGGGAGGTAAACCGCGGTGGCCCGCGGGGCACCTGGTCCGCTAATAGGAAGTGACTGTGAGCGTCGGTACAGAGGACCAGCTCCGACAACACTTCCAGGGGGAGAAATTAGGTCTGTCCTGCAGAAAAATGGAAACGTCTTACTTAAATTATTTTGATCGCGTGTAGGATTCTGCGCCGGAAAGCCTAGTTATTTTAATTTTTTTTTTTTGAATTAGGTCTTGTGACTGCAGAGTGCTTGGCAATGACCTGAAACTGAAGGTGAATGGTCACGTATTCACCATGAATGAAGAGCGTCAGAGAGCGGCAGACACCTCTGAGATTCTGCTGGGAACACAGGTTTTCGTAGCATTGAGTTTTCCGAATGTGGGGACAAAAAAATGGTCCACACAACATTAGTATAGCAGGTTTTTATCACATTGTGGGGACATTTAGTAATATATGCCTGGACCACACACACACACGGGGAGATTTTTCATGGTCACGGCTGCGCTCATCTCTCGTATCTGGGGGTTAATTGGTGACCTGCTCGAATGCAGTAATGGCCTTGTACATGACAGCCATCGTACTGAACCTTTAATCACATCTGTAACGCTGTCGGTGACACCGGGGAGAGGGGAGGCTGATGAGGCGCTTTAGACAGCAGATTTACTCTGAACGCCAGCCTCAGTGCTGAGATTAATGAGAGTTCTGACCAGGTCTACGTGCTGTCATCACATGTGTCGGCGGTCACATGACTTCTCCACGTACTGTGATTTTGCCCTTTTTACATCCTTATTTGGATTGATTCTTACCTGCCTCATATGGGTGGGGTGCAAACGGGCAGTGCGCTCGGTGCCTGTGTGACGACTTTACAGAAAGACTGTAACCCACTTTCCTAGTGTGACCAGTTACATTGGATTAGGTCATATATGTGTCCTGGAGGACATATGAACATGTAGCAGGAGACTTGTATTTAACAACTGAATCTTATATGACTAACACAAACATCAAACACGTAGCATCATTGTGTGTAACCCATATGAAGGTTTAACCAACAGACATGTGTTAGATGATTCAGGAAGCCTGAGTGGGTAATTAAGAGCTGTACCAGCTTGGCTGGGTTCCTGGGCCCTCTATGCCACACCCCCTCCCTGTGATAGGCTACAGCTGTGGTAGTGTGGCCCGCCCATTGGCTGAGGCCCCCCCGCGTGTCATTGACATCTTGGCGCAGTCAGAGTTGGGCAGGTGATTCGTCAGCACCGGCGGGGGGGTGGACGTCTGCTCTGAAAGGTGTCTGCTATCGCTCCGGGGGCAGCCCAGACGCTCTGTGTAGGGTGCCGCCACACCCCCATTCCCCATTCCGCATGGCTGCCGCTGTTAAATACCCGCGGCTTCATCTTCAGCACCTGCACGCTGCTCATGACTCATTCTTTTAGCTCACTCCTCTACCGGGGGGGGAAAGAAGTGATCCGGGTGGGAGGAGGGAACCCTTCAGACAGAGGATAAGGAGATGCTTTTTCCATCTATCCATCATTTTCCTTCTATTCATCTTTCCAGCAGTCCATCCCAGTCAGGGCTGCGGGAGGGGGGGGGTCTGTGGGAGGTTGGGGCCTGGTTGGGCTACACCCTGGTCGGGATGGAAGATCTTTCTTGTGTTGGTTAGCAGATGCTGTTTTTTTATTTTTTTTGCCTGTATCGATTCCATACATTCCAGGATTGTGCCTTAGCCGTTTGTAAGCTGAGATTAAGGCTGTTTGTGGCCCCCACCCGGTCCCCCACAGACAGTGGCGACTTAGATCCTAAAGCGAAGCTGCCCACACGAACCCCGAGCAGCCTTCTGCGTTTGACGTAAATACGCTCATGAGCAGCAGAACGGGCTGCTTGTGTTTCTGCATGTTTCTGCTGCCTCTGCACAGTCGGCCTCGGCCTCTGATATTTGCCTTATTTCATGTATGCTGGAAGAAAGATGAAAACGTCAGCTGTTACTACAGGCATATAAATCAGTCCTCTTCTGTACCTGGACAGATCAATCAGACCCGGAGCCTTTTCTTAGGCGTATACCACCTGCTTTTGACATCCCCCCCCCCCCCTCTCGGTGGTTGTACCGGTGGTCTTCACACAAACGCCATTCCCGGATCTGTGCAGGTAAACAATGTTAGCTGTGCGTCACTGACGCTCTGACACATTTGTTTAGAAGAACCAGAGGAAATAAATTCTTTTGTCTAAAAATACCGTCCGTCCCCCTCTCATGGCTGTAAACTTTGTCAGGGCAGTTATGGCGGGCATATAGATCGGTCCCCCTTGCCGGCGCTTCTGCCTGCTCCATTTGGACCCGGTTGGCGGTATGTAAATCGATTCTCAGCCAAGACTTGCCTGGAATGTCGGCCCGCTAATGGTGCTTTTCCCACTCGGCAGTAGCGCCCTCCCAGGGAATATGACTTCCAGTTTAACCAGGCTGTGTCTTCCCCTCTCTTAAATTACGGCATCACCCGCCAGAGACCGCGGAGTGCTCAGTTCCTGGGTGGCTCAAGGGCATCCTGGCCGCCCCCTCACCCATTCCCCCAGCAATCTCAACGGCTTGACCATAAACCACTTAACTGCGTCACGTGGAAAGTGGCGATGGCTGAATGAAGGCGTTTGTGTCCACGGGAGGCCCCAGGAGCCTGTTGGATCAGTTCCAGGACAGCAGGTGTAGAGGCGAGGCCTGCTTTAGTCAGGTGCTCAAAATCGCAGCATCTCACCCACATGCTGCATCTATTAAGGTGCTTATTCCTGCCAGCTCCCCTTTTTATAGACGAAAAACAGGCAAAGCCTGACCACGCGTTTTCCTCTTTCATTCACAGGGTATGTCAGAAAAGTTCAAAAACTTTTCATTCCATTCCGCAAAATCATCCCGAAGCAGGCAGGTCTGATGCCCTGAGTGAACACCGCCGCTATAGAGGGGTTCAGATCAGAGTGGAAGTACCACATTGACCCAAATATAAGATCGGTTTTTCATCTGAAAAAATGGTGTCATCTTACAGTATATTCAGGGTCTAGAGTAGACAAAAAAGGTAACAGATGGTGCCGAATACGATATTTTACAAGTGTTTTGACCGTAATATAGATTTGCCATGAGGTTTTATGGTTGAGTCTGAAAGCGTGAGAGTTGCGCCAGTTGTGTGAGAGTTGGCAACCCTGGCAATGCATGTGTTTAGCGTGTATCCCTGAGTGTTGTCTAAATTGTTGGTTATTATTGTACAATTGTAATTATTGTACAATTGTAGTTATTGTTATTGCAATCCAATTGCTGGTTAACGTATTATACTGTACCTTCTTGTCAAATAAAAATATTTTTCTTTATAAAGGTATGATTTGGTATTCCAAAAACATTTTTTCAAAAAATTCTTGCCAAAAGTCTGTGGGGTCTTATAATGGGGGTCGTCTTATATTCAGGCCAGTAAGTGAGTGTGTGTTAGTGTGTGTGTGTTTGCATTAGCGCCATGTGTATTCAATTCTTTGTGCCTATGATTGGAGCCTAACCTTGGCAGAATAGTTATATGTCTGTGGGCCCTTGAGCAAGGTCCTTAACGCCCAGTTCTTGGGGTGCTGCACACGAATCCACTGCCATGATCCCCAAGCTGTGGCGAGCAAGATGGGGCAGGTGAAGAGAAAATTGAAGGATTATAATCAAATAAAGGATTATTATTATTATTATTACAGTATGTATGTATCAGTGTTTGTGTGTTAGCCTGTGTGTGTTAGCGTGTCTGTTAGTGGGTACGCACTTGTGTGATAGCTTATGTGTTTGTTAGTGTGTATGTGTCTATTAGTATGTGTGTTAGCATTGTGTGTATCTGCTAGCATATGTGTGGTAGCGTGCTTGCATGTTACCATGTGTGTTTGTTAGTGTGCTGGTGAGTTAGCGTGCCTGTTTGTTAGTGTGTGTGTTAAGGTTAGGGCTGGGTAGGGGTCATTTTTGGGATTAGCGTTATTCTCATATAAGTGAATGGAGAGTCCCCATAAAGATATGAATACGTGGACTGTGTGCGTGCGTGTGCGTTTCTGCGTGTGCTACCATGCGTATGTTACTGTGTGTGTGTGTTTGAGCATCTGTGTATGTGTGTCAGCAGGGTTTCTGGGCACCCGTGCATCTTGCAGCAGAGCGTGCTGTTTTTCCTGTGTTCTCCACTGCGCTCTGCATTCTGCATGCGTGCGACATACCGTCTCTCTGCCCGGCGCCGGGCACGTGACGCCCTCCTCCGGCTCCCTCTTCAATGCTCGGCCCTTGGGAGCCTCTCGCTACGACCTTCCGCGGGGCCCCTTTCTTGCCTTCGCTCCCCTCCCGCAGATCAGCTCCCGGTCCCTCTTTCCTCTGGGAGAAGCTGCGGAAAACCACAAAGGGCTCTGAGAGGGATGGGGACGAGCTGAAAGAGTCGCTCCTGGCATGTCTGACGGTTCAGGGGCGGGCCTCGTCTCTGTCACTGGTTTCAGCCATTCGGGGAGTCGGGTGATAAAAGGATCGGAGAAAGATGAGACAAATGAAGTCAAAACAGGAAGGAGATCTTGCAAGGCAAGGATCTTCGCAAGTCACTAAAAAGCACAGTGGATCCTTGGGTAGGCCATCATCTGCAGGGATTTCTAATACACTGCTACTGTCCTCTATGCTTCCTCACTTCCCATAAAGACGCATGTAGCCCACAGTTTGCGTCATTGTGTTAATAGTGATTCATCTCTTCTGTCCAGCAAAATGATGCCGATGGTATCACTGTCTGGCAGGAATGACCTGCATGCGCCCTGTAGTATTATGTGGGTGAACATTTGGGATATAAAGATGATGAAGCGATTATTAAGGAGGCAATTCGACCGCAATGATCTGTGAAGTCAGAATCGGTTATTTTAGGCTATTTTGGGGGGCAAAATCCTTAAAGATACTATGACCTCCGGGTTATGGTCTGTTTGCGTCCTGTAGATTGACATGGCGTGCGAGCGCGTGAATTTCCAAAACGTCGGATTGCAGGGGAAGGTACGTTAATATACATAAAGAAGCATCACTTGATGATTTTTTGCACTACAACTCACTTTTTTCAGCAGAAAAAAAGTTGCCGTTTTTTGCAAGCTAAATTAACAATGGTCAAAACAATGAGGTAGCTATCTAGCTAGCTAAGTTAAAAACATAAATGTTAAAGATGCACATTATATAGCTTAACATATCAGTGTTAGCAAATATTAGTGGCAAATCAAGATATTAGCATTGGTCAGTCTTGGCTGATATTTGAACCTTATGGCAGCACCAGAGCTAAAGACACGACGACTAGAATGATGGAGATGACTGGACAATCAGCTGCTTGGCATAGTGGAGGACGAGGGATTTCATCAGCTCCTTTAACACTTATAAGAGGTCTGAAAGTACCAGCCTGCGACATGTTTATAATTCATTATTAAATCTGGCCCACGTCCACTTGGCGTGTGCAGGGATGCCATGTGTCACGCATCTGGCGTCAGTCTCAGGCTCACGCAAGAAATCTTATGTCGAATCTATATCATTCTATTATAAACCTAAAATTAGCTACATCAAAAGCGTTGGGTTGTTTGTAAGCCCTACAGGCTATTTACAAGGTAATAAGACTCTTACATATGTGTAAATGTGTGTGCAGGCTTGTCTGTAATTGAAAATCTCGTGCCAGCCAGCTGACCAAAGTTGGCAACCCTGCAAGTGGCTCAGAGGTTAGCTGGTAATTGGTATAGGTGATATTAGACACAAATGTATTTGTATTGGTCAAAGGAAGTGCATGTTTTATGTTTGTTTTTTCTGTATCGTTCTGTATTTGGCCTATTTGACAATTTACACAGGCTTCTTCTCCCTGTTTAATAATAAAAATTTAAATGAATGTACTGAGATTCTACTTATTTGTATTCAGGTAATAGTGTGTGATGAAGTTCTCATGGTCATATTTGTGAAATGTTTTCCATGAAATTAAGAAAGGTATCAAAATAATGAAATAATCGCTTAATCGAATCGTGGTCGCAATGAAAGATCCTCAATGCATCGAATCATTCCCAATATAATCGTAATGTGGCCAGCATTTACACCCTTAGTAAACACTCATACTTAAACGCATTTTCTCAAAAGCTACCTGTAAGAGAGTAAGTCTTGGCCTTTCATAAAGTTTTACGGTACTGGAGCAGGAGGCGTAAGTCTTCTTGTAAGTCATCCTTTTCCCTGTCGTTTCTGGAGGTTTTCTGGCGTGATTTAGAGCCAAACTCCATGAAAACAACTGCGGGAAGAGGGGCCCGTCAGTCCATTACAGCTCTGCAGGGCCTTGTCATCTGGAGCTGCTCGGCACTGGCCCCCCCACAGGCCCCCCCCCTACTTCCTCTGGAAGCTCCAGCGGCAGCTCGGCGGCGAGGCTGCCGACCTCTGAATGAGCCCGTTGTTCAGTGCCGGTGTGGAATAAAATAACAGCACAGGGATGATGGAGGGTGGGGGTTCTGCTGGCAGCCTGTGATCACAGTAGCACCGCACTCACCCTAGTGACAGATACCACGGGCCGAATTCGGGTCAGGGGAGGCCGCCCCACTGGCTGCGCTCTCCTTCCCCGTCCCGTTGTTGTTTACGTAGCGTGTCTGTACTGACAGCTGCCTTTAACCCTGCTGAGTCGCCCTTCCTCCTAGTTCTCTCACTAGCAATCCCAGGTGTTCCCCTCACTGAAGACCACCCTTAGTCTTGATTGGGGCAGCTGGATTGACTGTAACACTCTCAGTGTCACACAATGACTGCAACACTCCCAGTGTCACACAATGACAGTATCACTCCCAGTGCCACTCAATGACTGCAACGCTCCAGATGTCATTCTAGGCTGAGCCAGTGCTGTTTAAGGCTTTTTTGGTGTTTATGGGTAAAAGCTTGTATTTGCCTCCTGATCGCCTGTGTATGCACACATTCACACACACACACACACACACACACGACAGCTCAGCTGCTTAGTCTTGCCACCGGCTCCCCGGTTAAAATGCAAGCTATGTCGCACAGAGGAAACACGCTTTGAATTCAGCGAGCTGCTTCGGAAGAGCGTCCGCTCTCCTCTTGTGTCTCACATCGCCATGGCTGCAGATAATGTTTATTTTGTTTTATTTTACGTCCCGTCGCAGCACAAACAACTTACAACCTTCCCTCCCCCCTCTCTCTCTCTGTCTCTCTCTCTGTCTGCCTCATACAGAGCTGCTGGGTTCTGCCAAGAGGGTGAACGTTAACTTTCAGGACACAGATGGGTGAGTGAGAGGCAGCCCACCCCCCACCGTGAAGAAGGCCACTGGCTACACGGGTTATTAAACTGCATGCAGCATGCTCCCCACGGGTGTGCCCCCCCCCCCCCGCAACAGGCTCCTGTCAGACCTGCGTGTCCCAAAGCATGTCTGAGTGTCTGTGGGTGGCTGGTTATTGGTTATTACGTTGGCACTTAAGTGTGTCTGTGTGTGTATGTGTGTGTGTCTGTGTGTGTATTAGGTTTATATTACATTGTGGGGACCCCACAATGTGATAAAAAACTGTGCTTTTGACATTGTGGGAACCATTTTTCTCCACAAAGATCTGTAAATACAGTCAAAAACTTAAAAATGCCAAAAGTATCATATTTTATTTGGTTACTTATGGTTAGGGTTTGGGATGGGTAAGGGTTAAGGTCGTCATGTTTGGATTAGAGTTTTTCCTATAGAACTGAATGGAGAGTCCCCACAAAGATATAATTACAAACGTGTGTGTGTGTGTGAGTGTGTGTGTGTGTGTGAGAGAGAGAGAGAGAGAGAGAGAGAGAGAGAGAGAGAGACGGTCCCTGTGGCTCATTGCAAGCAGCTTAGACTTCAGTTCTAAATTGATGCTGCTCGGTCCCTTCTTGCCTCGGGTTGCAGTCATTAATTCAAAAGACAATCCCAATTAAACATCTCCAGAAAGATCGCCTTGCTTTGGCATCACTGTGTGCCTGGCACTGATTGGTCCCCTTGTTTGGAAATGAGCTGATGGCTGTATGGGTTCAGCCAGACTTTGGATTTTCGGCGTTATCACCAGGGACCGTGAGGTCACCTGACATCCAATTACCAGAACGTTCCAGCAGCATCCCCAAGGGGAGAGCAGAGGCTGAGCCCCCCGATTTATGGGGCTTCTGTCTTGTGATATACGTTCACAGGAATGGCTGTTATCCACGTGACACAGAGGTGGAAAGGTGAGGGTGAACTGTGTTCCCTCTGGGGGGCAGCAGTGGGGATTGGGGGAGGCTGCAGTCAGGCTGGGGGCAGGGGTGAGGCTGGGCCGGGGGAAAGGATTTACGCTGACCTTGTGCCCATAATGAATGCACGCCTGTAAATGACTGCCTGACATTTCTATTGGCTAAAGGCGACTGGATCGCAGATGTGTAATTTCACTGTACTGTCCCTCAGCTGCGGTCCCATGACCCATGAGTGTGGCCTGGCAGAGGCTGCAGTGACTGCCCCCCAGCTCCCGCCCCCCAGCTCCCGCCCCTGGGACCTTATCTCCTATCAGACGGCTGCCTTCTGTCCCAACGTGTTATCAGGCGAATTAATTGCTGGGGACAGCAAATTGCAGAGAGGAGAGACAGAAAAGCTTGGGCCACCTTCACCCAGCAGCTGGGCAGATAAGGGTAACGAGTGACGGGCCAGGGGGTAATGATCATGCGGGGTAGTGATGGCCCTCCTCGTGTCACGTGACACAAGCCTGCAAAAAGCTCTGCCTGAATTAGCACGGGCTCTGTATTAGTGCAGGCTCTGTATTTGTACCGGCTCTGCATTAAGGTAGGCTCCGCATCAACACAGGCTCTGCATTAGCTGTGGCTCTGCATTAGCTGCAGGTTTGCATTAGCGCAGGCCCTGCATTATCACAGGCTCTGTACTGTATTACTGCAGGCCCTGCGTAAGCACAGGTTCTGCATTAGCCGTAAGTCTGCATTAGCGGCGGCACTGCATCAGTGCAGGTTCAGCATTAGCTGCTACTCTGCATTAGCGCAGGCTCTGCAATAACGGTGGCTCTGCATAAGCGCAGGCCCTGCATTAACGGTGAGTGCATAAGCGCAGGCCCTGCATTAACGGTGACTGCATAAGCGCAGGCCCTGCATTAACGGTGGCTCTGCATAAGCGCAGGTTCTGCATTAACAGTGACTCTGCATTAGCAGCGACCATTCTTTGCCTGCCCCACCTGTGCTTGGCCGCGCTGCTTTGGGAGCTCGGCATTTTGTCTCGGGTCCCTTCTGTAACGTGGGGGGAGGGGCAACGGCGAGTTTAGAGCCCCTTATCGGCAAGGCGGCTATGTTCCCCCAAAACTAGACACTGCCTGTGTTCTGGGCTTGCTGTCGAGGGGCGGGTAGATCCTCCAGATCCATCCTCTGCTGGTCAAACCAGCCCGTTTAATGTGACTGCACTCCTTGCAAAAATGAAGGATCCTGAAGAATACTGCTCACCCACCATCCCAAGCCTCTACAGAGCGCTCACCATGCGGGGAGAGCAATTACCCTGTCCTGACAACAAAAACACCTTCCATAACGACGACATGGCGCCAGCGTGACAGGACTACAGGGCCATTCATCGGGCTGGCAGAGCCGGACTCAGTGCTACATGAATGTTAATTGAGGCAGCCATCAAGCGGTTGGTGCATTTTCACATCCCCTCCATTGTTTAGGGGGGCGATATTGTCATTAATCATCGCTGACTTACAGTAATAAATTCTCTTTACAAGTGCGAGGATCATCTAAAGGTCATCTTCTGCGTGGTGTAAGCCTGAACCTCTGGGTGACTGATCAAAGGCGCCGGACAGGGTGCAAATTGCACCATCGTCTGTGTACAGAGAAACCGATTTATTAAGGTGTATTGAAACAAATGAACTCGTCCTGCAGTGAATAGTCATCTATAACACTCATTTAGAGACATTTATCTTGTAGCCGCTGAAGGAAACGGCACACCTGTCCTTTATTTGCCCTGCGATGGAATTTCCTCGTCCCTTGCTCTGGCCCTGCACTCGGCTGCGCTCCGCGTTCGGACGTCTCCTTGGAGGACAGCCTGCATTGATCGGCCAGTGAGTCATCCAGGTCCTGGAGCTTTTCTCTGGCACCGTCGCGGTGCTTCGGAAGGAGCCGGCTGCCTCCCTGCCAGGTCTCTCCCACCATGTCCTGAGGGTGGGCGAGAATGTTGTCTCTACAAAAGAGGCCCCGTGCTCTGCGCTGGTGTCTGGGTGGGCTGCACTCTTGGACAAGAAAAGCTTCCGGAGTCATTAAAAAGTTCCACAATGACTTTCTCGACGGGGGGTGTCAGCAGGCCTCAAAGACAGCCATGGACGTTTTGCAGTCTTCATCTGCTCGTTGGGAAGGACGTCAGTGAGATGACTGTAAATGAGCATATATCGATATTCAACCTACATTCATCCATCCATTCATCCATCCTCTGACCGCTTACCCTATTCGGGGTCAGGGAGGCCACAGAGCACAGGGTACAGGGTAGAGAGCGCAGGGCACAGGGCACAAAGCACAGGGCAGAGGGTACAGAACATTGGGCACAAAGCACAGGACACAGGGTGTGGGTCACCCTGGATAGGATGCCAGTTCATTGCAGGGCACACAGTCATACACTATTTAGAGGCAATGTAGAGACACAAAATCATAAAACTCATAAAACTTCATAAAACATGAATTTGCCGGAGCCCAGAGAACCCGCGGTGCAGAGGCGGCAATATTCAAACATGGTCATAACTTTTCTACATACACTAATTTGGGTTCCAACCAAAGAAAAACATAAAAGGAAATACTCTGAGATAAACGACAGGGTTAATGGGTTCCCACAGAGCCGGGGCTCAGCCTCTCCGTTACAGCAGTCAGGACACTCAGCACCAGGGGCGATGCTTCATTGGGAGTGATCTTCTGCGTGATGTCATCACCTCGCCATACGTGTCACTTAGGGAGGGAATGTTTTTAGAACAATATTCTGTGTGTGCTTTTCCAGCTGAAACGAATCCACTAATTAAAACCAGAGAAGAATGTTTTATTTTTAATGTCCACATCTTAAATAAAAATAGCAGTGGGTGTTAAAACCTCTCCCTCTTTTGGGCTGTGCATTTCGTGATATGCAGTGCAGATGTTCACAGTCTGAATGGGCTTCATGCTCGTAACATTTAATCACTGTCCATCACGATGAGTTCATCTTCTCCACACATACCCCGAGGGCAAATACCAAGTGTGGGGAATTGCTCTGACGTGGTTTGATTCCGTGTGTAAATATTAATGCTGTCTGTTTGGGCTTATGAGGTTCTGTGATGTATGAAGCTAATTATCACACGCTAACGGTGTGAATATTTGGAACGTACTTGGTGTTGATTGATGATCACTCCGAAAATGTTTAACTTTTCGAGTAGATAAAACGGATTTTTTTTTTCTCCAGTAGATCCTAAAAAGACCAGATGAAAGGCTAAGTATGGGCTCTCTGGAAGAGGGCGAGTCCAGGGCTGTTTATCGTGGGTAGCTTCTGCGGCAACATGTCGAATTCGCCTCCTGTTTCCGACCGTAGACAAAAATAACCCTGATGATAAAAAGGCGCTTCCCAGATATAATAATTTATGATAATTTATGCCACCCTGTAGGTAATTTATTGGATTATGCTCCATCTACAGATGTGTCACTTAGTAGCCCATCATACTCCAGTCACAACTGGTAGGGTATTATAAACATGCTGAAAGTGGTGTGTTATTGGTCTCCTTTGGCTTGAATGATACACCTGTCACAGCCAGGGTATTATTATAAACATGCAGTGAGTAGTGTGTTATTGGTCTATTTTGGCCTAAGATACTCCAATCATGGCTGGCATGTCATCAGTGCGAGGATCAGTGTCAGTGACCCCTGACGGCCCTCATTGAGACACTGATATGAAAATGGCTGTGAGTATGATAACAGTAACGCTGTCTAAGCTGATGGATACTGCGCGTTGGGTGTGTAACCTGCGGGGAAGACGGGCCAGTGCACACTGGTCCTTATGGTCGTGTTAATGGGGGTCAGCTGTCCGCCTCGCTGTCGCTTCACAACCCCTCATTTCATTTCCTGACTTGACTCCCCGGTATATGTAACAGGAACTAAGGGGCTGAAATGTGTTTGTTTCTTTGATGGATGCCCCACCTGGTGTGGGCTTTTTTTCCCCAGCAGGATTTCAGGCTTTTGGGTGGACCTTGTTGGAGTCACCTGCTCCACCGAGTCCGTTGATGAGAAAGGATCACTTGGAGACCTGTATCACTCAATGCTTATATTTATTAGTAAATGCCTGTTACAGATTAATCTGGGGAAGTCGTCCTCACAGCTGACACACAAGCAAGCGAGCTCGAGGAGAGTTCCTACTTCCTGCTTAGTCTGTTGACCTTTTTATATTCTTTTGATTAATGCCTGCCCCTTGTTCTGGTACTTTCTACTCCTGGGTCCGCCCCCGCTTCTTCTGAGAACTCTTTGTCTCAAGAAAGCAGAAGTAGATAAGTCAGATAAGTAACTTCTAAGCAGAAGTTAACTGTCCCTCTTTAGCTCTTGTAAGTTCAGAAGTTCAGTCTTAGCCTATAGTATTCTACGAAATCACACATTGACTTATTCTAAGATTCTTGCGGCGAGACTTATGGTCAGCCACAGGCAGATGTCTTGTCTATTTCAAGCTTTATGCAACACCTATTTTATTCTAGCTTTATTGATTTTACCTTAATATTATTTAGCTTAATATTAGTTGTCATTCTCCACAACATCAGGCCAGGGGTCAAGGCGTCGGTCACTCCTAAGGACGGGGATAGCTGATTGTGATTGTCTGTTAAGGCAGCCATGGAAGGGTCTGGTCAGCCAATCAAAATTCTTCACACAAGCAGATGCAAAATGGCCTGTCCAATTAAATTTGCTTTATTATAGTGACTGTGACTGTGCAGGACTAACTAAGGAAATACGTTTCCCTAGTGGAGGTCCAGAGAATCATATAATATGAAATCGATTCATGATTTATATCCTGGTCACTGTAAGCCATCTGCCCTGCTGTTTGGAGATTCCCTCAGCGTATTGGACAACCAGCTAATAGCTAATACCCAAATCCCACACATGTGTGAGAATCATTCAGGGTGACAATGGTGGGGCTGCAATACTCCTCCATGAATCCTGCACAGCATGTACATCATGCAGACTGATTGTCACGGCAACAGTCCAGGACACCTAACGCTAGCACTGTTAGCGGTTTGAGGCCGAATCGTCAATGTGCTTTAACACATCTCTCAGTAGAGGCGCTGGGAAAACATGTCGAACAAATAATATATATATATATGCGTATGTAGTATGACAATAAATGTATTCAATTCTATGTATAAGCATGTGTGTGTTTGAGGGGGCTGTATTTACGACATTGTGGAAATAAATGTCGCAAAGCATAAATTCAAGCTAATAATGGGCTGTATATTCCATCTTTAAAGAGAAAAGACTGAACTTTTCATATTAAAAATATATGAAGCAGAGTGTCACAGTGTATGTGGCGGTGAGTGGGGGTGCCGTCCTTGGGCTATGGTTCAGATTAAGGTGCTTAGTGAGGCCTGTGTGGTTTGTTAGCCTTTAGCATGGCTAACCGGGCATGTCTGACGTCCGCCAATGACTGCTGGCATTGTTGGGAATCGCTGGCCGGGAGGCGCGGGGGGGAGAGGGGGGTTGTCAGATGAAGGTGCAGGGCAGGTCTGCTTGGGCAGCTGGGTGGGGGGGGGGGGGGGGGGGGCGGGGGGGGGGCCGCGCGCGGGTGGGGGGGG
>JAABNY020000095.1:24866925-24895157 GCA_015164015.2 Brevimyrus niger
GAGTGGGGGGGTGCGCGGTGGGGGGGGGGGGGGGGGGGGGGGGGGGGGGGGGGGGGTGGTGAGTCCATTTATTAATGCAACTGGGTCAGTGTTGTGTGTGTGAGGAGGGGGAGTGCGGGGCTGTGGTGAGGTGCAGGTTTGGCGGGACACGATCATCCCTCCGCAGGCCCCCGGATGCAGGGCAGGGTTGGGGGGGCACCGCAAATACTGCACGTCTGCCAAATTTTGGGGCCACATCCAGAGCACCCCCCCACACACACACAACATCCCAGTACTGGCCAGATTTCAGACTTCATCGTAGCCATGGCTCACCACACTGTCCCCGCAAACCAACAACACAAATGAATCAGGCCGTGTCACCCTGCTAAAATGATGCACAACACAGTGTAATATTACCCCTTTGAAGACCTTCAGCATAGATAATAGTGTTGTTAGATTTAGGTTTATGTATATATACAAACGGATGTCTCAATTGTTTACCATCATGCACCCTGGAAATGAGTCATTTGCTGGAAGGCGTCTTATATGAAAGCCTGTTTGTTAATATTAAGCTTGTGTTTATTTTGCTGGCCATGTAATGCACGTTTTTCATGAACACATTTCTCAGCTCAGAACTGGAACTTCTAAATACGCTGCGCATCAAATGGCTTCTCAAAACAAACGGCCCCTTTTTGTTTGACGTTTTACTTACTTAAAAGGGAATAATTACCCTGTATCTCAGCACATGAAGGCCTATGTTAGTGTCAAGTGAAGTATTTATGTAGTCGTCATTTTTCTCTCTTATGTTCTTGCTGATAATTTAGATACTATGCGTCTGAACTTATGGGCGTTGGTTTTAATTGCGACATTAATAGGGACCAAATCAGCCCCCACACATGGTACTCCCGCGATATTGTTAGGGACATGTCTCTACCATCCATTCTCAAATGTACATCCCTGTTTGAACTTAGATATTGTTACACTAGCAAAGATTTTCTTTACATACAAACAGACAGAAAGATCAATGATCTAAATTTATACTGCAGTCTCTGGTAGTATGCACTGCTCTGAGTAGTAACCCACATAGCCAGTAAAAAGCCACGTGGGTGTATATTTAGTTTGCAAGAATTTAGAGGTGCTGGTTTATTCTTCCTCTGGGTATATTTTGAATGGTGGACCATCGCTACAGCGGGTGAGAGACCTGAATAAGCTTCCCGCTCTTCTGGGACACATTCAGAATGGACCACCTGACCTGTGACCTCCCCGTTCATGCTGAAATCTCTCCAGTAGTTCTAACAAAGCCTCGCTCTGTTTTTAGGTCGGCCATCTTGCTAGCCGTGTGAGGGGAAGGAATGGGGCATTGGATTACCACATTCTCATTCTTTATTGCAAAGTGAAGCGATCAATTCTAGATCACTCAACTATTTTACTTTTACCTGCCTATTTATCAAAGTCGTCGGTCTGAACTCAGGCGATCAGCTTTTACTGCCTTTGTGCAAAGGCAACCTGCTTTTATGAAGCAGTATTTAAAGACCCACAAATCTTGCTGGTCCTGTACGAGCTCCATTCCATAACATCTCCTCGACACCCCACTCCTCTCTGTTTACGATGTCCGGGGCCAAGCGACCTGCCTGAACGGCTGGTTACATTGCCCCTCCCTCAGGCCCAATCAGATGTTGCTGCTGGGTCCAAAAGCCTGTCCTTAAACGGCTTTGAGATCAGCCCACATCAATCACTGACAATAGCCTGTCTGCTTGTTGTGGGCCTGCAGAATAATTTATACATTTATATTGCATTGCTGGAGCAGCTCTTTGCTGTGTCGAGTCTGCGTAAATGACCCATATATCTTTAAGAGATAGGAATTGGGGCAAAATGGTTTTATGCAAGTTTCTGAGTAGTTTGCACATTTAAAATTTATATTAATATAGATGAGAGACCTGATTCACCACATTGGCCTTCACTCTTTAAAAGGGAAAACTAACAAATAAGTGTAACGGCAAGCCGTAAATATAGTGGATTTAAATGCTTCTATTTGAAATGAGTTTTTATTCTATTAGCCTGAGTGTGGATATGTTCTTTTATCATCTGTCATGCTGGAAATGAAAGCAATCCACCGTCTTGCCACCTCTGTAGTGGGAGAGTCTTTTATCAGCGTGCCACAATCCAGCGAGGAGTAATTATGTGTCGCCTTTCCCGAACAATCATTTATGTCTGCAGCAGAATAATAGAGACTCTGATGGTGTTTGGGAAATGCCTCGTGTTTTGCACAGAAAGTGCTTTGGGTTTCCCTTCGGTCGTGAAAACGGATCCGGGGCCACGAGCAACCTGAAAATCGTGTGTGATAACAAGAGAACTAAGAAAAAGTGAAGGAATACCAGAAACCATTTGAGCAAGTTTTTTCTTATGCCAGAACCGCAGGTTAGGAAACAGATGGGGTATTGTGCTGGTAATGTAATACATTGTGGTGACACAGTTTTCAAAGGCAACATCAACAGAGCAAGTCAGAAACACAGGAGGCCAGTAGAGCAAGGTTTTGGTGTGAGCTGACCACTTTGGGCTGTACCAGTTACATGTTGCACCTGAATAAAATTGTAACGCTTTTATACTTTTTTCTGTTTAATCAGTCTTCAGCCTCATCATGAACAGTACAACGTACACTCACTGGCCACTTTAGTAGGTACATCTATTCAGCAGCTTGTTGAAGCAAATATCTAATCAGCCAATCATATGTCTGCAGCCTAATGTATAAAATCATGCAGATTCAGGTCAGGAGCTTCAGATAATGTTCACATCAAACACCAGAATGGGGATGAAATGTGATTTAAGCCACTTTGAACATGGCATGGTTCTTGGTGCCAGGCAGGCTGGTGGAGTATTTCAAAATACAACCATCTCTAGGGTTTGTAGAGAATGGGTCAAAACAGAAAAAACGTCCAGCGAGTGGTGGTTCTTTGGGCGAAAATACCTTGTTGGTGGCAGAAGGAAAGAGAAGAATGGCCAGACTGGTTCAAACTTTTAGAAAGGCAACAGTAACTCAAATAAGCACTTGCTGCATTAGGTATGGACTGACTAAAATTTGGCAATGAAAGATTAGAAAAATGTTGCCTGGTCAGTTGGGTCTTGATTTCTGCTGCACAATTTTTGATGTCAGGATCAGATTTCAGCATGAACAACATGAAAGCATGGATCCATCCTGCCTTTTACCAAAATATCAGGCTGCTAGTGGTGTAATGGTGTGGGGGATATTTTCTCTGCACAATTTGGGCCCCTTAGTACCAATTAAAATGCCACAGCCTACCTGAGTATTGTTGCTGACCCTGTCCATGTCTTCTGAGCACAGTGTACCCAGCTTCTAATGGCTACTTCCAGCAGGATAACATGCAATGTCAAAGAGCTCACATCATCTCAGATTAGTTGTTTAAACATGACAATGAGTTCTCTGAATCAAAATGCCCCCCATGTTCACCAGATCTCAATCTAATAGATCACCTCTGGGATGTGGTGGCAAATATTTGCATCTTGAAGGTGTAGCTGGACAAGCCTGCAGCAACTGTGCGATTCTATCATGTCAACATGGACCAAAGTCTCTGAGTAACATTTCAAGCACTTCGCTGGATCTATGCCACAAAGAACTAAGGCAGTTCTGAATGCAAAAAGGGAATCGTACCCGGTACTAGGAGGTGTACCTAATAAAGTGGCCAGTGAGTGTAGGCAGTACCTTTTCCGTAACATTATACTTACCTAAAAAGGAATGAATGTGTTGTGTAACTAATTGGCTGCTGTGAAGTAATTCTAACAATTTTCCCTCGTATGTTCTTGCTGGGAATTTCGACCCTGAAGTTAGATCCCGTTACACCAACAAAAGCTTCCTTTCAGTGCGACTAAGCAACCGCAGCGATTATGCAACCAGTGTATCACTGTGTTTTATTGCGAGACTTCCATGTTCCTTTTTGATGAATTATCCAGCAGCATAATATGTAGCCGTCCTCCGAGATTATTCTGAGGAGCCTGGACAGAAGCTCGAGAGCTGGCATGATGCTCCACTCAAGACGCTCTTCATTCTGTCTCAAGTCTCTATCTTTTCACCTCCCCAGCAATGACAAGTCAGGGTGTCCATCTTAACCTCATCAGGACCCACTTTAAGGAAGCCGCCACTCAAAATGCACTTTACCTCTTCCATTCCCTGAGGAAAATCTGTGTGTTTAATACTGAGACTATATTTTCCATCCAGTTTTTCCATTCCGGTCTCATTTCTAACGTTATAGATTCATGTCGCCCATAGTTACATAACAGATCTGACAGATCTGTTATTGTTTTTTCTGTGCTCTATATAAATGTGGGAAATTGTGTTGTGTCCGTCACTCGCTCCATCATTGCCGCTTCATAACAGTCCCGACACGTCTGTGAGGAGCAGTGAGAACCTGCTGCTTAAATATTCCGTGCAGATTACGGTCCAGATGTCAATTAGTGAGTGAGAGACTCTGTCCATTAACTAGTGAAATTTAAATCATCACTTGATAATTGTCATTTTCCTGGAGTTTAAAAAAACTTCAGCCATTTGGAAATTCAGGCATTTTTATTTCTTTGTTTAGCTGTTTCTTTTGACTGAGACACTGGGAAGGCTAGCAGTCGGATTCATTTTTTTGAAGACTAAAGTCACTCCAGAAAGGTAGTAAAATAGAAATATCTTTTAGACAGGAGCATTAATGGTGGGAAAAGGCAGCAATGGTGGAGCTTTGGGAATGCAGACATCCCCAGCCGGCTCCCAGCAGAAAGACGCTTTTCCCCAACAATGGTGATAATGCTCTATTCAAGTCCCCGACCTCAGCAGCCAGATACATATGTTAATGAGCGTCGTACATTTTCCATTCCCAGTAGAGGTGTGTAGCGCGAGGAGGCTTAACTATGGCGGAGCGCTCCGATTGTTTGGCCGTAGCGGAAGCGCCATGGGAGAGAGCTGGCCGATAAACACGGACGCTCAGGGCAGCGCCATCAATAATGCGAAAAATATGCTTGGCTGTTGGAACGGTGTGCCGTCCGTCTGCTGTTTTGGTAGCTGTTGTATGTTTTATTTATATGTGGTCTTCAGTAGGCTACATGGTTGCTCTTTAATTTGTTTTTTTTTTTTCATGTTACGGGGCATAGAGAATTATTAATAGAAGGACACCGTGCAAACTGGCATCGCCGCTGCTCACTAACCATGTCGTGACCCGCCGTGGCGCCTGCCTTTCCAGTCTCTGCTTAGCCTGTCAATCAGGAGGTGTCAGCCATCATGCAGATTAGTGCTTAAGGCGCTTGGCACGCGACTGGAGGATTGCCCCCCCTCCCCATTCTCTCCCTTGCCGAGGAACAGGCTCTCGCAATACCGCCGCCCGCCACCGGATGTGTGGCAGTAGTGAGGGGTAAACAGCAGACTGTGACACTCCGCTGTCTCCGGCTGCAGGTTCGCTGCCCTCCATCATGCCGCCCTCAATGGCAACATGGAGCTCATCTCCCTGCTGCTGGAGTCCCAGGCCACTGTGGACCTCAAGGACCAGAAAGGTGACCGTGACTGTCCTGCATCTACCACTGGGGGTTTCAACCTGGGTAACCCCCCCTCCAAAAAGCCAAAAATCCCCTGCCATGAATGAAAGTGGCTAAGAGCTAAGAATTTTTTAGACTATCTTTGGCTCTTTATGAAAGGGGAGGGATGTCCCTAAATATTTTCCATATTGCATGAATCAGATGATAAAGGCGTCTTTCAGACTCTACGGACCCCTAGGAGTCACAGATTCCATGTTAAAAAACCCCGATCTAACACATTCAGCTCAACAGGCGTCTCATTGGACCTTATTTGGCCAGAATGTGGATTTTGTGCAATATGCTTATATGTGCTTCAAAAGGTAGTGGGCCAACCATTCAGATAAGAAGTGGAAATTTGAGCTTAGAGCCACGTAAGCGATTCTCCAGTTGGAGCCGTAGGGGCTGAGCGCCTGGGATAGTGGTTCTTTTCCAGTTCCAGTTCCATCACACTTTTGGCCGCCTCCGAAAGGGCTTTGAAGCTGAATCGCTTCAGTAGAGCCGCGTTCAGATGCATGAATGGAGATACGACACGCCGAGGACCATCCACGTGTCCGAATCCTCCCTTCAGACCGCGTGTTTCCCCCGCAGGGATGCGCCCGCTCCACTATGCAGCTTGGCAGGGCAAGACGGAGCCCATGAAGATGCTGCTCAAGTCGGGATCCTCGGTCAACGGACAGTCGGACGAGGGCCAAATACCGCTGCACCTGGCCGCTCAGCACGGCCACTACGACGTAGTAAGTAACAGCGCCCCCTAGGTCCCAAGCCCTGTAGCTGACCCTGTTGACATCTGTCCCTAAGATAATTTTCAAATGATCCGGTGTTTGAAATTACTGTGCTTTGATTTTGTTAGATCCACATTTTTATATTCCCTCACTACTCAATATTCAATTCTGCTTGCTATTTTACACATAAACACAGTAGAATATGTTTTCTCCTGGAAAAAAAAGTATATTCTTCAATAAGGTACAAGACTCCTGGATTAATGTTATCTTCACACCTGCCCAGTGATTGAGTAGCTGCCCTAAACCAATGAGATTCCTGTGTGATGTCACATGACCCAATTTTAGAGCTCTTTGAAAATACAGGGAGTACAAGGCTGGGTCAGGTTTGGAGTAGCAGCACAGCTTGGAGATGAAGCGCATGTCCCTCTTGGCAAAAGCAAGCCGTTTTGATCTGCAGTGTGTCTTATATCCGTTAAGAGTCGGAATCCCAGAATGATCAGAGGTACCCTGAGAAGATTTGGCTCTTTGCAAAGATTCAAGGATTTAAAAAAGAAACACTATGGGGTTGTTTTTTTTTTGTTTTTTTAGGTTTTTTTAGGCAGTGAGGGGGAACTTCTCAGCACTGCCTTTCACCTGAGGTCATAGTCCATTGAAACCGTGAACGCCACGTTTGCATTTTGTTACATGAATGAGGCCTCTGAAGCTCCCAGATGATCAGAATCATCATCTAAGGATCTTCTGTACATCTCCAGGCACAGACCAAAAGAAGCTGCTTACACTAAAGTGAGGGGAGGATGCTGCTGTGCTGGAATCCTCCTAAACTTTAAGGGCTTTTGACTAGCAACAAGAAGAAAATGTCTGCCCCAAGAACACCGTCCTGATATCCGGAAGTAATGGAAGGCAGAACCGTTTCCTGTCATCTCAACCATGCAACCTTTATTTTTACTCTTATTTGAGCTGCTTGAGACAAAACCTTTGAGTTGATTGTAACTGAATTAAAACAAAAACAGTTAACAGTGTTAGTCTCATGTTGACGGAAGGGTGCAGTAGAGGCGTTGGCCTGAGGGGGCATCAGGAGCACCCCCACACGTGTCCGAAACGGGGGACACACCCTGACAGCTGTCTTTCCCTTCCCAGTCCGAGATGCTGCTCCAACACCAGTCCAACCCCTGCATTGTGGACAACGCTGGGAAAACTCCGCTGGACCTGGCCTGCGAGTTCGGCAGAGTTGGAGTGAGTCTCGCAAAAGTCTCCCACGCGCTCCCTCACCCCGTCACCGGGACAGAGACTCCCCCCCCCGTCATGCATATCGTGTAGTGCTGTTGGCTGCTAAGCGATAATAATTCCCCTCACCACCACAAATTTTCCCTGGGAAACACACCAGCTATTTTTGCATGAGAACTTATTTTAGCCATCGGCTGGATTAGAATTTGAATTCCATTATTTAGCACCATGGGAACTTAAAAATGTAAAAGTTTATGCAATGTACTATAACGTATGTGGTACATCTTTCTCGTGCAATGCTGCAGGATAGTGGTATTCTATTTGGTTCAGGTGAAAGAGTGCCCCCTACTGCCGTACCAGAGGAGAGATGGGCCATTGTGTGTGTGTGTGTGTGGGGGGGGGGGGTTCACTGCAGCTCCCAAATTAGATTAGTACTTGAAGGACTGGTTGGCTGAAGAGTCCTCACACCTGGGTTTGAACAGCTGGCCTAAAGGTTACCCCAAAAACCTGCATGAAGATAAGACTGCCCACCCCTGTTCTAGAGAACTCCAGCCTAACAGCACTGTAACTTAGCATCCGTTGTTCGAATAGCACATCTGGCCACGTTATAGATTTGCATTAGCCTACTCGCTAACAAGCTAAAGTCGGGGCTGTTGGGTGGACCCTGCAGGTGGTCCAGCTTCTGCTCAGCAGCAACATGTGTGCTGCCCTCCTGGAGCCCAAGCCTGGGGACTCCACGGACCCCAACGGGACCAGCGCCCTGCACCTGGCAGCCAAGAACGGCCACATCGACATCATAAGGTAGGGCGTCACTTTTGGGGTTGCTGGGAAGCTATGAAACACAGATTCAGTTACAGATAAAAATTGTTTTTTTTTTTTATATTCGGTCTTGAAGCACATTTTCATTCCCGTTGTAACATATATTTATAACCAGGAGCATAGTTAGAGATTAATGGATAAGTGGGGTTGTGTTTTTACTGGGGGGGGGGGGGGCTGATGGCAAATAATCATAATATAATAAAAAAAAAACTCATGACTTGAGCCAATAAATTTATATTTATTTTGGGGGCTGAAAAACATTTGGGGGGGGGGGGCTAGCTCCCCATAAAATAGGCCTAATGATTTATATGGTTTTTAATAACTAATAAGATTCGTAGTTCAATATACAATATGAAAAGTTTCATTTTCATCATTTCGCCATTTTTATCATTTTAGTGTCTTACTATGTCATTGGAAAACATTTAATGAGTTTTGGATGTTTGATTGGTGCCTTATTTGGTATTTAAGGAAAAGGTCAGGCCATCGAATGTTACTGAGGGAGACTGAATACAGGCAGGTGGCTCAGCACCTGTTTCCTCTCGCAGGAGATGCCAGTCCTGGCAAACAGTCAGAGATCCGCTGGCTTTTGGATGTATATAACTTTCAAGCATTTAGTTTCATATAGAAAATGAAACGTTTATGATGTTTAAAAAATGCTGCATGTGCCATAAAACACAACAGTCTTTTGGAGGATGTTTTTCTCATTTCAAGATGTGAGGAAGAGCGTCATTTGCAGCAGTCAGCCCTAAAACACACATAAGAGGCGTGACTCGATTTGCTCCGGGAACAGACTCAGAAACTGATCCCTGTAGTATCTGGGCTGTTGTCTTCAGGGTCAGAACGCTAACTGTCACATACGGAGCATTGGGGTTTCAGAGAATTGGGATTTCTAACGTGGGATTTCGGTGAGCAGCTTTTTGCGTGTCCTGAATCATCCCGACAGAGCCGGTTTTGTTACTCAGTCAACACCGCAG
The DNA here is from genome assembly GCA_015164015.2 of Brevimyrus niger. NCBI lineage: Eukaryota > Metazoa > Chordata > Actinopteri > Osteoglossiformes > Mormyridae > Brevimyrus > Brevimyrus niger. The sequence continues at coordinate 24,876,206 of JAABNY020000095.1, forward strand.
CGCTGGAAGCCGGCTCGTCACGAGCGAGCAACACCGAAAGCAGGCAGCGGAGGTGGCGGCGAGATGTTAGGAAGCGACTTCACGCCGTTCACGACAGGGATATGCCAAGTGACTCTGTGCTCCGCTGTGACTAGCCAGCCGCCATCTCTCTGCGTAACTCAGATGATGTGGCGGCAATCAGATTTAATTGAGGGGGGGGCGAGCAGAGATTGCGACGTGGGGGGGGGTCTTCATCGTGATAACTGTCATACCATTCATTCCTGACAGAGAAGGTCAGTGTGGCACTTTGACTGTGATGTATAGACTCTCCATGAACAAGTGCAGATCGTGATCTTTATCCAGGATGTCTATCAGGGAGTCCTTCAACTATATCCGCCCGACGTAGAGAAGTCATTGCAACCTCATTGGTGGAGAAAGTTAAGAGTGAAGACTGCATCTATGGCAATGAATTTCCACACTGAAATAATCTGTATTGTCTGACTTTCAAGTGGCCTCCTGCATTTCGCCGTATGCCAGTTCTCCCTCGCTTTTGCTGACTCAAAAACACTTTGCGTCTGCAAACTCACCTACACGTCACTTTAGCTGCAGAGAAACTCGTCGTCGCTGAGAGAGGGCCATCATTATCCTGTAATTTGGAGATTAACTGAATTTAGCCTTTTGTTAAAGCAGGAAATGTGTCTATACTTTCCCCACTGGAGACACTTTAGTAGTTGGCTTGTTTACAGAGCTGTGTAAATGAAAGTGATTAAATCATTTCCTTGAATTAAGCACAGCAATAATGCCTGTGATGCTTGTAAAAACCTGTGTTTACTATAATAGCCCCCCTGTGCTAACTCATTGGTAAATGCAGATATTGCCTGTATGTACTGCGATAGCCCCAAATGCTAACTCACTGGTAAATGCAGACATTGCCTGTGTTTATTGTGATAGCCCCAAATGCTAACTCACTGGTAAATGCAGACATTGCCTGTGTTTATTGTGATAGCCCCCAATGCTAACTCATTGGTAAATGCAGACATTGCCTGTGTTTCCTATAACAGCCCTCTGCTAATGCATTGGTAAATTCAGAAATACAGACATTTCATGATTTCATAATTGCCTATGCTAACTCTTTCTGGTTTTACGGTTTCCCACATTGACTTTCTTCTGCATTTAACAAATTAGAACATTTTTGTAACCCCTAGAGATGCACCTTCAGGAAGTCATACTGTGTGATCTAAGTTCATATCTCTGTGCGTCTGTGCCTGTGCATGAGCACATTTGCTGGTACCTGGCGATTTACGGCCTTGATATGCTGTCAGTGTCTGTAGTAGTTATGAGAGTTTTTCCGGCTGGTGGGGGGGGTCTGAATTGTGATTGGCCCCTCGCCTACAGGCCTTTTTAGTTGCAGGGAGCGAGAGAGAGCCAGCGATCAGCCAGAGCTCTTAGCCGGATCCCCTGGGGGGTTGCGTAGCATTTTGTTTGCCTTTGTGTCCCACACACCCTCTTAGATTCCCATACAATGTTCCTTTCAGTACCTGCTCCCTCCATGACTGCACTGTCACAGCACGGCGACGCTCATCATTAATTGGATCTCGATTCCATCTTGCCGGCCTGCGATAACACAGTCCTGAGCTCTGTCCCGGCAGTAAAAATGAAGGGCATTACCTCCCACGCCCCCCCACCCCCCCCCCCCCCCCCCCCCCCCACACCCGAGTCCGGACGGCGCCGTCCCTGTGTCTCCTGCAAACGAGGAGCCACCTGCCATTCTAGTCCAGAAGGCCCAGTCACACTGTTAATTGTGTCATTAATCCATTAGGCGAGGAGAGTGAGCTCGTGATCTTTATGGCCCTAGCTATAAAGGGATTGATCGCGAGGCAGGTTGGAAGGATGACGCGCCTGCCTTTTCATTATTAATGCTGGTGTGCAGGCAGATCTTGGCCGGGCCCATTTTTCTGGACCGGGTCCCCGCCGGAGGAGACGCGCAGGGGGCATGTGCAGGATTTGCCGTCGTGGTGGGGAAGCTTGTGCTCGGTGCGGTTCGGTGCTGGATGCACATTTCCACGGAACAGATTAATGTGTTCCGTTAGTGACGCGGCTAAGCGGCTCCTTCCATCTGATGGTAAAAGCATAGCCCAAGAGTGGCTGAGCTGTGTGTGACGCGCCAAGGTCTCCCTGCAGGGCTTTAGGTCACATGCGAGATAAAGTAACTGACTGGAGTGTGCAGGCTGGCGGAAAAGCTGGAATTTCTCACTTCTTGTTAAGTGGCAATGCCAAGTGTGGCGGAATCTGAACGCAGAGAGACGTGCAGCTTCTCGGCGACCGCTTGGTGTGCAGGCGGACGCATTCGCTTTGGGGGCCGCACCTCGGAAACGAGTGGTGAACGAGTGTTGCACTGAAAGCATGAAAAGGGCTTAGGATGGGCAGGAATAGAGGGGCGCCGTGGACGGGTACAACAAGATACTGAAAAGGATTCGTTTTGTGACCTTTCGTGACCTTTCAGTTATCGCAAAATAAGCAGAAGGGTCAAGCTGTTAACAGACGGGCTTTCACACTGCCACTACTGCTGATCGCCTGCAAAAGCGATGTCTTGTGTATCTGCGGCCTTCATTTTACACAAAATGGATGTAATATGATATATGATATAATATGATATAATTTCTGATAGGCTGGCCCCCTGTCCAGGGTTGTTCCCTGCCTCGTGCCCATTGCTTCCGGGATAGGCTCTGGACCCCCCGCGACCCAGTAGGATAAGCGGTTTGGAAAATGGATGGACGGATGATATAATTTCTAGAGGCAGTGCAGTGACACCAACTATATAGGAGCTTAATAAAGGGGGGTGGAGATGGAGTCAGCGCTTCTTCCCGTGCTGGGGAGCAGTGAACTAACAAATCAGATACAGTTATTAAAGACAGGGAGGGCAGAGAGCATGCAGGTCTGTGGCATCCTACCCTTAAAGGGAATCGCTTCATTTAAAAAGGCAATTTTCTCTGGCTCCAGACTGCTGATCCAGGCCGGCATCGACATTAACCGGCAGACAAAGGCAGGCACGGCTCTCCACGAGGCGGCGCTGTGCGGCAAGACCGAGGTGGTGCGGCTGCTGCTGGATGTGAGTCTCTGTGTGGATGGGACGTGGGTGGGATGTGGATGGGATGTGGATGGGATGTGAGGCTTATAGGCGAGGTGCTGGTGAGATGTGGGCAGGGTGTGAGGCGTGTGGATGGGAATACTTTGGAATGTGGGCAGGACATGGGGAATGTGGGTATGATGTGGACGGGGCTATGGGGCATATGGGCGAGGTATTGGCGGGATGTGGGTTGGGTGTGGGTGGGGTGCGAGGTATGTGGGCGGTGATTGTGGAGGCATATGGGTGAGGTATTGGTGGGGTGCGGGCAGGGTGTGAGGTATATGGGTGGGATGTGGGTGGGACCTCATGGGAAATGGGGGAGTGAGTGTGCCCAGGCGGAGAAAAGCAGATAATGATGTGCTGAATATGAATGGAGGCACGGATGTGGATGAAGGGCGCGAGCAGTAGGTGGCCAGAGGGGCTAGAGAAGGACTCCCAGGGTTAAGCCACTCCCCCGACGTCCTGTCCTCCAATCCCCTCAGAGTGGAATCAACGCAGGGGTGAGGAACACCTACAGCCAGACTGCTCTGGACATTGTCAACCAGTTCACCACCACACAAGCCAGCAGGGAGATCAAGCAGATGCTGCGAGGTGAGTTATAGAAACGGAGTGAGGGAGCTGTGGAGTGAGAGAGTCCGGCCGGCCCCCCGTACCCTTGTGTGTGACCCGCCCTGTTCCGCAGATGCCTCTGCAGCCCTGCAGGTCAGGGCACTGAAGGATTACTGCAACAATTATGACCTGACGAGCCTGAACATCAAGGCGGGTGACGTCATCACGGTGAGCCCTCGCACGGCCTCACACCCGGCACACCGCCACACAGCTGCCCCCCCCCCCCCCGTATAATCTTCATGTGGGAGTTTATTTGCTTATTATGTGACTATATTGTTAGCGTTTTCACATGCACTTTTGTTGCATGATAAGAAGCTTGTAGTGTTTTTTTTTATTAGCTATTATTATGGTTAATGTCTCTGAAAGAGATCCTACCTGAAATATGGCTCCTTAGGTGGGAGTTTGCTGTGAGATGTAGGGTGTATGACTGTGATCATTATTTGCAACACACTTAGGTTTGTATGTAAAGCTCAGGCACCGTGCTACCTGAGCAACTCTGCCCTCTGCTGGTGGTTGCGAATGATACACCAGCAGACATCAAGCAACAGTATAGCGCCATACATCCAATGAAAACCTAGTAATTTTGGAAGTAGGGTTCTTTGGAAGTATCGTACCCTTTTTCTTGTGTTTTAGTTACCTTTATGCTTATGGTGCGGTTTAGTACCCTTTAAAATTAAAGATGACATTTAAGTGCTTTAAATGAATGTAAATGTGCTTATTAATATGTGCATGAATTTTATGCTTCCTAAGGTTCTGGAGCAGCACCCCGATGGCCGGTGGAAGGGCTGTATCCATGACAACCGCACAGGAAACGACCGAGTCGGCTACTTCCCATCCAACATGGTGGAGGTGATCAGCAAGAGGACAGGTGTGCTGTTACGTGACTTTGGGTGGGTGAGTGGGCAGTCCTTAGCCAGCAGTGGGGAAGTGGACTAGCACTGGAGAGGTAGCAGCCGCAGAGGGATTCCAGTGGTGGGACGCTGGACATGAGACATTCTCGCATGTGCTTCTCTAGCCTCTGACTGATGGTGCATGAAAGCCTCACTCATAGGGAACTTTGGAGTAGGAGCAGCTGAGCGCCACCTATTGGATGAAGGTGATGCTGTAGGATTTGTAATAAGGGCCCCTGAGGCTTCTGCGTGGTGGGCATGTGAGGGTCACAGTTAATGTAGATTAACACTGAGAGGCGATCAGGCTGGCAGGACATGGGTGACCGGCTAGTCTATGTCAGGGGGGACACTATGAGCTATAAACTACCATTTCAACCATTTCAATTAAAAAGACTCCGATTTCACTTAAACGCCGAGTTTTTGCTGTGCACTGATTGGTCGGTCTCCTATTATCATGCACATGTCACTGATGTTAATCTGAAACAGCTGGATAAGTCTTTCAATCAAGGAAACGAACCAGTCAAAGCACGAGATTATGGTAACTAAATAATTTAGCTGGGCATAGGACCCTATCAGTTTTAAAGTAGTTTGTAAAACCTGAAACAGCTCAAGGTGCCCTTCCTGACATGGGTTAGGTCAGGGGTCTCCAACTCCGGTCCTGGAGAGCTACTATCCAGTAGGTTTTCTGTCCCAATTGGCTTCTGATGAGCCACACCTGTTCCTGGTATTTACCTGACAACAGGTGTGGCTCATCAGAAGCCGGGTCTGATAGAAACTGGACGGTAGTTCTCCAGGACCGGAGTTGGAGGCCCCTGGGTTAGGTGGTCACCCTACCTGCGACCCTCAGCCTGTCATCCCAGAAGGATGGAGCCCCGCCGTTAAGCCGCCGGCACTCGTTCTGGGCCCACGGATTCACAGCTGTCTTTGCACTCATTACCAGTGTGGTTCACACTGACTCGGCAGGGCCTCACCATGAGAAGGGGCCCTCTGTCCCGGCCCGGGCAGCCCTGTAGCCCTCTGCTGGCCAGGTAGCACTGTACTGGTGTCTGTCTGTCAGCGGACATGACACTTATCACTAGGTGCCGAAGCAGGGTTTCTTCTTCTCTCGCTCTGATCAACGCGGTGCTACGTTTATATATTCCGCCGCACTTAGATTTTTTTGTGGCTGTATTTCCTCTTTATTGGAAACATGTGCTTTGGAGACCCACCTTTAGCTCTGGTCTGTAAGGCTCTCTGTAATGCAGGTGAATAAAGCTCCCGCGTTTTCTCTGAGGATGCGCAGTGTGGCTGTGGATGGGCAATCAGCGAGGCTGTCCGATACGTCCGTTTGCTAACGGCATTGGCGGTTCCTCACCCGGGGCTGAGATATGGAGCCTCCTCTCGGCTGAGGGAACGCCTCGGGGTCCTGTCTCTCACGGCGACCCCTGGAAATGCAGGTGTTTCTGTCAGGATGTCTGTGAGGATGGATCTCCGTGGGAATACCGAGTTGGGTTGTTTAATTAAAGCGGCCGGCGGGACGCCTCGGGGATCGCACCAGCGGTACGTCAGAACCGAGCGCGGCGACAGGCGGCCACCCCGCATGCCGGCTTCTGAATGTGCCTCGCGTGGCTTGGGGGGGGGGAGAGAGAACAATCACGGTGACCAGAATCCAGAGCCTCGCTGCCTCACCCCCTCTGTAGGGCTTGCCAGGTAAAGTGACGATGATGTTTATGACACAATGCACCCAGATACTGGAATCCTGAAATCGAATGTGAGAGAAGCTAAGGGTGTTTGGCGCGAACACGGTCAGGGCCGAGTCCCGCTGCGCGCTTAAGGTTCCAGCACTTCCCCCATCCCTACAAAGCGTGATTCCGCCTCTCGTTAGAGAGAAAGCATCAGATGTTCCTTTTGACACAGAAACTCATATTGGCTCCTGATTTCTGTTAATGTGGGTACAATCCTCAGAGGCCCTCCATTTTAAAGAATAAGATACCCGTGAAGTGTCATGACCGGGAAGGGGAGTTACTCATTGGTCTGGGGGCCAAGCGTGGGCTGTATTTGGTTCTGGCCCTTTTCTTGGGTTCTTCTTTGTCCATCATCTCTGGTCATTGCTCAGCATTCCTGCGCTCAGTGTCAGCATGCGTCACAAAGGACTGAGTAATCCTGCTCACCTTAAACACAGGCCTCCTCTCTGCCCCTGGGCTCTGTCCCGTTTCTGCTGGTTTGTCACTGTTTAACCTTTTCCTAAGCAGTATTGAATGGCTGCACTTTTCTATCCATCCATCCATCCATCCGTCCATTTTTCTTGGTCATGGTCGTAGGTGAGGGGGGGCAGCTGTAGCCCAGGCAGCACAAGGCAGTTGGTTTCAGATTATTGTCTTATTATTTAATTCTGTTGGTTTATTTATGTGTTCTTTTCATTTACCTTGTTGACCCCCTTTTCCGTTTCTTACGTGTTTCTTTTCTCGTTATCATGTGTAGGTTCAGGCTGCGCCATCGTTTGTCCCCAGCAGTATGAAACGATACAGCTGTGTGTTGTGCCCTGTGGCCCCCCTGCCCCCTGCAGTGCCGTGGGGGGGCCAGACGGGGATGCATCCCCTCAGTCCCATGTCACGCCGCCCCCTCCCCTCCAGCTGTCCCATTCCCATCAGCCACTGTTCACTTCCTTTGGCTATAGCAGGTCCCAGAGCGCTCCGGGAGGGACGTGGTGTGGACGAGGTACACAGCCTCATTCTGCCTTCGTCATCATCATCATCATCTTTATTTTCACAGTCTCGTGTCGCTGAATGACAGGGATACATCCATTATGCAATTTCATCATTGTGCAAACATTATAGAGTGTACTTACACAAACCTAGATGGTGTAGCCTACTATACGCCTAAGCTATATGGTATAGCCTAAAATAACGATTAGTACTGTATAGTAAATATACTAGGCAGTATCTTAATTGTTTATTATCATTATTAAGTACTATGTAGCGTATGTGCTATATTTTGACGTGGCTTGCAGTGCAGTTCAGTTTGTTTAACACCAACATCATCCTCCAAACATGTGAGTAATGTGTTGTGTCACCCTATGATGTTACAATGGCTACAACGTAACTAGGCAAATTTTTTAGCCCATCTTATGGGACCACTGATGTATATGTGGTCTATCGTTGATGATCTTTATTACCCTGGGCATAACTGTTTTATTACTATCGTCTTTATTATTATTCTTAATGTGATGCTTGTTTTATTTTTGGGCCGTTTCCTTTACTTTTTTGTTCAGTGAATTGTTTGTATCCCTACGCTGCCACGAGTGGCAACCTCCATGCAAACAGCAAACAAGCTGGCCATGTTCCAGAAACACTCTCAGCTCACGTGTCACTCTGCACACGGTGCACTCCGTGAAACTAGGTCACATTCTACCCGAGTCCCCGGTCACCCCTTGGAATATTTATGGTGGTCCCACGTGTCCAAACACTCGTGGATATGTGAATAGGAATCCGTCGTTCCCACATCGAACCTGGGGATGCTGCTAATCGTGTTTTCTGGGAGTCCACGGCTGGGAAATTTCTGTGAAATTTAGCCTCACCCCTAAGCCAATTAGCACTGTCTTAACCAGACACCATTGGGTTGAATGAATGCTATCAATATTCTCCAACAGTGCTTCGCAAATCGGTCCTTGGGGATCCCCAGACAGTCTATGTTTGGGAGATGGGAGGGAGCAAAAATGTGGACCATCAGCGGGTCCCTGAGGAATGGGTTGAGAAAAACTGCTTCATCAAACACTTGTAGTGTCACCACATAACCAGCTCCCATTATCCCTGTCCCTCATGCTCGTCCTGTGTCCTGGTGCCAGCTCAACCTGCCCCCCCCCCTTCCCCCGTCCAACCATTATATCGTTACTCACACCCAGAAGTGCTCGTGTTTCGCCATTTAGAATGGTGTTGCGATCTGATACTACACACTGTCAGGTCCTGCTAACATGCAGCGTGTGAGATCAGCTGGCGGACCTTAGGTCATGTCAGGGCTTGACAGAGACCAGGGGAACAAGCCTTTGCTGTGCCTCGTGCATTGATGTGCTGAAGGCCACTAACTTAATAGCTGTGAAAGTCTGGTCACATGGGATCCTGGGGGTTGAGAGGCTCAGGACGTGAGCTGGCGTCCTGAAGGTGGTGCTAAATGGGGTTATGCTGCTGTTAAACCCTAGAGAAAGGCGCCTTCGGATCACTAACCTGATTATAATAACAGTACATTATATCCACCGATCCCATATATACAACACCATTTCCAAAGAAGTGTGGATGCTGTGTAAAATGTAAATAAAAACAGAATGCAATGATTTACAAATCATATAAACCGATATTTAATTGAAAGTAAAACAAAGACTTCATATCAAACGTTTAAGCTGAGAAATTTTGTTTTATAACAAAAATGTGTCATATATTATGACAAATATATTTCTCTCATTTTTTGTTTCATGATGCGGCAAATGTTTTCAATGGGTGACAGGCCTGTCTAGCTCCCGGGGGCTGTACACCTCGGTTCTCGAACTTAATCTGTTCCGGACTCTGGGTCGAATCCTAAAAAGTTCGAGTTCCGATCAAATTTTTCCCATAAGAAATAATGGAAAACCAATTAATTTGTTCCCTTCCCCCCAAAATTACACCTAAATATGTTTTTTTTAGCATTTAAACACAAAATGAACAGGATAAAACAAGAAGAGCATTTCTTTCTTCATGGCTTCCAAAATGATAAAAATCTTATCTCAACTTTACCCCTGTCCTGCCCCGATCATCCGCTCCTTCCGTGTACGATGCCCCCTCGTTAACCTCGTGTGGGATCCCCATGTGATCAGCTTTTTCTGGTTGTTGTCATTAGTCCTCTGTATTAAGTTTGCGTTTCAGTTTGTTTCCCTAGTCCGGTCATTGGGTGCATTTGACTTGCTAACAGAGCTGGCATAAAGCAACGGTTTATGCATTGCGACCTCTCACCCAGCTGCACAAACTAGAACCGCCTCCGTGACGACACACCTTTGCCCTTACATGCATGACATTTGTATCCCAGGCAGTTCCTATGCGTAATCTCGTAAAATAAAGTTTAAATAAATGACATACATGCTCTAATAGTACACGTAAGTTAGTGGTTTATTTATTGTTAGTTACTGTAATGTTGCGCTGGCGCGTATAATTTGTATTAGATCAGTGTTCACGGTTCTACTTCTGATATTCAGATTGAGTTCTAGGTCAAACTGTGTCGTTTGACTTTCAAGAAATTTGAGTTCTAGTGAGTTCGAGAACCGAGGTACCACTGTAGTTTGGAGGTCAAAGAGCAGGGTCGGCCCAAATCCAGCTTCCCAGGAGGAGTTGGGGTTACGGGCGTGGCTCACACACCCAATGCTGGTGTGATTCCGCTATTGGCTATGGGATTCAAACCCACAACCTTGCAGACATGAGCATCGATCCCTGACCTCCTGCTGATATGGATTAAAGTGTCAGATGTAAAGTAAAAGTATCTGTGTTGCTGATTAGCACCTCAGGCACAGATGCAGTCAGAAATAATTATCACTACGTAAAGAGCCATACTTGAGATTTGATTGCGGTTAATGGGGGTGAGGCAGGCATTTATGACTGGATGTATGCAGCTCCCATCTGCCTGAACAAGCTGCCTTCCTGTAGGAATTTCTCCAGGCTGAGCCAATGGAAAGCTCTCCCTGACTTTCTCTGAACATCTTATCGACAGGCCTGGGTTCAGCACAACAGTGACAAAAGCATTTTAACACAAGGAAACCGGCCAGGAACTGGTGGTCCTCACCGAGACTCCCTCAAACATTTTGGCCGGGATTAAACAGAAACCTGACAGTCATCTGGACAGGAGCCCTGTCCATCAGCAGCAGGTGCCTGTGTGGTGACCACAAGGCTGGGGTGTAAATGACTTAGCCTTCCCTCTGTCTCAGTTAGAGGATAGTAACTTGGAAGATGAAAGGCCGACACATTATAAAAATATAAATTATTACAGAATAAAAAATATCATTACATTATTAAAAAGACAAATCAACTTGCGAATAGCTGTTTCTCTCGGGGAGAGATAGTGGCACGCTACTGCCACAGGATTAAGGCGAGGCTTTCGCTAATAATCCACATTTTACTTTGCAGTGGCATATTTCACAGCCTACTTTTACAATCTTGCCAAGATTTTAGGCCATTTATAACCCTGTAAAGTCGCTGTTTTCGTTATAAGGTCCTCGAAACCTCAGAAGTAATATTCAAATGCACTACAGCTTAAAAATGCTTAGATGTGTATTTGTATTACAGAAGCTTGTTTTCATTGTATGTACAGCTGTACGAGCTTTGCTTAGTGTGACTGTAAAGTATAGTTTGCTTCAGAGAATTCTGTCCTCCTACCCCCATGGGGAGTGCTGGGGGCGGGGTATGGGTAATTGGACTTGGCATTTTCCAGCCCCCCCCCCCCCATGCAGATCATGCCACTTTCTGTGTTGAAGGATCCAGAGGGTCAGAGTCCAGCCCACATGGCTCTCCCACGCCAAGTGCTGGTGCCAATGAGGAGATCTGGGTGCTGCGGAAGCCTTACGCAGGTGAGCAGCTGGCCAGTCATCAGTACCCTGTGTTGACATGCCCCATCGCCATGGACACCCGCCTCAGTGGTGGACGGCTTACCTATGAGAGCCATGTGTGTGCGGGCCGTGTGTGTGTTCTACCAGCGCCTTACAGAAGGGGGACTGACCTGTGTGTGTTCTCGGCGCTACAGGTGCAGAGCGCGGCAGTCCGGGCAGCGTGGGCAGTGTGGGCAGCGTGGGCAGCGTGGGCAGTGCACGCTCCTCTGGGAGCGGGCAGAGCGCGGGCAGCAGCATACATGCCTTACATGCGCAGGCAGAGGGCGTCAAGGTGAGGCTTCGGGAGCTGCAGACTGAGATGGGGCAGACAAGGCTTCCAGGCCCACACTGGGTGGGGCTTCCTGATGATGACCAATAGCGGGCCACCAGGAAGTGACTATCCGAATGCCGATTGGCCGCAGGATCACAAGCAGCATGGAGAGGCATCAGAAGGCAAATGGGCCTTCAAGTTTGGTAGCTCTGATGCCCACCTTGTCTTCTGTTTGCTTTGCAGCTCTTAGCCACAGTGCTGTCTCAGTCAGCAAAGGCCAAGGAACATCTTCTGGAGCAGTCCAAGTCCATGGATCAGCCATCAGGTATGTCAGGCAGCTGGGAAACGATGCCCACGTCGCCTGACGTTAAACACAAAACCATGTTTCTTAATAGGCTTGTGTTAACACGCGCATGTCGATTAATATGAACAGATGCTGATGTCATACAGTATTATGTAAAAGCAGAAATCTCTCAATCATCCATTCGCAGCCTCCATGTCAACAGAAATCCAGCTTGGGAAACTTTCACCACAATAATTATGGTTTTACATTCTCCAAAATTGCTGTGCTATTAAAATGTCACTGATGAATGATGCTGATTACTGTAAATGATCTAAATGGCAGAATGAGGAGATGAGGCACACACCAGTGCAGGGCAGCACCCCCCCACCTGGTCCCAGTATGACACCTCCGTGTTACTTTCAACCCCGCCCCCCATATATGCTCTACAACACCACCAGCTTGCCTCTCCTTACTCCCCCCACAACCAGAAGCAGCACTTATCTGAGGACAGACGTCGCCGCAGCCTGTATTCTCATGCTAGCTGGTGTTGGTGCTCAGTGAAAAGACATTAGCCAGCTGGACTGCTTTCAAAGTTCAGTTATGTTGAGGTGTTCCTCAGACAATCTGCCGTCCTCTATACGCAGCTGATGCAGATATCTCTCACTCTCCCTTTATTTTTCTGTTATTCCCTCTCTTTTCCCCCCTCCGTCCTGCTTTCTCTCCTTCTCTCTCTTTGTCTCTCTACCTCTCTCTCCCTCCCTCTAACCTTCTGTCTCTCTCCTCCACTCCTTCTTTCACTCTCTCTCTTTCTCTCTGCCATTCCCTCTCTCCCCCTCTCTTTCCCCCTCTCTGCCCTGCTTTCTCTCCATCTCCCTCTTTCGTCCTTTCTCTTTCTCTCTCTCCCTCTCTCCATCCCCCAGGCCCATCTGTACGTCCCCAGAGGTCTTCCAGCTGCCCCTACCACGAGACGTCATACGCAGAGCAGTCACCTCAGAGGAAGGGGGATATTCCTCTGGATGCCAAGGTAAGAGTCCTTCGACCATGCCACTATACCCGCAGGCTCTCACCCCAGGATAAAGTTTCTCTGCAGCTGGATGTTGTCCGTACACCACAGCTCCACAATTGGCCAAGACCTTTGGCTCAAGGGGCCAGGAGGAAACGCTGTGGTTACCAAGCCTGCTGAGGCTAACTTTGGAGTATTACCTTCCAAGCAGGGCTCCCCCTGGCTGCGAGGAGGTCACTTTGAAATGACACATCCCATTTTTTCACACACCGCTTTTATAATTTAACCATACCGGACCATGCTCATTTGCTTTATTTATTTGCTTTTTTAACCTGTACCTAATACCTGTCGAGTCTTGCCTTGAAGGTGCTGTTTGACAGTGTCACGAGGTGGGGGACCTCCTTGGCTTGCTGTGTGATCGTGCTTCACTCCCCACTCAGTAATCTGTGGCAACCTTAAAGCTCAGGAGTGCTGTTTTATGGAATACTGTGTCGCTACTAAAATCTAATGATATTGGGTATGGCTTTTTGTGGATGCCGTCCTCGGAAAGCTGATGCCACTGGGGTCATCGAGCGCTGCTTGTCATAAATCTGTTGTGGAACACAATGGTAGGTCAGGAGCATGTCTCTCTCAGCAGAATTCCAAGGATCAGATTTGCTCTTCAAATATTTATTACTGTGGCAATTTAATTCAATGCTGTTTCTCCGCCTAGCTGTTTTTCTGTCCTTCTGTCTTTCTAAAATCTGTTTTTCCCGGAGCGGCTTTACCAATGCTGTCCTGAACCGTAACAGGGCCCCTTTGACTGTTGAATAACATCCACCTGATGTGTTATTCCTGGTCCTCAACAGCTTTACTCTTCATCCAAAAATAATCTTCACTGCAGCCTTTTTTTAGGCCTCTCCTCACATGTAGAATTACGCCCCCGCTGCTCTTTCGTAGGATCGGCGGCCTCCGGTTAAACATCTGCTTTTAGGTAATTCTGTTCGGTCTCAAACAAACTTGACCAGCTGCCGTGAGTTTCAGAAAGCAGATCGATTTTTTTTCACTGCTGCCAGAGAGTGTTTTTCTCTGTCACATTCCAGTAGAAGAAATAAACCTTTTACGATTCCTTATAAAAAGTTCTCCGGAATAAACCAACTAATATTGTCTCAAGATGGTGGAAGACCTCGGGATGCAGGTCACGGGCCACCGAGTCCAGAGAGGAGTCCCCTCGCTTGAAGCCGGGAGATTTCCGACCTGTGGGATGCGGACAGTGACAGAATGCCGCCTATATTTCTTTTTCTAGAGCTCAGAAGCTGTAGTCCAATGGCTGAGTGAGTTTCAGCTGCAAGTCTACTCTCCAAACTTCATCGACGCCGGATATGAAATATCCACCATTAGCAGAATGACCCCTGAGGTAAGGCACGCCCCCCTGACCCCGTGACGACCCCGAAACGATCTCCCTTAAACCATTCCCTCACACCCCATCCGAAAGAGCCTCACAAGTCCTCTTCGGTGACCCCGTTTCAATCTTCAACTGTCCGTAGCGCTCGGTCAGTTGAGCCCCCCATCTCAGAAAACCATCTGGGGGGGCTTGAAAGAGGTCAGCATGGCCGGAGGGGGTCTTAGTGCGGATTCCGGGGCACACCTCCGACTAGAGCGAGCTCGGTGCCGGGGCCGCAGTGCCCAGAACCTGCCCTCCGCCGCCTTCCAAGGGCCTCGCTCTCAACCCCAACTGTCGCATCACCAGACCATGGCTGCCAAACCGCACGGTCGCACCCGCAAGTTTCTTTTTTCTCTTGGAAGAAAGAAATTGAGGCGCCGGCTCAGCGGGAGACATGCCGGTCCGCTGCGTGTGCCCGCCCTCGCCCACAGACCTCGCCATCTCACCGCCCGCGGCCTCCGTCTCCTTCCCATCAGCTCTGTTGCTTCTCTGTGTCGCGTCTGTGTGTGTGAGTTTGTGGCGCGGCGTGGCGCCGTGCTGTCGTGCCGGTCCTGGGAAGAGGTCAGAGCGGATATCCTGCATGCCGGACACTCTCACTTGCCGCGTGTTCCTGTCCAATCATATCGCGGCGCTGCTGATGTCACACCCCCCTCTCGCTGACACGTGTTCCCCTTAATGGCTCCCAATGTGGGGGAACTATTGCAGCCTGTTCGTGTTTCTTTCCCATTAGTCATTATCATTCTCAGGCAGATCCTCCATGTAATCAGCAACGCTGATATCCCCACAGCATATGGAGGGGCGAGCCGCCTCTCTCGGCCCGATGACTTTGCATGGTCCCCTGAGAGAGGCTCTGTCTCGCTACCAGAAAAAGCTTGACGGCCTGGAGGCTGATACACGGCGTATTACGTGGGAGCTGGGCCTGTCCTGAATGGTGTAGGATATTCAAACCCGATGTGCACGTTTGTGTATTTGCAAAGTCATATTGTATAAGCAACGAGCAAACTCAGCTGAATAAACATCAGGCTTGGCTCCAGCTTTGGAATTTGGAAAGCTGGAAAGCTGGAAACCTGGCTGGGCATCAGGATCAGGGGGTCGGGGACGTCAAGCTTATGGCCGGGAGGGGGGGGGGGGGGGTTGGCAGAGTGCATAGCTGGCCTGTATTATTCTAAATCACGGCCCATGAGATGTAAGCTTAAATTTTGTGAAGTCATGCTTGAGTTTTATGTGATTTAAAGTATCAGTTTCTTACAGGTAACTGGCTTTTTGGAGGCAGAGTTTCACTATTTCCTGTGTAATAATAACATGGTTTCTCACCAAAGACTGTCGTTAGCTTTGCTGTCTATATTTCCTCTGATTTTGCACCTTTGCCTTATCTTGTGACTCAGCTGCAAATCACCGATAAAATAAAATTCAGATTTAATTAGCTCGCTACCTTGTGAGGTAACCTGTAGGCTACCCTTGTAAATAGCTTCCTGCCACAAGCCAATCAGCCCCATTCTGCACTCTCTGTCACATTTGCGGAGCAGTTGAAGTCTGTTTGTGTGCAGTAGCTATTATGCTAACCAAGCAACTAATCTAGAACTTACTGTTATGGGATGATTCTGAATACTAGATACTGGCCAACGACCCATTCCTTAGTGTGCGTCATAATTGCTTTGAGAAATACTTTGGGAATTAGGCCCAACAGGGGGCCAGCATACGTTATTTAAGCAAGCTATTTCCACAGGATAAAAATATATTTAACAGGCTGTACATGGTCTTATGTTAATTAAGTGGGGCATTGCTTCCCAGAGGTTTATTTTCTTGTTGTTCTGGCAGCTTCCAAGCACTTTAATTTACAGTGACGCGAAGAGGGGGGCTAACCCTCAGTTACCCAACCCCACGTCCTCCCACCCGCAGATGAGGTAAAAGTATGTGGCAGGCCAGGATTTGAATTAACGTAGGCGGTATCGACACCACAGAGCTCTGAAGCCCTTCGTCATTGCAGGCGCGGTGGACCTGTTGACCTTTTTCTCCTCACGTGGGACTTACGAAATCGACACTGGCTTCCAGCGTTTTTCTCAGATCGCGCGCTAATGGCCACTTTCCGTCGTGTCTGTCGCTTCCGTGCGAATCACCTGGCTAACGATCCCATTTAGTCTGAGGGGAGCCTTGCATCACTGCACACCTGTCGCTACCGGTGCTCCGCATGGAAATCCCCCATTGCAGAGGGACGGGCCTTTCATTGCCTCATCGAGGCCTGTGATCCCTGCCGGTGTGAATGAGAGCAAAAGGCCAACAGAATAAAAGTCAAACATAAACTTTTAGTGAACGATTTCTCATTTTTTCATTTTGTCGGCTATAGTAATTGTAATTGAATTTTGAAAGGAATTTATCATGAAACTAAACTCTGTTTACTCTGAAAAGTGTGTTAGTGCTTTGATCTGGTCATTTGAGTCCGCTGAACGTGTTACGGGCTTTCAGAACCATCCATAAATTCTGTTTGACTCATGGTCTCATGTTTTTTAAAATGAAGCTGCCAAAGGTCTTTGAGTTGTGACATATGAGCACAATTCTCTGGATTATAATGAGTTTGCCTTCTTTTTCTTACATTTCTGATGATATTATGTTTTATTATTTGGAAAATTAGGAAAATTACATTACTTTGGGGTGACATTAATATTTGTATTTATACCTCCTTTTAAATACCTAGTACGTTAAGCTCATTCGCATTAACGTTTTAAGTAGACAGCTTTAAACTGGTATGTTGTAACTGATGTGAAACTGATCATCCCTCGGAGCGTTTACTGCGATTTCATCGCAGGGGGCGTGTCTCGCTGTTAAAGGTCATGTGTTTATGACATCACCGCTTCACTGCTTCTTCTTGTGAGGCAGTAGTGGGTTCAGTGGTGAAGGGTGTTAGCTTGGTTAACAGGTAGCCTTCTCATGAGCAATTTACCAGCATACTTAACCTGATGAGCCAAATCAGAAATATCCATCTGTAAGGTTTGATGAAACTGTATTTGATAAAACAGTCAGTGAAGCATGATTTGCTAAAGCATACACCTCCTAACCAGAGTGGCCTCTGCCTTATGCCCTGTGCTATCCAGAAAAAGCTCTACATCACCCTGACCTTTATTTGATAGTTGGTTCTTTGAGAAAATAACAGAAGGATAAATTTAAAAAATTACATTAAGTTTTATAATCTTTAAAAATGTAATAAAGTGGCCATGCTCTGAAAAAAGGTGCTTCTGTAAAGTAAGTTTCAACCTAGCATTTGCCCCAGGCGAGCAGGAGTGTGTCGTAAGGCCTGCTTAGCTTTCTGTGGTGGGTTTGATGTGACCTCGGGCAGTTACAGTCAGAGCGAGTCTGAGCGTGTGACATGCAGCTCAGGGATCATCGAGCCATGGAGGGCAAACAGCTAAACAGCCGGAGGCGTTTTACCTCTCGATCACATCTCAGAGCTCCGGTCCAGCAAAACAGTCAAAGCCATGAGGGAACGGGTCAAAAGTAGACGCGCAAATCTATTTATCTCATACGTGTGGAAAAAGCAAGATTTCATAAATGCCGACATGAGTTCCAGTTCAGCTGATGGCGTGCCCTTCATTTTCAATTTATAAATAAGTGTTGGCGTAAGTGGTCTTATGCAAGCTTCTAATCCGATTCCCAGAGTTAATTTTATCCTTTTTACCATTTAAGGGGTTTTGCGACCCTACAGTTGCAGCAACGTCAAAAATATCTCTTGAGTTTTACCTTTGAGTCCATTTTTTATGATCCTTGCATCTGTAGCCCAGCTTCTTTTTTTTGTGAAGGACAGGACTGAGAGTGAACCCCTGGTGAAAAGAGGTATGTGAGTCATTTGTGAACGAAGGTTTTGAGGCGAAGATGTCCACGTGATGTCTGTTTACCATGTGTTTTGAGGCAACATATCCATGCATTTCCAAGCTTTTCTATAGTTTCCCATCTCCCTGACTAACTGCTCACCGCAAATATTATTTCCATACTTTTCATTGTCTTATTTTGTCATGCCTGCCAGTTGATGTGGAGCCGCAGTGGTCGTCCTTCCAGGCAGCGCGACCTGCGGAGTTTGAGCTTCACAGCCGTAGCGTGGCCCATGTGTCCCGTGGGGCGTGGCCTGGGTTGGGTGGGCGTGCAGCTGACGAGGACCTGGGGTTGTGTTTGTCTTCTAGGACCTGACGGCAATCGGCGTGACCAAGCCCGGTCACCGGAAGAAGGTGGCCTCTGAGATTAGCAAGCTGAGCGTCACCGACTGGCTTCCGGATCAAAAGCCCGTGAGTGAAGGATAGATTCCATTTACCGGCCTGCAGTATATGTTAATGTGCCTCTTATCTCTTTCGTCACGAGGCTCAATTGATGTTTAATTTACTTATCGGAGACTTTTTCTTTTTTTTGGAAATTTGAGAAAGCAGAGTCAGACAGTCCCTGGAGCAGCTGAGGGTTAAGGGCTTTGCTCAAGGGCCTAATGATGAAATCACTCTGCCGCTGGCAGGATTTGAACTGGCGACCTTCCAGTTACACACTCGTCAGCCTAGCCCACCGAGCCACACACTGCTAAAACTAAGAAGAATAAAAAAAAAATTCTGAGGTATTACTGAACAGTGTAACTGGATCCATTTTTTCCCTTTTTAACTGTTGATCTTGCAAATGAGTTAATATTATAAGGAAAAATATAAAAAACAAACAGAAATATAAAGTCATTTAACTCCATCCAGTTTAGAAACTGTAAACTGGATGGAGTTAAATAGCAAAACAGTTGAAGAGGCATGGGAATTTTTTAAAAGCACATTGTT
>JAABNY020000095.1:24910708-24929163 GCA_015164015.2 Brevimyrus niger
CGAAGCGGGTCGTGAGAGGGGGCGGGGGAGGAGGGAGGGGGGGGAGGGGGGGGGGCGGGGGGGGGGGGGGGGGGGGGGGGGGGAGGGACAGGCGCAGCCACGTCCGACTCTCCCGGAGAATCGATCTCCTCAGCTGGCCACCCCGTACCCGTATTTGGAGTGCGGACACTTGATGTGCTCGCAGGCCTTAAGGTGAGCCTCCAGGTTCATGGTGAGCAGAGGCGGGCAGCTGGGGTTGTTGGGGCAGCGCACAGGGCGGTAATCGCAGCCGGCCTCGTGGTCCCTGGAGGAAGGCAAAGAGGAACTGCCTTAAATATCTGTGCCCTGCAGTCTGCACAGTGCTAAATGTGGTAGCCTAAAAGCAATACGACAGGAAGGATTAGGAACGCGGCCCAAAAGAGAAAGGGATTCGTTTATTCCTCTAAAAATCAATCCTCGCATAATTGGATGAATCGGTGCACCTATAATAGGAGATCATGTGACCCTGGAAGGGCCGCCGACTAGATAAAACCGTCCGATCCGCCCAAACCTATCAATAAGCATCGAGGTAATAGTTTGTAGATTCATCAGATTAATGACGGCGACAGGTTCTCACTTCCTGGCACTGAGTTTGATGGTGAAGGGGCAGCCGACGGGATCCACCTCGAAGGCGCCGGGTTTGCCGCTCGTGGCCGGCCGGCAGCCGTACTTGCAGTGGATGAAGAGCTCGCCGATCTGCTCGGCGACGGCGATGTTGTTCACCACCACGGTCAGCTTGGCGGTGTCCACCGGACACTTCTCTGCGTCGGACACAGACACACGCCCACAGTCATGCCCGCGCCACGCCCGGACCGAGACGCTGGGCAAAAAGGGAGGGGGATGGGGGGGGGGGGGCGAGCACAGCGGCGAACCTACCTGAGGTCAGGGCGCATCGGCGGCAGAACGTGTGCTGCAACACAGAGCGAGAGGAGCAGGGTTACAGGCGGAAAGGAGCAGGAGCGACCCCCACGCTCGGGCCACAGTTTCAGAAGGCGCCATCTACCGGGGACTGCCGTCCGAGCGACGTTCGCGGACGGGTTAGGATAGACTGAACTTCGAGAGGAAGCGCCGTGAAACTGCAGGAAGCGTGTGAAAGAGAGGCTTGGAGTCCCCCCCCCGACAGGAAAGAGAAAGCCTCATGTGTGCAGCACTGACGGAGAGGTGCTTCCGCGGAGGACGACTCACCCCACAGGTGGTGATGACCGGGTCCTTGAACACACTGCAGCAGAGCTGACAGCAGAGCTTGACGGAGGGCTGCTCTGCAAACACCTGGGGCTCCTTGGGGGGTGAGAGAGGCACTGAGTCACAGAAATGAAGCAGAAACCAAACAAACCAAACAAATTAACACTGAGCCCCCCCTGCCGCCGCCTGCTCAGTGGTACAGTCCAGTTCCTTCTCCAGCACACATCAGCCCACAGAGGCCGGCAGTTACAGCACACAGGTCGAGACCATTTTTTAGTCTCGTTCCCAAGGCCCTAATCCTGAGCGACAGATACCAGGGAGAGCTGATTTGTTTGCAAAAACGCCAGGTTTGTGACAGAATCTGAGAACTTTTCACGTGAAAATTTCTCCAGGTTTACCATACTATATGGCTCAGCATGCTTCATGCTAAATCTGAAGCAATGACAGGATACTATCAAAGCTGCTGGTGGCAAACGAAAGATGCAGGAAGTGATTTGCCCTCAGTTCTCCGATAACGGCACCCAGGACTAATGCCGTACGTCACACACAAACGGCCACACGTCACACAGAGCAGGGGCTCACCGTGTCCTCCTCCTCCTCGTGCAGGGAGAAGGTGGAGCGCAACGACATGTTTGACTCGGAGTGCAGGGAGCGCACGGACATGGCTGAGTCTGAGCGGCGCGGAGTGCTGATGGGTGGCTGGAAGAGAGAGAGTTGGGGGTGTGAGACTGTCATCCACCTGTAGGGGGAGCTCTGCCCTGCCAACATTCACTATTAACATGTCATTCAATCAGAATGTTACGGCCAAAGCTTATCACAAATACAAATATAAGTGGTCAACCAATGACTTTCCCAAGATCAATATATACACAGAGCACATTTTGAAGACTGGCCAACCAAGACCAGCAGATGACCTTTCCTCACCAAGTCACAGGTCGACTCAATCCCAACACTCCCTCCCCACTTCCAATACTATATAAAAAAAGTTAACCTCCCCCCATGTAGAAACAAAATTCCATTAGCACCCCTCCTGTGAGCAGATTTCATTCCCCGTCAGGGCAGACCGAGGAGGAAAAGCAAATAAAAATTGTTCCCCGTGTGTCGAAAGTAACGCAATTAGCAAGTCAATTGACAACAAGAAAACTATGTTACAGCAAGAACGAGGCGAGATGAGACAGTCTTCACCTTGCACTGCATTTCGAAAAGACAACCACCCATCGAACCTTTAAACTGTTTAAAATGTAAACACAGCAAGAACAGCTAATGCATTTTAAAAGCCAAAGGCAGACCACCAAAAGACCAGTAAAACATCCATAGCATGGTAATCCTGTTAGGGAATTTGCCATGGAAACCGAGCAGTGGCAATGACGTCGGGGCAACTGTCACACTTACGGCACGCGTTCCCCGTTCGACATAATGCTCATTTTCAGGATCCCCACAGGATGCACGTGTCCCATAGGACCAACTTCTATACCCCCAGCGCTGGTTCAGCCTTGTCTCTTATCACACTCACTCACTCCAGTCATTTTTTGTTGCCAACTTAACTAGACAGACCATGGAGAATTAGGGAAAAGGGGGGGGGGGGGGTGCTTCCTGCTATTCAACTATAAACAAATGTCACCTCACAATTTCCTGTGTTGTGCGAGTGCAACACGGTCTGTGCGTGAAGGGAACTCGCTGACCGAAACACACGGCTTAGCTGAGCCACGGAGCCAGGCATTTCGCCAGCCAGCCGAGAGCTTAGCCAGACCCCCCCCACCCCACCACCACTCCCCCCGGAGGCAGGGGAAGGCGCACTCAAGCGGCTCATTCTGATTAATCAGCAAAAAGGAGGACGTGCGACACATAGGGACGACCAAGTACAGCAGAGCTGCATCACACCTAAAAAAATTAAAACCAAAAAAAGACGCTAAATAGGAGCAAAGTTTTCAACATAACCTAAATTATCAAAGTATTATAATCAGTGGCGAACATTTCAGGTGCAGAAAGTAAAAATCCAAACCAGGATTTTGTTTCAACCAACCAGTTGGGCATAAAGAGTAAGAGTCGCAGAGTACTCAACGGGTTGGTTGAAACAAAATCCTGGTTTGGATTTTTACTTTCTGGACTTGAAATGTCCACTTCTGATTATAATAGAGACCATGTGGGAAACCCAAAACGAGCAGTGGGCTTAAACACTGCAAGTCAGCAGGGGGAGGGGGCGGGCTCCCCAATGCCTGGAGGGTATTTACCATGCTGTCATCCTCATCACGTGGAGAGTAGGCCATGGTGCTTGAGGATGATGGCGTCCGACGGTGCTGCTTGTAACTACTGGAGGGTTCTGCTGGAAAATATGGGAACAGGGCAACCTGTTAAAATCTAACAGAGCAAATTATTTAATGCTCACACTTCAGAGACGAGGGACAATCAGAACTGACTCCTTCCAGGAAACTTCCCCACTGATATTCTTCCCGACTGACCTTTAGTGATCGTCGAAACGGCTGAAAAGGCAGGTCCAAAAGTGGTCTCCATTCTCGTCTGTATAGATGGAAAACGTAGGAAAGTCAGTACATAGGACCCTGTGAGGCACACGGAGAATGTCTGGAATCTGTTTGGGGAGCTCGGCAGTCAGATGAAGGACGCCCGACAGCGTTCCAAGGAAGCTCACCCCGTTGGCGCTGTCTGCAGAGGGGATACTGGCGTTGGCTACGGCTGATCCTCCAGAGAAACGGTTGTAGCGAGGAGTTTTACTGGAGCTCATAGTCCAGCAAAGCCTCCCAAAAATGAACAGCTGGAATCTGGGAGCGACAGAGACACCCCCGAAACTGATCACTGTTCACACCACTCCTCTAGCCACAAGACAATACAAAATAAAATATGACTAGTGCTAGCTAGTGACCACCTGTTTTTTTTTCTCAACTGAAACTATTCTTTTTAAAACAAATATTAAGATATTGAGAACAAAACAAACATATACTATGGGTGTATATTAATCAAAACATAGTATTTACACCTTGGAACTGAACAGATCTGAAACTTACTCCCACTTAAGAGTACGGCCTTAACTGCATAAAAAAAGAAGTAAAATAAATAATTTAAAGTCCGAGCCAAGAAACTCGGCAGACAGACACACTCTGCCGTTAAAGAAGTACACAAACTCCAAGGCAGCCACCACATGTGATCTGACGAAACACAGACAGCCCCCATCCCGAAAATCGTGGGCTTAACGCCCTGCCCACATTCCATTATCTACAGAAAACTGGGGTCCCAACAAATAACTGGGCTGCGGGGAATTTATGTAACCAGCCGTCAGTACTGGAAATCAGTAGTGCCGAGTGTTTTTATTTGGAGAAAGCATACACGTTTAAATCAGGAACAAATGATGTCCACCGTGTATGGACAATTGTAAGCCTTGGTCTTAAGTTAGGACAACAGCCCAAACATTTCTGATACCGCATCCGACAGCAAGATACCAAGTGGGGAAATACAACCCAGCTAGCCCGGTATTCACAACAATAAAACTGTCAGTCGGAGCTTGTTTAACTGTGCGAGATCCTATTAGCTTCGCCGGATGTTTCAGCCAAGGTGGTGTTGAATTTGGCCGCACCGTGGTCGGTTACATTAAAACTAGCAGACAGTGACGTTAAGAGCCAGCTAGGTGGCTGGCTGCCAGAGCAAACTGTGATAAATACGACGGCACGGTAAAGACTGGGGTTTCAGATTGCCCTTTGCCTTCGCTTCTACGTTTACTGATATGGGGCCGATCAGCGGCGTTTCGTGTCTAAAGTCACGGATCGCGATAAGCTAACGGGCTAACAGGCTGAGAATGGGAGAAGTAACGTTGATTTGTCCACTGCAAGTCTGCACTAGCTAACTAGCTAACTAGCCAGCTGGGTGTCCACCAAAATGCACTGCGTCCGTTAATACGGGCATTGACAAATGCCAAAAAGCTTCAGCCGCCTTCTCGCGACTAATGTAGAAGGCTAATTGTCAAATTACTTACCAGCTACGGAGAGAGAGCTCAGTCCACCGCCGCGATCCACATTTTCCCTAGACTGTAAAAAGCGGCCAGATTTTCGAGAAACGATGAGCGGGGGGATTCTGGGAATTGTAGTCCTCACGAATGTCACCAGGGCGCGCTCCGCCGCGCGCCGGCCCAATCAGTCTGCCCGCACAGCAGGCGGCGCTAAACATCATTACTTCGCCTTCGACACACCGAGCCGCCTATCTGTATTATTGTTCGCTATATGACTTAAGCGGATTCTACGTGTAGTATGTTTTCGCTGCACAGGAAGGAAAAATATAAATGAGATATTTCAAAATGAAATTTTCAATCTCTATGAAATTTCAATCTGGAATACTGTTTGGCAGTACAGATAATGGTGCGCAACAATTTATTAACTTGACAAATTATTAGCCCTGATTTTTCAAAACCATATACGCACGACGTTTCTACGCTGCAGCCTTCTCTGATTGGCTGTTTAACTGTCCTATGGGCAACGTAAACCAAATTTCAAAACAGTATCCCTCCGTTTGATTGGACAATGACTACAACTAAGAAAAGGGCCTTGTTATAAAAGCCTACATCGGAAGCTTTTCGGTCCTTTTCATAGAAATCTTGGTTAGGTGTAATCTAGTTTGTCTTAGTGATAAGTGTGCATAAATACGGAGTAATGGCTAATTCCTTCAACAAAATTTATGTCGGACGCAGCCGGTTCAATATTGTCAAGAAAGATCACTGCCGTTGTATAATTTTCCGAAATGGTTGCGGATGAAGTTTTTCTATAAGTTTGCTAAGCTTTGTCAACAAAAACTATGGATCCTTTATCTTTCTAGAATATGAAGCTTCTGATCAGTTCGTTCTGCGTGGGCTTTCTGATTGCTCGTTAATTGAAATTCTGTAATTGTAGTCTAATTTTATGACCTTACACGTGGGCGCCACGTGGCCTTGAACTGGTCCTGCGCCAGTTGAATTTATTACCATCCATAAACATTCTTGAATAACTTGCGAGATCAAGATTAGATATCTGTTAATTGAACAACTAGGTTGTGACTGAGAAATCCCAAATTTCGGGATGTGGATTCCATGGGGACGTCAACGCCCGACAGCCGGTAAGTCTCGCTTGCCATTTCTTAGCTTCTTAAATGTTACTTTGTTATTGAAAACAGTTTCTCATGATCTACTAGATGAGGTAAAACTCCACCCAGTTGAACTAATTACATTTTATTTCCAATTTTCCCTTCCGTCTTTCTAGCATGCCTGGGTTAAGCTGTTTTGCGGTGTGACTTTCAGCGTAGCTTCACCATCCGAGGCTGGGTGCTGGCAGCCCAGGGCTGTGGTAAAGCTTAAGGTGAGACTTAAGTCTGTCGCTCAGTATGCGGATCTTTCTCCTGTCAGCCGCTGATGAGTTTTCCAATCCTTTCTGACACCTCGTATGAGTACTATAGTACTTTGATCTTAAATGCTCTCTGAGGCTTGTGCAGGTAGTTTATAAACTCTGTCTTCCATCGATGAATCAATAAAATGCATACCTTTTACTTCCAGGTTTTTTTTCCCCGAGAGTCAAGCCATAAACAATGCAAGTACCTCTGAACTTGGAGTCTGATCGTGCAGCGTGAGTTGATGACTGATGCATTCCTATATCTCATGCATAAACTGCACTGCTTGGCCGGTGTTCTGACGAGTTGAGCTATTTTGTCGAGTTAGGCAAACCGTAATGCTAATCGATAGCCCTAACTCTTATCCTAAGGTCAAACCCTAAAACCTAGCCCTAATCCTAAAACGGTGGATCGATAGAACGTCTCGATAGGTAGCTCAACTCGTCAGAACACCGGCATTGATTGAAACTGAGGTTCCTGTCTTGTAATATCCTGGTCTAGCTGGTGATAATAGCGGTGCTTTCCTTCAGGTGTCCCGGTGTGGAGCACGAAAGGTTTTGGTTCCCGGGAAGACCCTGTACTGATCACGTGGCGCCCCCCATACTGCGCATCTGAACGAGCTGCATTTCCACTTCGAAAAGGCAGATGGCGACGTTTACTCATCCGTAAAATGTTTGCATTACGTCTCCCATTCTGTGGTTGTTCAGAGGCAATACATTTATAATAAAGGTTTTGGGGCATTTGTCCAAATTCAAACTTGTGTGTTTCTGAATACTGTACCTTTTAGTTTCCTTACTGTTTTTGGCCATATTGCATTGCCTCATCTATTTCCAAGTGTCACTGTTGAATGCATACAGTGGCTTATGGCTCTTTATTCATGGGGAATTCTAGCCTAAAATGTAAATGCAGATTTTCAGCGAGTGTGACACTGATCGATTTCAGTGTTTGAGCATTAATGCCGTTTCTCCGAGCGTCACTGCAGAATCTGCAAACCGGCACGTGCGGTATCCGCTCTCAGCCGGCGTGTCAAGCTCGCTAAACCTAATGGGCCTGAAAGCAGGCCTTTCCATTATGGCCAGACACTTCCTTGGCCTGCTGACCCCATCACAACTTGGTAGGAGCATATGTGCCCCTCGGATTGCTTTCTCAGAGGACGTACACAGTGGAGGCGTCGTGCAGATGATCCATTTGCTTTCTGGGTGGAAGCAAAGGCCAGCAGTATGAAAATCTGTCCTTTCACCATAGCAATGGGGGGGGGGATAAACAGGCCTGAGTGAGGTCCAGTCAAAATGCGTTGCTATGCAGTCGCCCGTGCTTGATTGTGGCTGTTGGTCCAGAAGGTGTTTGTTTGCATCTCATTAATGCCACCTGTGTGGTGTTGACAGGTATTCTGTTGATTTCGATTAATGCTTGATGTATCTGCCAGCATATGTAGCCTATAGCTGCTGTAGATTATGTGACTGCCGAAATGGTGATTGGCTGTCAACAGATTTTCTTTAAATGTGGAGTCGGCAAGCGCGGCAGTGTGATGCATGTGTGTGTGAGTGCTGGTCATGCTTTGGTCATTTTGCATCCCTGTGATCGTGAGGTATCTTAACGGCAAGTCTTTCTGCCCATGCAATATGTCAATATTTGCCATTTATGTATATGGGGTCGGCTGTGCTATGCAAGTATGATCTGCACTTATTTGACCTGTGAGTTGTCCTTATTTCCTTCTTGGAGACGTTTCTTCTTTCATTCTATTCATCCAGGTCATGTTTACAATAACAGTCAGCTAATTAAAGTTCATTGTGTAAAAAAAGCAAATAACCAGAAATGTGTAATTATTTGACATGTCAAAGAATATTACAATGCTGTAAAGATGGAGAAGTGGGCGATGGTAAAGTGTGCCACAGGAAAACATATATTGAATGGTTATTTAAGGTGTTGAGTCACAGGGAGTCGGCCACCTCTAGCTGCTGAATTTGACTGTCGAATGCCCTGCAGGTAAATGTCCAGATGCCGGTGTATTTGAGTTTTGCATGGCCTCTTACCAGAAGCATGCCTCTTGTCATTTCCATACAGGTGCAAATCGGCCATCAATCACTCTTTCTGTTGGCGTGTTTTGTGAAAATTGCTTGAGAGGAATCTGAGCCATGACCTCCACCTGACCAGTGTTGTTCCTGAAAAATGTAATGAGTGAATGAAAATTGTCATTTCAGTTCACTGTATCTTTTCATAGCACCTTTCACAACAGACTCTCCCTAAGGTGCTTTACATGGGTGTGTAGCGCATCACTGCACTATTTATACAGGATAATACAATGCTGACTTTGTACAACAAAGAATTGACCTGCTTGTGAGACGCAAGCTGAACACTGGTCATGTTCAAAGCCAAAGTCCATCGACGAGTCAGTTCTCTATTTTAGCCGGTGTGAGTTGGCAGATTGAAGGCTGCACCCACAATGTCATACTTTGTAAATCACGTCGATGGTGTCACACTTTGGGACTGAACCAGCACTTATGCTCAGATGGTGCCTCCCCCATGACACAGCAGAGAGATGTAGACAGACTTCCTAACATGATGGTCATCAACGATACTTCTAACACCTGTAGTAACTTATCACCCAGTCCACCAATCAGATGTCTGTGCTTTTTGCATTCAGCATTTATCTGTATTGTTATTAAAGGAATACATTTTATGGGTCCATTTCATACAGCCAGAAGAAGCTATGGTACAGTGAACTGTTTCGGGATGGTCGTAAGCATATGCTGGTAACATATTGAATGACGTTGACAGCGAACAATGATATAAAGGCAATGTGGGACAGGTGCAAGGGACAGTATTTGAATATGGAGGCCATGAAGCATGCATGCATCCATCTACCAAACCAAACCCATGCAGTACATGGCCATCAAGGACCTGGACCACATTTCCAACAGCAGAGGGGACACAGTATGGTGAGTAGCCAGTGTAATACTGTAAAGGAGCTGGAAGGTACACGTGAGTGCACTGACGCCGAAGCTGCAAACATAAAACTGGGGAAATTGGGATTTTCAGAAGTATATTTAGCTGCTCTAAATCGTTAAAGTAAAAGGCATCGGTGGCCGGGTCGTGGCTCCGAATGCCTGTCATCGCCACCTGTGTCACGGAGGAGTGAGCGGGAGCACGCCCCCTGGCGGTAGATAAGCTACCATCACACGGCTCGCCCCCGGGACGCGCACACGCACTGGGCGTCTGTATTAGCGGCTCGGGCAGCGCTCGGTACCGCCGACACACAGCATCCAGCCTTTCCTCTGGACCCCAGCTCTCCTGCAGACATCACATTCAAAACACACTCTCCCTTACTGATGCAATAGCAATCCTGATTTTATGGTATTCGCATCCTCCTCAATCCTAGTGGAATACCGGCAAAAATAGAGCATTTTTTCCTTCAAGTCATTTTTTTCCGGACTCGAATAACCTGGAAAAATTGGAAGTGCCTCTAGGACACGGAGTACTTTCTGAAGAAGACGGGCAGCTCTGCCGGCGTTCTCCCGCAGCAGATTTCCGATCGGCAAGGTAAGGGATAATGGCAAAAAGAAGGTGGAATTAAATATTTGCTCTTCTTGGCATCTTATCCCCCACGACTGTAGATTGTATTATTACTGCACCGAATTTACGAATTTAGCAAAATAGGAAGTTGTGCGTGGAATTAAAGGTCTATACGATGGTCACCGGAAAATATTTGCAATAATTTCGCTGTTGGATTCATTTGGCGTGGTTTCCTGAAAGCTTTAGCACTGCCTTCTTAGACTCCCTGCGCGATTTTCACCGATAACACTGCCAGTGTTTAAACATTCGTTTTTCCCCTTTTTTCAGGAGAAACACTCTGGTGTTTTAACGTGGTGGATGACTAAACCACGCTTTTGGTATCTTATCATAATAAAATAAAACCAAGCACTATTTTCCCAAGGCTGTGCTGCGTCCAACAACTCCAGATATTGCAAGATCATGCTCATCGTTCTTGGCTTCCATATGGTTCACGGAAATAGACCCACATATATTCGAAATCCTTACCGTACTAATATTTATTTAAAGCTTTCGTCAGTTCTCAGACTGAAGGCGTGAGTAGAATATGCGATATCCATGTAATTCAAGGCTTGACTTACTAGGGCCACTTTTGAGAAATCAATGAGTATTAAAATGATTGCACTTTACTATAATGTTACCACTGTTTTCAGTACTTGTTAAATAAGTGTCTAATTTACTGAATAAAACAAATTAAAGTCTTTCGAGAGCACATACAATTTAGTTTGCTGTAGTTTTGAGTCACCTAGACTATATAAAACAAATGTTATGTTGTACAGTTTCAGTGATATATTTTTTAGGATTAATACACTTTTCCACCTCAAAATTTCCTTGCTCATACAAGTTTAATTATTAGGATACATATAAATGAATCATGTTGGGAGTGTAAGCAAGGACCATACTGTCTACAGCCCACTACAACGATAAGGAAAGGGAGTCGCATCATGCATTGGTGAATAAAAGCCATATCTGGGAGCTGCATCAGTACCATCATTCACTGTGGTAAAAAGTAAATAACAAAAGAGGGTAATTAGTTTGGCCTGAGATTTGTGCACAAATCAGTAAAATTCACGTTGTGCCCTCTCAGCTACGTTTATGGCTTCGTGAACATTAAAATCCTCCATCTGGACAGAGGGATTCGACAAGCATTTTGTCGAGGCTGAAGTTGGCCCTCCTCTTTGGAGGAATGGATTGGTGACCTAAATTGTGGGACGACCCATTTCTCATCTTGGTCTTGCCCTGCAACATCTCCCCAGGCCTCACGTCTACCCTAAAAAAATAAAACTCACCCCACTACGATGGCTCCCCCCCCGGCCAAAAATAATCTTAAATAAAGCTACACAGGATCCAGGGCCTTAAACGGAGAGTGGCCCCGGAATTCAGATTTAATTGGTATTTATTCAGGTGCTTAAAAGGAAATGGGTTCACGAAAAATGAAATTGGCCCCATTTAATAACTAAATCTTCATATATGGATTTTTTAATCTTTTGAAATATTTCCACTAATAATCTGCCGAAATTCAATATGTCGAGTTTCAAAAAAGTTCAGTTGCTTCTCCTGTATTCTTACATGACAGTGTTGAGATTGCTGTGAAATCTCAGAATAATGTGTATCCTCCATTTCAGCGAATAAGGATGTTTCACACATGGTTTTCCTCTGAGTTTATGCAAAATGCTTATTTCACTCTGATTCCTTAATGTTTGCCACTTTATGCAGAATACACTAAGCAAATCAGCAAAGGAAATACAAGCCTGTAAAGATCCAATCAGCAGCATCGGCTCATTTTACACAGGACATGCGTGCGTCGTTCTTACTTTCATTGCGCTCATGTGCCCAGCAGTCCCGCGGTGAGCGAACCCACGTACGACTGCCGTCATGGATGAGATGGACCTGCCCCAGATGAAGAAGGAGGTGGAGAGCCTCAAGTATCAGCTGGCCTTCAAACGAGAGAAGTCCTCCAAAACTGTCACCGAGTGAGTGTCTCTCCTGACTTGGTCTTTTATCTAGCAGGCACTGTGGAGTACACATGCGGATCAGCAGGGTAATGGACCATTCTTAAGGGCCCAACAGAGATTTTTGCAGGACACAGGATTTGTACCCACAGTCTTCCAGAGATGGGTGCAGATCCCTTACCACCTGAACAGCAGATATGCATTTCTGATTGCATGTAAGTGTGTGTATGCTCATGAAGGCTTGAGTTCCTGATTTCTGACCTGAAAGGTCTTATTTCACTCTGAGCATCGCAGACATTAATCTTACACATTTGACATGGCTAATGACTAATGTCTATTCAAATGACACCTTATTACCATAGTCAGTGTGGTGCTTTACCACATCAGCACCTGCCTTGTCCCATTTCCATACCGCCGTCCTCTGGCCTCACGCCTCCGCATGGTGGCCTTCAGCTCCGCCCCCTTCTCCACGGTAACCTCCAGCGCCTTCTCCACTGGCGTTCTGGGAGGGCTGCTGCTGACCCATTTGTCCAAATAGGGAATCTTCTCACAGGTATGGGATGTTCTTAGTGGGTCTGATAATGGGTTATGCAGATTTCCTGTATCCTGCCACTGTGCCGAACCATGGAAATCAGCTGCCACCTAGTTGCGGTAATTAGCTCTGGGGTTTCATGACCCCATGCATGACAGATGAGTCTTGAGCTCCCCACCCCCCACCCCCAAAGATTAGGATAATGAGCATGAGAGTCCATAGTGCAGCACCCCTTGTGAGTCCCTGCCGCCCCCCCGAGCATAGGTTTTGTGCCCTTATCAGAACCCGGCTTACTGTCTAATTTTATCATGAATTTGTGTCATTCAATACAATACATTCAAAGGAACTTTCCGTCAGCTTGAAAATGTCTACGGGCAGCAGGTGGCGCATTGGTTAAGGCATTGGTTTTGTCCTCAAGGATTTGAAGATTAAAAGCCCAGTGTTAGGATCCAGGCCATCCTGGGAGTGACAAGGGATACCAGTGATGCACATAAATAAGTCATATTGTTGTAAAGCAATTTGTTACACAGATCAAAATACAGGAAACACATTCAGGAGTCATTTCAGGCAGGGAGACAGAGGTGTCCTACTTTTTATTTTCTGAGGTTATGTATTAAATACAGTGGTACCTCGGTTCTCGAACTCACTAGAACTCGAATTTCTTGAAGGTCGAACAAACCAGTTCGACCTAGAACTCGATCTGAATATCAGAAGTCGAACTGTTAACGCTGACCTAATATAAATTGTATGCGCCAGGAAATGAGTCATACTACAATGCAATTCTTACTTGAATGCCTTCTTCACAATCTGGACGATTAACCAAATAAAGCAGCGCAACATTACAGTAACTAACAATAAATAAACCACTAACTTACGTGTACTATGCGTGTAACTAAACTCTTCAACCAATGAGGGCAAATGTGTGTCGTCACGGAGGCGGTTCCAGTTTGTGCTGCCCGGTGAGAGGTCATAATGCATCTAATCGTAATGCATTGAGTCAGGATCAGAATGCGTTGCTTTAAGCCAGCGCTGTAAGCAGGTCGAACGCACCCAATGACCGGACTGGGGAAACAAACTGAAACGCGGTTTTATTACAGAGGATTAATGACAACAACCAGAAACAGCTGATCACGTGGCCATTCCACACGAGGTTAAAGAGGGGGCGTGGCACACGGAAGGAATGGAAGATCGGGGCAGGACAGGGGTTGGGATAAGATCTTTATCGTTTTGGAAGCCATTAAGAAAAAAAAATGCTCCTCTTGTTTTATCCTGTTCATTTTGTGTTTAAATGCTAAAAAACACATATTTGGGTGTAATTTTGGGGGGCCGGGAACCAATTAATTGGTTTTCCATTATTTCCTATGGAAAAAATTAGATCAGAACTCAAACTTTTTAGGATTCGATCCAGAACGGATTAAGTTCGAGAGCCGAGGTACCACTGTATCTGCTAGTACAAAATATATGTGTGTTTGCAGGGCCGGCTTTAGTTACAGGCAGAATAGGCGGTTGCCAAGGGCCACGGAATTACCTGTGTTGTGAAATAATCATTGGTTTCCTTGATAAGGGGGGCGCCTAAGTAAAGTGTTGCCTAGGGCCCCTGAGAAGGTAGTCGGCCCTGTAAGTGTGTGTGTATGTGGACTAACGATGGCTGATCTCTCCTCCCATCGCCGATCTCTCTGGCGCCTCCTCCTGGCCGTCACTCCTCCATGCAGCCTGGTGAAGTGGATCGAGGACGGGGTGCCGACGGACCCCTTCCTGAACCCTGAGCTGATGAAGAACAACCCCTGGGTGGAGAAGGGCAAGTGCACCATCCTTTAACAGCAGGGCACTGGGAGAGCAGCCCTGTCCGTCCGCCGAAACCTGGGCTCTGGCCACCGTGCTGCCTGTCCTGCCCCCCCAGGACGCCCACCCCCTACCCCCCTGAGTGTACGCCGCCCAACGGCATTGTTGTATAGTTACTGCGAGACACCCCTCCCCATTACTCTTATATACTCTAATACTCCCCTATATGCAGTTTGATCTCAACTTTTTTTGCCGCCTGTGACTTTAAGACGTAGAGCAGCGGATCCACGCTGGTGGTTTTCCTGCAGCCTGATGCATGCAATGTGACAGCAAATACTTCACTAATGGAGACAGTTTTTTACATAAGTACAGCTGCCGACTATTAGGGTCCGTTAATTTATTTTATTTATATGTGGATTGTTAAGTCACTCGTGGGTTTGGTGTGTTTTAGATGATAAACTTTCTATCTGGTTTCCTCTCGCCTTTTCTAACACCTGTAACCATCGGAAATGGCCTTGTAAACTAGTTCCTTAAAGAGAATGTTAGTGTAATAGGTTAGGCTGCCTTTAGCAAGCTCTGCACTGTTCCGTGTGCGTGTCCGTGTTCTCGTATGCGCGTGTGTGCGTGTTGAGTCGAGACAGAGGTCGTCCCCTGGCTGAGATGCTGAACTGCACGATCCATTTGGTGATGGCACTTTTAAACTAAGGCAACAACATGACTTTATGTTCCTTTTACTTATATGTCTTACATGCATATGTAACCTGTTTGTAAAACATATAGTTTATATAAATATATTTAAAAACTACTGATATATCTGTTTATCTCTAAATATATTTGAGTGCTTTGATTAATTATGCATAAGATCATGTACTAGTTCAAGGATTATGAGCAATAACTAACATTTTTTATGGAATGTTTTGCAAAAATAAGTTTGTGATATCGAATAAATTGGTGGTTTTTAGAGAGTTTGAGAATTGATTATTATAACTTGTGTATGATAAGCTGTAAATGATTGAAGTGAAATAAGAACAGAACAGTCTTGAACTTTGCCAGTTTCTTCCTGTTAGACAACGTTCCTTTCCATACATTGATGAACCACATATGATGTCACCTGAGGCAATCATGTGACCCTCACATTCCTTTCCCAAGACCCAAGTTTCTCCCACAAGCATCTTTCCTTCTTTCCTTCCTTCCTTCTGATGATTCTTTTCCACACCCCAAAGCCACACAGCAGATGAATATGAAATTTATATTTTGCATGATGATGCAGGTTACATTCATAATCCCCAAATCATTTTGGCATTTGCAGTGCTTAAATCATGCTGCTCTCTGAGTCTGGCACGCAAGCCAGTGCCCCACCCATTTCCCCACCCAGTGCCCCACCCATTTCCCCTCCCCCTCCTCTAACACGAGACCCTCGGCCCATGACTGCTAATCCGGCCTTAATAACCAAAGCACTCAGCCTCCTCTGAGCTACATTAACAAATCATCAGCAGCACGGTGAAGGAGAAGCTGGCTATGAAATTGTGGTTTACCAGGGTGCATTAACATGCCCACTTTCACAAGCAAGGGGCCCTTCATAGGAGAGGTCTTCCCCAGGTTACCCAGCTTCTATTACCCTCTGCTCTTGTGGAGGGAGGAAGCTTGGCGATGTGGCACACTCATCCACTAATCAGCCAAAATGAGATATTCAGTCCAATTTATTTCGACATTGCAACTTTCCCAACTTAGTCTCCCCAGCTGTAGGCCAACTCACCATCCACAGGTTTCTGCAGGCTAGTCTCATCCTGCAGAAGAAAGTGTCATCATATGAAGGAAATCCAGGATGCAAAATGTGTCCAGGAATCAGATGTGCATTGGCCCAGTCCATCAAAGGTTGCTGGCTATTACGTTTTACATTTTATTTATCAGACACTTTCATCTGAAGCTATGTACATTTTCAGGAAGCAGGGTCAGCCCTGCCATGCTAGACCACACACACACACGCACGCACACACACACAACACACACATACAGAGCTTTATGCATGACCCGTCTCTGCAAAACGGACCACGACTCAACTGAGAAAAGCAGCCTTGGACCAAGGCAGTTTTTTTTGAAGAGCTCACCCATGTTAGGACGTGTAAAGCGTGTAGAATGTGAAAAAGCAGCCTTCTAAGGGACGCCATCGTGGTGAAGTCAAAAGGCACAGCCGAGGCAAACACTTGGCAGAAGAGTATCCCAGAATGCCTTGCGAGAAACACTCAACATTCCTGTCCTAGAGGAGGTGTGAAGCCAAAGAGTCAAACTCTTGATTAATTATATTTACTTTTAAAAGGATTTAAAAACGTATTTTAGTTAAATGTTGTATATTTATGTATTGAAGTATTTTTATGTGGTATGTGGGACTCACGCAGAGGCTGACTTAAACATTGCCTGTCGTTCTGTCACAATCTATCAAACACTTATAATGAACTTTATAATGAGTGGACACACACCAGCACTGCTTCAATAACCATCCTCAGGCTTACATGGGTGGTGTTTACTTTAGCCAGTAAAAAAACATTCTTTTCATTGTTCAGGTAATATACAAGAACGTAGATAATGAGCCTATAATACAGAGAATTACTTTTTATATCACCAGGGTCATATTTCTCATGTATATTAAGATAATTCCAGCCATCCCTTTTCAGTAATTCTAATGAAAATTAGTGAACAACGCATTAAAAAAATGAATCTCCGGACTGGTACTGGAACACCTAAAATGCAGATCCATATCCAGGAATTTTTTTCACTAAGTTGTCCTGCATATCCAACCCACGAAGGTCTCACACAATTCCTAGAGGCAGCTCTTCCCGGAAACAGATAGAGATCTGAAATTAGTCATGCCATTAAAAAAAAATACTATTCTCACAAATTTTCGAAACCTGGTGAAAACTTCAGGATGTGATGCAGCGGCTGAGAGAGGCCCAGTGACTGCCTCGTCTGCGTCGTCCCGGATTTACAGCCTCATTTCCGAGGCTCCGGCCCTATCTGCATGCGGCCGGGGGGAGCAATCTCGCATTAACCTGATTTCTAGGTCACGCTTGGATTAGGTTCAGAAATTCCACAATATCAGTGCAGAGTTTACCTCACCTCCACTCACTGCAGTGCCCTCCAGCCCTCTCTGTCTCTCTCTTTCTCACACTCTCTATCACTTTGCCCTCTCTCGATCTCTCTCTTACTTCCTCTCTCTCTTCCACTCTCTCACTCTTTTTCTCTTTCTTGCTTGCTCTCTCTTGATTTCTCTCTCTTTCAGTCTTTCGATCCACAGCATCTGACCCCACCTCTAACCACTACCCTACCACCCCCCCCCCCCAGTGTCTGTGCAATCAGGCGCTTGCGGGATCAAGGAGACAGAGCCACCTGCTTTATTAAAGTAGTCTCCTGGACCATGGCCAGGAGTGGCATTAACATGTTTGAAGTTTTCCTGTAGAAGAACAGACAGCCTCCCAGAGTCCATTAGGGGCTTCGAGTGGCGCTCCAACGTAAACCTGACAGGAAGTCATCTAATAACACTTTATGAATTATCACGCAGGGGCCAAAGGATACCTGATGCATCAGACCTGGGGGGGTAGGGGGCTGTCACTTCCTAGCTAGGACCCCACGTTTGTTCCCAGTTTGTGGAGGTGCCCGTCCCCGTTTCCCGAGCGCTCCTGCTGAATCGTAGCTCTCCTGCACAGCAGCGGACAGGGCTGAACAGGAAGCAGCGGCTGGGTTAACACTCACCTGCATATTCTCAGCGTTTCAGCACCTGTCTAACCAGCCGGGGCCATTCTGATGCTTAGCTTGCGAAAAAAAATCAAACAGTGCAATAATTCCCAATACCTTCGCTCCCCAGCTCTGACATGAAGTCATGCTCGCTTCACAGCAGCTGCGATCTCACGTTTAATTAGATGATTTTGCAGTTATCCAGGAAACGCTTACATCCAACGAAATGTAAGTTTTTTATGCAAGAACGGTGAGACAATCATTGAAGCAACGGGGGGGGGGGGGGGGGGGGGGGGTACCCCCTTCTCGGCGGCCCGACGCGGCCTGACCATAGCTGGGTCGTTTGGCCAACA
>JAABNY020000095.1:24943019-24971885 GCA_015164015.2 Brevimyrus niger
ACTGTGGGGGGAAACCGGAGTACCCGGAGGAAACCCCACGACAGCACAGGGAGAACATGCAAACTCCACACACATGTGACCCAGGTGGAGACTCGAACCCAGGTCCCAGAGGTGTGAGGCAACAGTGCTAATCACTGCACCATTTTCTTTTTATCCTCCTTCTTTTTATTATTATTATTATTATTGTTGTTGTTGTTGTTGTATCCCTGACCATGATAAGTGAATGTAAAATAGATGCGTTATATTATTGTCCGGCAGATTATGGCTGCTTCTTAAGAGTGAAGCATACGAAAAACTGCACCCAGCTTTCCCGAAGTGTTTGACGCATAGCACCACCTAGTGGTCGATACAAACGATCATTTGGAGCCTCAGTAACACTCATACACTGCATCCTGAATGTATGACAGCATGGATATGTATTTCTAAAAGACAAGTTGGCTTTGCAGTGTAGTTTCCTTTGTTGAACACAAAAATGAATGAAGAAGACGTCTTTTTAACTATCTGAATGATAGAACACAAGTTAGCATATTGGTTTAAGAAGATGTAAATATATATTAATATCAGTAGTACATGATCTTCTCAAGAAACATAAATCAGCGAATACACGAAAACGACTAGTTAATCTAGATGACAAAAACTGGGTACTACAATATAACCACTAAGCAGGCAAAACTACGATTTTAGGACCACAACGGAATTACAGTGTTTTCCTATAGAATATAAAACTGGATTATGACAGATTTTGGAAATGTATACTGGGCAGTTCACCTGAACTGACCAAACCGAAATTTTCACGAGGAGGTATATAGGCTGTCAGACCTATTTGATAATACAGATTTGTCATAATATTTCTTGCGTTAGCGTGAGAGTGCACCGCCAGATGCGCGGAGGGTTGGTAGCCCTGACTAAACAACACTGCACCACCGCCCAACCTTCATATGCAAGACAGTCCGTTTTAAATGTAATACATAACACGTAATCGTCATTGTTTCACATCGTATTCTTTACTTTGAGAAACCGGTTTGGAAACCTTTCTTATAAAATTATTACAGTATTAAAAAGATGGTGAGCTTTTTTATTCTTGATTGTGTCTCTAAAGGTAACGGTAACCTAAATATATGTCGAACGCTTAAAGGACTTCCCCTTTTCAAATATAATTCCGTTGTTCTTACCCGTAGGAAATCACATGTTCATATAGCGACACTGGGAAAGAGGGTAGACATTGTTGTTACACGTGTCTCAAAGTGACTTCAAACTCTTTTGAAAATCTCGCCCCGTTTCCGTTATACCGTATCCGCCCATGTTTTCTTTACGCTACCGTTGGCGCGACGCGCTGTCAATCACCGGTCGGTGGGCGGTCCGCTCCGTTTGTCAACAAGCCGTTTCGCCGGAGTGACATCAGCGGTTCCGTCCCAACACGGAAATATGTCTTAATTGTTGTGATCAGCGCTGCGTGCTGCGTGGGAAACTGTAACTCCGCACCCCCTTAGCGAAAAGCTCGAAATGCCTCTGCGGAGTAACGAAACATGGACTCAAGATCTGCACTTTTACAGACAATAAAACCTTTCTGATTGAATGCATATGAACTTTAAAAATTATAGTTTAACTAACTATATGAAACAGTTGTTTCGGAAAATGAGAGATACGGGACTGTGGCTTCTGGTGTCCTTATTGATATTACTTGGTGGAAACGTCTGGCAGGTAAGGAGTACCGCTTGGCGACTGGGCTTCATACTGTGACTGAAAGTTTCCCCTTAGTACGAGTGAGACTCGGAGTATATATAGAGTTAATCTATTTATGGAGCCTCGGACGGGATAATGTTAGAAAGCCGAGAGGAGCGAGCTGAAGTGTACAGTTGTCCGTGATTGTCTTGCTCATTATATAACCCAATTAAAATAAATATAAAGATTGCACTTAGTCCAATGAATGCATGGGATGGCACACCTGTCATTTTACGTTTATGTGGAATATCTATGTTGTTTAGGTAACAGCTTCTCGCTTCTGAAATACACTGGGACGGTGGTACCTTGTTCCCCAGTAATCCATCATAATATTACACTAAGTCTCACACGAGCTCAGAAGCAGTTTCAGTGTCAGTGAATTCAGTGCCATTTGTAACACTTGTGCTTTTCTGCGGAAGTGACATTTTTGCTGTAGTCCTTTATTTCTGGTGCTGGTCAGTCGCTGGTTTATCATTATGCACCAACATAATGGACAAGAAAGATGCTGGAACCATTGCCATTGTTGGAGAACAACTGGTTATTGTTGTCCTTTCTGTTACCGTACTTTTTTTGTGCATGTGTGTTGAATTATGTGTGTAAAGGAATACTGTGCAAAATGTGTCATTTTAAACAAAGAGTCAGAAGTATTTGCTCGAGCATTTGCTCGTTATCAGACATAATCTAGAGCAAGTGAAATGGTTGTGATGAGGGGTGAGTTGACCCTTTTTACAGAAGTACTGTATGATGCAAAAGTAGTTGGGATCGATAATGTATATATGTTAAAGGCGTAATAAATATTAAGGATGTGTACAGTTCAGGGTGCTCTACCCATAATGCTTTGCTCACTGGATTTCCCCCAGTGTATAGCAGTTTGAAAGGGACACTGTTGGCTGGCCATTAAATGTTTTAATACATTACGAATCTTTATTTGTGAACCAATAAAATGCCCAAGCGATACACCGAGGAGCAGTTGGTGTTTGCTAAAAACACACCCTGTAGTGTAATCTAACTGTCACCCCAGTACTTGGTTTCTTTTGCCAACCTTAAGTAAGTAAATATGGGTGCGGTACCCACCCCAGCGTTGTATATTAGACACCTGTTGTGTGTCTTCAAGTTCAGACTTTTACTCTGACTTCAGCAAGAGAAATGCAATTTACTAAATATCCCATCTCCTCCAAACCCCGCATGGCTTGTTATGCATTCTCTTCCTTTTTGTCATTTCTGTGTGTTTGATGACAGGGAACGACACTTGCACACATTTGGATCTGTGTGTGGAGTGCAAAATGTAAACCGATACTTTGGAGAGTCACGAGGACAGAGCCCCCCACACACTTTAGCCAAAGAGTTGAGGAGAAAGTTCAGTCGGGGTAGACAGTTTGGTTGGTTTTTAAGCTACTCCGATGTGATTTCTGCCGGATTAGAAGCCTCACTCCAGCTAAGCAGCAGAATGGACACACTTTCCTGTCAATAACCACAGAATCATGATTTCACTTTGACTTAAAAAAAAATCATCAGGTTCATCTGTAACAGTGAGACAAGTAACACCATAATGCAACAGCGTAAGTGACAATATGTATGTGGAAGAATGAGGGTGTGACAGGGGAGACACACCGTGGGGCCTGCTGTAGATCCTTGAATCTGAGGGATGGTTTGCTGGTGCTAAATGTCAAGTAACCTCGCCTGACAAGCAAAGCCCCTAACTGTAAACGTCCAGGATATCCTGTTTTAGGTAAACAGCCCTTGCAGTGTGTGACCAGTCAGGACTCACCATGTTGGGTAATACTTGCAGATCCGTCTGATGCAAACAGAGTTGTTTGCCATGTCAACACTGGTGCTGTATGTATGAATTGTATGTATGTGTGAGTGTATGTTTGTATGTGTGAATGTGTTGATATGTGTATGTATGTGCATGTGTATGGACTATATATGTATATGTGTGAATGTATGTGTTTCTGCTATGCCTTCCCTTTGCATGAGGCTCAGTAGTTAGTTGTAACCTTCCAAGGATTCTTTTACTGAATGGTGTGTGTGTGTGTGTGTGT
The DNA here is from genome assembly GCA_015164015.2 of Brevimyrus niger. Lineage (NCBI taxonomy): Eukaryota > Metazoa > Chordata > Actinopteri > Osteoglossiformes > Mormyridae > Brevimyrus > Brevimyrus niger. The sequence continues at coordinate 24,946,784 of JAABNY020000095.1, forward strand.
GTGTGTGTGTGTGTGTGTGTGTGTGTGTGTGTGTGTGTGTGTGTGTTTTATAACAGTAGGTGTATAACAGTTCTCCAAATCAATGGGTTTTATTAATCACCAGCAATTTGGAATGGTACATATAAGATCAGTAGAGAACAACTTTACAGAAAATAACAGCGTAAACTAAAATACTTAAAATAAAACACAGTACTCTAGTGAATAGCCAAAATCCAGCTAACTTGAATGTGCCTGGGTGCTCCCCAAGACTATTATCCCTGTCCAGCTAAGGAAACTAGCCTATCTATTATCACAGGCATGATCATGATTGGACCAAAAATAGTCACTGTTGTACAAATAAAATAGGTGTAATGTGTGAATTATGCAAAATATATAGCTGGCCCTAACTGTACATAAAATAATTATTTTGTTGTTGTTACAGTGTTGATAAATTGATAAATGAAAAATGTAAGTTTTGTTACATTAGTAGTATGATCAGAGCTGTGGCTAGAGCAGCGGATTCGAATATTGGGGGGTTAGTGAATAATGTGGTTCTGTCTTCTAGGTCCCAGACATGGAACTGTAAATATTTGCATCTTGGTTTAGAGATACACTTTATCTCAGGGATCTCAAACTCCAATCCTGGGGGGTTCACCCTCATTTAACATACCTGATTCACTTCCTTGTGCTAATTACCACACAGCTCTTGAGCTGAACCATTTGTGGTGAAACAGGGAAAGAACTAAGATACACAGGGCTCTGGCCCCCCAGGACTAATTATTTCATTATCTACTTATCTATCTCCTTGTCTGTCTTCTCAGCCATCAGTCGATCAAACATTAAATAATACAAATCCATTATCAGTCCTGACATTTACATACATTTATCTGCTGCATGATTTGGTGTCTCTTTATGTTATTGCACTTACGCCCAGTTATTATTCTACTCTGTGATTCTTTTTCCCTCCCGTTGTTTCATTCGGTGTGTGGCTCAGCAGGTTAAAACACTGTGTTTGTAATCAGAAGGCTTTAGGTTTAAATCCCAGGATTGGCAGAATGGTTTTCCTTCAGGGACTGGAGAATGTAAACCAATTCCTCCAGGGAATTGAGAATGTAAACCCTGCGTATCTGTGTAAAAGCTTAAACCACACCTACATCTGTGTACTCAGGTCAGTACTGATTCACATATTTGATTCGCTGGTGGCTGGAGTCAGTCTCCTAGCATTTGTTGTCTGGTTCAGAGTTTTGGATTCAGGATGGATTTCAAGTAGGGGGGCAGTTCTAGGCACCTGGTTAGTCAGGGAGGACATGGATCACAGTCCACAGATACTGAGTGGCTACATCTGCACTCCAGGTGTCACTCTGCCATAAGAGATGCTCAAAATAATGCCCTCTGTGTGAGTAGAAGCTTCATTGCCCAAAACGGGAGTGCACTGCGCCAACACGGTAACCATAACGACGGGCAGAGTGTGCCTGCAGTTCGACCTTCAGTGGGAGGCAGGCCACCCCTGCTGACTCGCATGTGAGGTGGAGCGATTGTTTCCTATTAGACAGTGCATTCTCACAACAGGTTTCCATCCAGGTCGAATCAGTTCTTAATTAAAAAAAAATGAACATGGCGATTGCTTACCACAGTAATGGAAACAACGAGGGTGTTTGTGGCGGATACTTCTGTGCGGTTGTCTGTTATTTTTGCAATTCAGCAGGTTGTAATTAATTATAATTTCCATTCTCTCAGCGCTTATGAAATTTGACAGTCTATTTTTATGGAAATGTTTGACGAATGATAAATTTATGATACTTATGTTAATGTTAGCTTAACTGTATTCATTTTGAAAAGGAGGACATGATGAAAAATATCATGTCTTTTCACTGGTGCACAACAGATGTGGTTCCATATCCCACTCATTTGAATGGCAGTATGAATGTTTGGAAGTGAAATGCACAATCCTAAAGCTCAAAAAGTTGAATGACCATTTTAGACTCCTTGACTCAGCAGTTGGGTGTTTGAGTGATTATATGGAAAGAGAGTTTCCTTGTCCTGCAGATAACCATGCCTGGCATCATTTTCCCTCTGATTAATTCTGGCACTTGTCATTGTCAAACATCGTCAAAGTGTGGTTTTTGAAATGGTACACTTGTTTTCCTTTTATTTCTTGCCAAGGACTGAGTGGACTCAAACACCTTTATGAGGTTAACACATCACACAGATCCCATCCTTATTGTATGACCAGCAAATGACAGCTGTAATGATATAAAGGCCTGACTCCCATCTCCGTCTCTCTGATGCCTTGTCTCTTGGTCTCTGTGAACAGTGTGACTCTGTGAGCTCCGTGACCCTCCCAGAGTCCCTACTATTCGTGTCCACGCTGGATGGGAACCTGCACGCAGTCAGCAAGCAGACCGGAGAGATTAAATGGACGCTCAAAGAAGGTCAGATCAGAATTCTATTCATAATTATCATTTCATCCAAGTACAGAACCAATAGAATACTTACAAAAAACTACACCTTTCTCCTGCCGTTCTTCCAGATCCCATCATCCAAGTTCCCGTCTACTGGGATGAGTAAGTCCCTTAATGAACTCCTTCACAGCTGAACACAAGTATCAGTACAGTAATGCCTCTGGTAGCAATGGTATCTCCCAGTGGATCAACTTGTAAATAAGGAAAACATCAAATGTTCTTGTCATATCTAATGATTATTACGTGCTGTTCAGATCTGGTTTCCTGCCAGATCCCAACGACGGGAGCCTCTATGTGCTGGGAGGCAAGAACAAGGAAGGTTTGATGGTGAGTGGGACCTACCGATGCTGTCAACAAGCGAAGGAATGGTGGGAGAATCCTGCACTCTTCTCATGGGTGTGTGCTTTGCTCTGACGTGCCGGGGTTGTTCTCCCTGTCTCCCTCCAGAAGCTGCCGTTCACCATCCCAGAGCTTGTGCGCTCATCCCCTTGTCGAAGCTCAGATGGAGTCCTCTACACAGGTAAAGCTTCACACATGTCCGTGGACGTCCCGTGTTCCACCGCATAGCGGGTCACCGTCTGTTCATGTGTTCTACAGGAAAGAAGCAGGACACATGGTTCGTGGTGGACCCTCAAACGGGGGAGAAGCAGACCAGCCTGACTACGGGGTCTTCTGAATCGGTCTGCCCCTCTACCCCGCTCCTCTATATTGGCCGCACAGGTATGACCTACCCTCTACACATATGTAGCTGCCTCGATGATCTCTGTGCCTCTGGTATCTCTGTGAAGACACAGGGATACTAGATACACATTGGTTGGCATATCCAGGTGCTCCCTTCATGGATTGGAATATTTATGGCGCCAACAGTATTGTGCAAGAGGCTACCAAAGAATTGAATTGTGTTGGTGTAAAATTGTAACTTGTGTGTCTGTCAATGTTGCATTTCAAAACCTGTGCTTGACATCCACCAGTGAAGTATTGGGGAGGAGCTGTTGAGAAAGGGAAACAAGTTATATTTTTTTGTGAAGCATGTGGCTGTTTTGTCTCTCTGCATGTGTTTGTTTGGGGAGTTGGGTCTGCATTAAAATGGGGTTGTGTTGTGTTCAAACATCTCCTCAAGTCACCCCAATTACTACCCGGTATACCCATGTGTAACTTTGTTGAACTTCACCACTAACATAACTCATTTGGCTAATTGATACTTCATTAAGTTAATGAAGTAATTAAGCTAATTTACAGTTCATTTGTATATCTTAATGTTAAGTGGTATGTTTCTGGTCAAATACAGGTTTAATTGGTGGATAAATAGTTTTTGGCAGACATTTTCACGTGACGCTCTTTTTGCCTGTGTCTTTGGTGTGTCTCTAGAATACATGATCACCATGTATGACACCAAGACGCGAGAGCTGCGCTGGAATGCCACATACAATGACTACTCCGCCCCCGTCTACGACGACAAGTACAACTACAGTATGTCCGGACATCTGCTGTGACCGCAAGCATGGAGTGTGCTAGTATTAAAGCGTGCTGTGTTTGACACAATATGGAATCGCTGAGCATCACTCAAGGCAGTTCAGTGGTTTTGGCTGCCGATCTCTTGCCTCTTGGAAATTTCTGGAGTGGTGAGGCTTGTCCACAGAGAATAGGGAGAATATTATTGGTGCAGATGGAAGCCTGAGATCATTGGTGTCGTGGGATCATGGGAGGGGGGTATATTGTTATATTGTATAATTGCGTATACACTCTCCGATGACTGATACGCATGTATGACCCCACTGAAAAATAAAAAAAAATCCAACCTTTCATTAACATAAATGTATTTCAAGGGAAGAAAATCCTTCATCAAGGTATAATTATCTTTAAAAAAACACACATGTCACGATTATTGGCACCCTTGGAAATTATAGGCATTAAACACAAGGTGGGTTTGGCATAAAAAGAACAATGGCTATATTGAAATTAACCTTATCCCAAATGCAAAATATGGAGGCTGTTTTTCCTACAAAGGTCCTGGAAACCTTGTTAGGGTACATGGCATTATGGACTCCAGGACATTTTATATCAAAATTTGGCTGCCTCTGCCACAAAACAAAAACTGGGCCATAATTGGATGTTCCAGCAGAACAATGATGCTGAGCACATGTCCAAATCAACATTAAAATGGTTAGCTGATCGCAGAATCAAGCTTCTGCTATGGTCATCTCAGTCCCCTGACCTGAACCCCACTGAAGAGAGAGAGGGCCTAGGACACTGAATGACCTGGAGATATTCTGCAAAGAGGAATGGACTCAGATGCCCTGCTTGGTATTCACCAACCTAATAAAATGTTATAGGAGAAGACTCAGTGCTGTTATACTGGCAAAGGGAGGTTGTACAAAGTATTAAAAGCAGGGGTGCCAATAATCATGGCACATGTGTTTTTGTTAACGATAATTATTTCTTGATGAAGGATTTTCTTGAAACAAATTTTTGTTAATGAAGGGTTGGATTTTTCTTGATTTTTCAGTGTGACATGAAGCTGCTTCACCAAATGGTGGATTTTTTTTAATCCTTTTTACAACCTTACAAGGAGTGCCAATCATTGAGGAGGGCGCTGTATATCTGTATATAGCCACCACCACCCGTCCGACTGGCATTCTCCAGTACAATATTAGGGAGGAGCCATTGATATAGGAAGGGAAACAAGTAATATTCCTTCACGAGGCATGTGGGTGTTTTGTGTCTCTGCATGGGTGTTTGGGGAGTTGGGTTTGCATTAAAAAGGGGTAGAATATCTCCACCTAAACCATGCATTTGTGTTGTGTGCCGTGAACTCCTGTACCAAAAGAAATGGCTCACTTTGCGTCCAGCGGGGACGGGCTGATGGTGACGGTGGACCGGGACTCCGGTGACGTCCTGTGGATGCAGAACTATGGCTCGCCTGTGGTGGGAGTGTATCTGTGGATGCAGGATAGCCTGCGCCGTGCCCCGCACCTCAACCTGGCTATGGAGACGCTCCGCTACCTCACATTCACCTCCCAGCACATCCACACCATGAGGTGGAGCTACCAGTTCGTCAAGGAGCAGGCCAGCACGAAGACTCAACTCGTGTAAATCACAGTGTGTTTAATTTGCATTGGATTGTGGCACTGGGTTGTTAAAAATTGTATAAATATACCTGCAACTCTTTTTCTTCAGACCTACACTCTATGTAGGAAAACTCAACTCCCATTTTTATGCTTCTACATCATTGGTGCATGAGGGTGCGTCTATATTGGTAAGTTTGTAAACCTACAGTTGATAAGATTGTCATTTACTCAGCAGCAGGGACAACAAGTGACACCCTATTCCCAATGCAGCCTCGTGGTCTTACGCTGGCCAGGATTGAGGGGCCAACGACCGAGGAGGTCACTGTAAGAGAGCGGGGCGAGTGCGCCATCACACCCAGTACGGACGTGAAGTACCCAGCAGGAAGCAGCCATAGCATACACAACCAATGGCTGCTCATTGGTAGGTTTCAGAGCAGATCGGTACGGCTCACGTTTGAAAAACAACAGCAATTAGGTGTATATCTGTGTGGTAGTTTTATTGCTAATTAACTGCAAGCTTAGAATAACACGCTGAGTTGTGGTTACACATGATACATCACTTATGACTCAAATGTTACAGAATAATTATAGAAGAAGTTTTTCTACTGTATGTAGCAGTAGGAATGATGATATTTGATACATGAAGCCTGATTTGCACCAACAGGTCATCATGAGCTGCCTCCCATGGCCCACACCACCATGCTCCGGGACTTCCCAGAGAACCTTCAGTATTCCAGTGAGGCGGTTATCCCACCGCAGTCCGGGTCGCGCACTCCGAACCACCAGGTGGGTGGTGCTCACCTGAACCCGGACCTCCATGAAAGATACTCAGGTTCTTAACCAGATCTTCTTGCTCCAAAGCGGCTTCCAGAGAACAAGGAAGGAGATCCCATTCTGGTGGACAGGGATTCCCAGGGAGCCGGCAGCCTCCCACTGAGAGCCATTCTCCCTGAGAGTGTTATCCAGGACCCCTTCACTCTAGCAGTGCTTACTCTGCTGGTGGGGGGTTGGCTAGCTTTTGTGCTCACCTATCCACGGGTGAGTTCTGACTTACAGTCAGAAGCAAACTAATCTCATGGCCCTTCATGTTACCCAAGTACATGTGACCATATCATGCAAACACATCTGTATGGTGTCGCCTTGGGTATGGAAGCGCATGGCCCAACAGGAGAAGATTCAGCAGCAGCAACTGGAAGAGGTCCTGAAGTCCAGGCTGCAACAGCTTCAGGAACAGCAGGTCTTGCCATCACCCACCGAGACAGTGGGTCTACGTAGCAGCAGCGACGGAAGCAGACACAGCTTCTCCAATGGTTCTGCACAACAAATCTCACTGCTGGCCCCCGACACACAAGAGCAAGGTGAACAAGCCAGGCAAGTCCTGACTGACACTCGATCGTGGCGATTATGGCGGCTTGACTCTGTCTTTGTCATTTCAGATGAACTTGGGGCAGGCGACATGGAAGTGGGGAAAATCTCCTTCAGCCCCACAGAGGTGCTGGGACATGGGGCAGAGGGCACGTTTGTGTTTCGGTGAGCGTTGAATTTTGGAAGTTGTCTATTACTTTTGCCATTTTATGATTTGTCATCATTTCTTTGAAGGAAGCTGACAGCTTGGCAGCTCAATGCCGGCACATCCATCTGAATGTTGGTTACCCCAAGCATCTCCACACTCAGGGGCAGCTTTGATGGCCGGAAGGTGGCAGTGAAGCGCATCCTGCCCGAATGCTTCGACTTTGCGGAGCGAGAGGTGCAGCTTCTCCGCGAGTCGGATGAGCACTCCAACGTCATTCGCTACTTCTGTACTGAGCGTGACCGGCAGTTTATCTACATTGCCATCGAGCTCTGCGCAGCGACGTTGCAGCAGGTGAGGCAGGCTTGCATGCAGGTTCTACCCTTACATATTGGTATATTATTTATCTTCATGAGTCACTTCCAAGTGTCTTGAGTTACTGAATACTCAGTGACTAATGAATTGCCCTTAATGTGACTGTATCAGCATCCTACAATGGACTGGAGTCCTGTCCAGGGTGTACCCTATCTTGAACCTCGTTGTCCCCGGGATAAGGTCTCGAGTGGTACATTTCTGCACAGATAAATGGTGGGTGAGTGACAAACCTTGTGTGTGTGATACAGATAACACACTAAGGATGTTCATCTGTTGTTTGCAGTATGTTGAGGACCCAGAATGTCCATATTTGAATCTGGACCCTGTGACTCTGCTACAGCAGACTATGTGTGGCCTGAGCCACTTGCACTCTCTCAACATTGGTGAGTTTTGTGCTCCGAGGACCTAGAAGGCCTTTTGCATGGTTCATGCACCATCATTGCCTGTGTGCTTTTCCTTCACTGATTTGCCTCTCGGCATCCGCAGTGCACCGGGACCTGAAGCCACGGAATATCCTCCTGTCCATGCCGGGGCCACTGGGGAAAGTGCGAGCCTTGATCTCCGACTTTGGCCTGTGTAAGAAGCTGCCTGCTGGACGGCAGAGCTTCAGCCTACGCTCTGGGATTCCTGGTACTGAAGGCTGGATCGCCCCCGAAGTGCTTCTTGACCCACCCAGGGACAACCCGGTGAGGCTGGAGTGGGACAGTCACTGCAGCACCGAGGCACCGATGATATAGCTGAAAGGTCTACCTTCTGACATGAGGTAGAGCACATCATTGACCGTTAGGTCATCAGTCTTCTCCTTCTTCTCTGCAGACAAGCGCAGTGGACATCTTCTCGGCAGGATGCGTTTTCTACTATGTCGTCTCCAGGGGGCAGCATCCATTTGGAAACACCATTCACCGGCAAGCTAACATTCTAGCTGGCAGTTACATTCTGAGCCAATTCATGGAAGACCGTCATGGTGAGCACCAGTACATTGCTGTTTTTCTTAAATAAACGAGCATGACTTAGAGCCAGTGATGAGGTACAGATACTTGCCCTGAATATAAGAAAAACCAAGTAGCATCCAGCCTTACCATTACAAAAGAATGCTTTAATCAATGAAGATCTTAAACATTTTGTGTGGCCTTTTGCGCAGAGGATGTCCCATACAGTTTGATTACTGGCTGAAATCCTCTTCTGGACTGTTCCTCATGAGGGATCTCATCCCTCTTTTAGTTCTCTAATTAAAATCATGATGAATATTTTAAAAAAGGCTACATGAATGCATGACTTTAATTATTGGACTATTGTAGTATTAAGAGCAATACTTAACTTAATACTTAAGTTAGCCTGAGTGGGTTTCTTAAGTTTTGGCTTCACTTCTGTGGCTCCCGTTAATATTGTCAATTTAACGAAGGAACAACTGCCATACAGAACACTATTAGAACATGTAAAACTACCTTTAACTTTAAACTTATAACTTTAAAATTAAAAAGTAACTGGAACCCACAAAAGCATGAATTGAGGTTTGTGTACCCCTGCCTCAGACGACGTGATAGCCAGAGACCTGGTCGAGCAGATGATCAGCCCGGAGCCACAGTCCCGTCCGTCTGCTCCCTGCATCCTCAAGCACCCCTTCTTCTGGAGTCGTGAGAAGCAGCTGCAGTTCTTTCAGGTGCGGGGGCTTCTAGGGAGCTGCCCATCCCGTCAAAACGAAGCAAGTTGGTCTGTCTGAGCAGGAAGTTAGGCTACCTCTGCCCTGCAGGACGTCAGTGACCGGCTGGAGAAGGAGCCAGCAGACAGCCCTCTCGTACTGAGGCTGGAGTCAGCGGGCAGGGTGGTGGTCCGCACCAACTGGAGGATGCATATCTCAGTGCCGCTGCAGACAGGTGGGTGCGGTGCACCCGACCGCCAAGGTGGGGACATCGTTCAGAGGCAGGACTGACTAGGTCTCCTGTGTCCCCCTAGATCTCAGGAAGTTCCGCACTTACAAGGGCAACTCAGTTCGAGATTTACTGAGGGCCATGAGGAATAAGGTTTGTAAGATGACGCATTATAAGTTACAAAAACCTGTTTTGTTGGAAACAATAATTCAGTGACTTTCACTTGAGTGTCACCTGTTACATAGTCCTTACACACAAGAATATGGCAGATATGTTTGGATGCTCATATTTATTTAGTAGCTATGGTGTATATGTGTTTATTAGAAGCACCACTACCATGAGCTGCCCCTGGAAGTCCAGGAGACTCTTGGAGAAGTACCCGAAGGCTTTGTGCACTACTTCACCTCGCGCTTCCCACGGTTGCTTCTGCACACGCACACCGCCCTGTACTTATGTGCACAGGAGCGTCTCTTCCACACCTATTATCCTACGCCATGTCCTACGTTCCTGAAGAAGTAACACCACATCAGGATGCCAGTCAAGTCACTCTTGAGATCATCCCCCACTACCGAGAGCATCACATATCACACTCCAGCCAGAGGGGTTGTTCCTTTCAGTTACACATCCGTGGAAACTGCCAGTGGTGAAAATACTTTGGGAACAGCGTAAGCCGGAATGTAAAGGCAGACTGCCAGCGATGGACTGAGGACAACTGAGGAATTACAGTTGCTCCAAGGACTACTCATTTTTTCCTGTTAAATTCAACTTATGGGAGTGTTTCATAGGTGTACATTTTTAGTACTTAAACTCTACACTCTTATCCATAGAAGAGTTACACATTGGAAAACCAAAGAAGCCTTTCAGTCTTTGACGCCTATCAATGGCTTACTTCCCATGGATACGAAGAGATCCGAAGTGTCATCGCTATAGATGGTAAATTAGAGGAGCCTCCGTCCAATCTTTGATTTAAATTCCTTTAAAATGACACAGTGTTTACCCTGTAAATTTCTTGCATCCTGTTGCTTCCAAATACTGCACATTAAAAAAAAGTTTAGTTGTTCAACTAACTTAGAAGCATCCCACCCCCAGTGGAAAGCTTTGGGTTTTAAATTAAGGAACCATACAGCTAGCTACAAATGTAGAATATGATGAGCCAAAAGTCCTTCTCCATTTGCATAGATCTTGGACTTTTACACTCATGATATAAAGACAAAACTGCTGTGCATAAGGTATACATTTCAATGCTGCTCAAAGAGAGACTGACTGAAAACCAGTCATTTAACCAGTTTTTAAATAGTTCCTGGACCTGACAGATTTTTACACCAACAGGAAAATGAAACCTTTTCCAAAACATTCTAGTATAACTCAGAAAACAATTTCTAGTAATGAAAGCAAATAACATAATGATTGTATAATGTGGCTTTTACCCTTTTATCTGGAGTAAATTTAGCATTTTAGCACAAGTTTTGTACATAGTACTCAATACCACCAGGGACACTTTTGTATCGTTTTGAAATAAATATATTTTAAAGCTTTGGGTCCTGATTTTTTTATTTTTTATTAAAGGATGGTGGGAGGGGGGAAAAATCCCTTCAGCTCACTTCTGAAAACATCTTTATTTACTTGGTATATACCAAATGACTTAAAATCTCATGTAAACATCGTATTTCTCCCACCTAGGATTTTATACAGTGGACTTCTGTACAGAAGGCAGCAGACACACATACAGAGTAATGACATGATAAACGACATCCTCTCATCTCGATTAATATGGGGGATTGCATACATTTAAATGGGAACCAACGAAACGTGCATTGAACAGTACATTTTTTACAATACAAATAACATCATTCAAGTTCAAGTATACACAAGTTGGGGAGAGGCACAGAAGGACACCCTTTGAACAACAGTTTAACCAGATATTCCCCAGCGTAATTTTAATGGCCTGCATGTTTTGTTAAAGAAATTTAAAAAGTAAGAAAAGCGATGTACAGAGGGCATTAAAGAGGGGCGGCACCTAGGCGTGCTCCACCTCCGCTGTCGGCTTGCGTCCCACTGAGGACTTGCAGGCCATCAGCTTCTCCACCATGGTTCGAGCATAACGCATGCGGCTGGCCAGCTCCCTGCAGCAGCCGTACTGCTCGATCTGGGCCATTCTGTAGGTGCGGAACTCCCTCTTCTGATCGATATACGTTACTGCAGCCATCAGAGGGCAGAGGATCAGCTTGGTGTGGTCCTGCACAGAAGAAACAGCCAAGTCAGCTTCAAACGGTCTGCTTACAGTGGCGGGCCAAGACGGGAACAGGCCGGCGATAAAAGCGGCCTCACCTGGAAGAAGTTGATCTGCACGGTGCCGTTGCTCAAGTGCAGCACGATGGCGCTCTTAGTGCGGAACCAGTGGCGCAGGTAAGGCAGACGGGCCAGCTCATCTCCATCCCGTGGAGTGATGTTAGCCCCTGCCTTCAGAAGGTGCTCGCTCATATAGTTACGGAAGTACTTCAGCAGGGTGATCTGGGAATTGGGGGCGAGTTTACTATAGACACCCTCAGCTGGAGAAACATGGCCACTTAAAACACCAACTCACGAGAATTCAAATAACCAGTTCCCTCTAGCAGCGCGAAAGCTCAAAGGATTTCAGGACTGACCTTTTTGGTGAGCATGGATGGATACGACCGCACTCTTAGATACGACTCCTCTGAGTTCCTGTCGATGTACTGCAGACGATCCCCGTCGTCATACATGATAAGCCGTGTGGAGTCATTGAAGAGCACACCGACGCTGTTGTCACAGAGCTGATATCCTGTACAGACAGACAATGTGAAATCTGAGCTCCAGAAAAATCTGAGCTCCAGCACTAGTATGTCTAGGACAGAACTAGCCTCACCTAGGCCATATTTATCAGAGTAGTCCACCCATTTGCTTATCCAGAAGATGGGAACACAGGCTGGATCCTCAGCTTCCTCTACAAGAGACACACAAGTTGGCTAAGAGGCATAGTTCAGCACGCATCCACGAGAGAGAAGTGGCAAAAATGTCTTCTTACCTTGACGGATTACTGCTCTATCAGAGGGCTTGGTTGCATTAAAGTTGGCAAGCTGTTTCAACAAGTCTGAAAGGTAACAATCTGCAGGCTCCGAGTCATCCCTGCAAAATCATGAGCAATCAATCAAGCACTCTACATACATGCACAGGGGCTTCAGAATCATGCGCGGTATAGTGGGGTAATACTGACTTAAGCTGGGGCTCTTTCTGGTCCATCTTTTCTACCTTCTCTACTGGACTGTCAGTTCCTGAACATAAAGAAATAACAGCTTACATTACACTTCACTGAATGGCAAATTAAGGGGAGTGCAGTCGCTTGCATGCTTAAGGAATCAGCACAACTTAACATCATGGAGATACCAATCACAAGGAAAGAAAAAATATATAGTATTAAGATTTCATATGGAAGTCGGGGCATACATGGGTCTTAAATCCAGTTTACAAATAACCTTTATATGCATACCAAACACAAATAAATGGTTGTACAAAACCAGCAACAGGCCAGATAAGATTTCTCACATGGCCCTCATTTGTCTACCACTCATCTGACACCATAGATATCGTACCTCTATTGATGGCAGTGAGAGGCTTGCGGTGATCTGACTCCAAGGAACTGGGAGTGATAGAAAACCGGGGAGGCACAGTGAGGCAGGTGGTGGGCAGGCGCAGGGGGATGTACCCCGACGTGAAAAACTCATCCGACAGCAGGTCGCCTATGGTGGGCCGGAGGGTGGGATCAGCGTTTAGCATTCTCTTGATCAGCGAGGCTGCCACTGGATTGATGTGCTGGGGAGGAGAGCGGCATATTAGGCTGTGGAAGGCACACAAGCAATCTGAGAACTCTGGCTGTAGGAGCACCGTGCCGCCTACCCGTGGAATCATGTACTCGTTTTTCTTGATGCGGAGGTATGTATCTTTCAGGCAGGATGTCTCAAATGGAGGCTTCCCCACAAGTAAAGTATAGCTGCAGAAAGAGATACAAAGTAATTTAGGGGGAATGGTTGGGCACAAGGGGAAAGACACGCAGAGGCTTCAGATGATCCCAGTCAGTTTGAATCAGCGAGCCCATTCTTACAGGATGCATCCCAGTGACCAGATGTCCACCTCGAAGCTGTGACCCTTCTTGCACAGGATTTCTGGCGCAATGTAATTGGGCGTCCCACACAATGTCTTCTTTCTCTCGCCATCGAACTCAATCTTTGTAGCGAGACCAAAATCACCTGAGAGAGAAACAAAGGCGTCTCTGCCTGGTACAGTAACAGACCATAAGAATGCAAACGTTTCAAAAGTGCCAAAATACGAGGCAGGCATAGAAATATCCTCAGATGTAAAAAGAAGCTGTCCGCCTTACCTATCTTCACTTCCATGTCATCACTCAGAAAGAGGTTGCCCAGCTTGAGGTCTCTGTGGATGACCCGGTTGTTGTGGAGGTACTGACAGCCCTGGATCATCTGTCTCATGTAGTATCGTGCTTCTGGCTCAGTCACTGCCTTCCTCCTTTTGTGCAACTCCAACAGGGACTAATGTTTGGAAGAAACCGTTTCCCCCCACGTAAGGTCTTCATGTTCAGTACACAATGTCTTTCCCTCATGTGAATAAGGAAGCCATGGTTTCCCCTAACCATATTCCCAGGGAAACGGTAAATGTATAGGATTTCCTTCTTATTAAATGAAACCATGAATAAAATCGTGTACACGCTTAAAATAAAAAAAAATAAAAAGAGTGACGCCACAAGGAAGCATTGGAAACCCTTGAACCAAAGCACGGGCAACTAGCCATACAACTGAGGCTCGAGAAGCAAGGCGCTACATAAGTTAGCGTAATTACAGTCATGCCTGTCAGATATCCGGGGTCACTTTGCAAGTACCAATACTGCTGTATGACCGAACGCACGGCAGCCAGCTTACCCTTCTCCTGCAGATCTCCAGAACGACATACACAAAGTCGTCATCCTCAAAAAAACCGTGAAAGCCCACGACGTGGGGATTCTCCAGCGACTTATGGATGGTGATCTCCATGGACATTTTCTCTTTCTGGTGAGGCTTAAGTAGCATCGACTTGGGGACCACTTTGCCGGCGAACACCTCCTTGGTGTCCAGATCGGTGATCTCATAGCATTTGGCGAAGCCGCCTTTGCCTAGGAACCGTCCGCGCATGTAACGCTTCGAGGTCCGAGGATCCACCAAAATATCTGGGATCTCCTTCAGGGGAGCTGCTGCCTTTGGGTCGGCGTGCACCGCCGGCTTCGTCAGTTTGCCGATCCCTGCGCTCATTTTGAGAGGAATTAACGCTTGCTTACTCGAAACTAATTCAAAGGGCCACAAAAAATCAGCCCGTCAAGCAAAGTCAGGACAGAGGGACACTCGTTAAACCGTAGTCCCAATGCAGTACTAATTCATAATCCAAAACACAATATTATTTACAGAAGCTGTCCGGTGAGCTAAAAACCTGTGTTCCAGTTACCAGTGTAAATAAAACAAAAAACCTCTGTGTCCTCTTCGCTATAATATACAGAACTGGAGAAACAAGTTAAAATCCACTGCACTCCACAGAACCGCTGATCTGCAGTCACTGAAAAGCTGCAACGTTTCAAACGCAGCCCCGTTCGTTAAGATGCGCTCTGACTGGTTGTCCATTCGCCGAGCTCCGTTCTAATTGGTTCTCTGGTTTGAATTCCAAGCTGCAGCCGCAGAGCACGATGGGAGGTCTGAGATTTAAATACCCGGTTTTTGATTTGAAAAAACTTTATTAAATGGACAGAAGTTTGGGAATTTACGAAGTAATCTGTTTACCGTGTTTTCACGTTTTCCTAGTTCATTATGAGTTCACGTTGTCGTGATTTTGGCCACTTTTTTACGATGTATATGGTGAGGAACACTGGATTAGCATATCATTTTTTTACACTAAAGGAGACTCCGGGTCATCCCACGCACACAGTAGCAAAAGTTCTCACTGCTACGGTCTCGCCATTATGAATGTTGTTGATGTTTATTATTGTTATAATCATCGACATGTTCATTTAATTTAATCCAGCATATATAGATTGCTAAAAAGGCAGCATGATGGTTAAGGTCACGAGATGTGCAGTGTGAAAATCGAGAGTTGAAGTTCCGTATTGGAACTTAGTACATCTACTTTGGTACTTTTTTTCTCCCTAATGGCGATTCAAGACCATTTGGTGGTGGTGGTGGGCTGTATGGGGGCAGTGGTTCTGTTAGGGGGGGCAGATACATTTGATTTCTAAGTATTACGTGCACTATATTGTTTATTGTTACCTACGCAATGCTTTGCAGTCACATTTGACAGTTTTTATAAATGTGTAAATCATATTTTAAAAATATGTCTTTCTCGTTTAGAATGTCTTGCTCCCACAAGCCTGTTTTTTTTCAGCCGTTAAGAGTCCGTCATGAAAATGTGCTTATGTTTGTGTTTGGTTTGTCTCAGCGAACAGCATAGCCCCCACCCCATGACCCGCCCCTGTTTTTTCCCTTTTGATGCTTGTCTTTTCATTAAAGATAATGATAGATCTATCTATCTAGTCGTGTGTGTCCTGAAGTTGCCTCGTCATTCAGTGTGTATCCTGCTACGCGCCCTCTGCTTCCTGGGATAGATGCCAAGGATCACTTCAACCCACATTGAATAAATATTTGCTGGATGGTTGGAAGGATGAATAATATTATATCATTAAAATAAATCAGTAACTATGCCTATATTAAAAAATATCTAAGAATCACCATATAGCAAAAGGAATCTGCTGTTTAACAACAGAACATCCCAGAAATACTATAATTTATCATTACTCAATTTTCTTAAGTTCATAAATGTCAAAATAATTTTCCTCTCCAAAGAAACTTGTTAATATAGTACTTAAGGAGAGGTAAAATCAGTTCTAAAGCAGATCATAATCCGTAATAAAGGGTACAGTTTCTGTCCCTGATTTTGGTGTTTGAGGGCAATAATAAAAATCCCTTTACAAGATTTTCAATGGAATTTTCGTTCATTACACTTTATATGAAACGACCTGTAAATTATTAAACTTTCATGTAAAACCCTGGGTTATTGTTTCAGGTTGATCAAGCAGATATTTGTCTATGTTCTGTTTTGAATTGTTTTTAATTAAGTTTATGCAACCTGGGAAGGCTGCTAAGAACCTACACTAGCCAATCAGGGGACGTTGAATTAAGCTGAGCTTTCTCCATAATAATACTACTCTTTATTTAGAGTGCCATCTAGTATCCTTGTGAAAGCAGTGCAAGAAGGGGCCTGCGCCTGTTTATTTTCCATAGACTGCACTAACCCCCCTGCCCCCCCGGATCTCCTGGAAGAGGAGAGAAATTTTCCATGCAGTGCGGGTAGTACTATTTTTGTAAATGCATATGATCAGGAATCAGAATGGCAGGCATATAATCAACATAACACAACTATTATGTTGTTCAAAAAACAAACATATTTTTGTTTAATGTTCTCTATGCTTATATCGATATATCACAAAATGATTTTTTATATTGGCCTTTACCATCCTTAAAGTGTCCAGCAATTGCAAAGAAATACTATGTTTTGCTTGGTTTCAGTGCTTGTGGGAAGCAGGACAGAGCAGTGCGTTATTTACCATTTAAAAGCGACCAGGGGGCTCCTCTCCTCACGACTCAGCCCATTCTAGTGTACTGAGGGGCTCTCAAATGTACCCTGCTACTACAAAGAAGGACCATATAATGCAGCTGAACGTGAGCCCATCTGCTTTCAATACAGTCTTCGTGACACTGGATCAAGAGTGGCTCATTTTAGAAAATGGGAATATCATTATGAAGAAGAACTGGATTGCAGCGTGTCAAAGGAAATTTCGGACTCAGATAGGTGTGGGAGGCTCTCTGAGAGGATGAAGTTAAAATTAGCTCCTGTCACTAATGGATTTAAAAAAATTCAGTGTGTCTGACATTATGATAAATTATTCAGTGGAGAATGTTGCATAGGTGCTATATTGAAATATAAAAATAGCACATGTTGATTTTATTTACTGAAGAGGTGGCCAGTTAGACATCTGAGTCATGCAACTGCAATGTTAGCCTTGATGTACATATACACTGCAAACCCCATGCACGGTTGAACCACAGTTCAGCTTTCTGTAATACTGTGGCTCAGATGCTGATGGATAGCAATGTTCCTGAAAAGGTCGGCCGAAAGATCGCACTGCCTTCTCACATTACCAGTGGTAGGGCTAAAATGTTGACTGTGTCAAGTATACATGCTATACCCATTTCATGCATGTTGAATATCTGAAATAGGCATTTATCCATCATCTAAAAACCTATGCTGATGTTGGGGTGGGGCTGGAGCCTATTCCAGGCAGCCCAGGGCACAAAGCTGGGGTGCACCTCTCACAGAATTGCCAGTCCTCTGCAGGGTATATATTTGCAGATGGCATTTAGTCAGTATGGGCTACCAAATTTTTCAATTGTGATGGTTATCAGGAGCCATCACAATCAGATTATCAGGAGCGCTCACAAAAAGTCTTGGGATGGTTGCTTAATTCCGTAAAAATATTACAAATTAATTGGTTTTATAACAAAAATCATTAGTCATTTTTTAAAATTACATTAAAAGATCCAGTAGTTTGTTGTTTCTGGGGCCCCATAACTGAGAGAGTATTCAAAACGATGTAATGTCAATGATAAAAATTATCCAGTCTTGGGGGGTCGGTGCTGGTGGATCGATTGCCCGGATTTATTGATATGGGATGTCAACAGCTGGCCAGCCCTTTAGATCTACCCCTGCATTTAGTTCATGACTTTGGACTTCAGGAGAAAACCCATAATCATATGAAGTGAACTTAAAATTTCCATCATTCTGCTGCCCTAAAAATGAACTACAATGAATAGTTTGCTCATTTATTTTCAGGTAAAATTTGTAAGCAAGTTGAACTAAATTGTCAGGATCGATTCCTGTCTTGCACCGTTCTGTATGTAATTTCATCATTTGGCCAGCAGGTGTCACCACTTCAGTTTCTCGATATTCCCAGATTTGGCGTTGTTTTATTACTAGCGTGTTTCCCTGCTACACAGGCTGCTGCATAGCTGGATGGGCAAAATGGGTGGCTGTGAATTGAGCATCTCCTCTGTTATTGAACATTTTGTGTTTGTCCATGCCCTATTCCACTGTCTGTCATTGTGAGTTGTCAGTTCTGTGTGTGTTTTCCCTTTTGTTCTGTTTGTTGTGAACCCCAGTCAGTGTTCCTTGTTACTGTTTTTTTTAAATAGGTTTCCCCACTTGGTCATTCTTTGTTTGGACCTCTCATAGTGCTTTTGTTTCATGTGTAGTTTGTGTTTGTTTTCTAATAAAAGCCCCTTAGTCTGTAGACTGCTACATGAATCGTCACTCCTTCCCTGTGCCTCTATAATAAATGAAGTCATAAGACAAATAAAGTAGGGTAAATTATCTGAAATTCCAAAAAAAGTCATACAAACCTGCAATGTAAAATTAAATGTTTAAAGAAACGAAAACCACACGTGGTCTTTACATTTATTGTGCACTTGTTTTCATTGTACACTTCTCACAGAATAATTCATAAATATATTCAATAATACTTTATAATCTACCATGTGAAACAGACAGCTCTGATTTACAGAGTCCGGCACTTTTCAGTCAAAATTTTAAGTTTAAAAACGCCTATCAAGTCCATTTTTGGAGAGCTACTGATGTGCCACTGCAAAAGCTCCCAGCACCGCGTATGGATCCTCGTTGAACGACTTGGAAGATCGCTGTTACTCTCATTTTGCTGATAGCGTTGACTTTTCTTTCTAGTCCAGCTATTCCGATCTCAGTCTGTGAGGCCTGGAAGCGCTGAGTGAACGCAGAAGATCACAGAAGTGCATACTCTGCATCTGTAGGACGACTACGACAGTATACAGCTGTTTTGCTTTTTCATCGGGGGTTTTTTGCGCACTCCGATGTTGTTCTGTGGAATGGTCTCCCTGCGTCTTCGTAATGCAGGACTTATCCGACTTGGCAAGTTCACCTGGCGCAAGATCTCTTTGAAGACCCCCAAAACGTTCTCGCTGGTCTTAGCTGACGCCTCCACAAAGCTGGAATTCCAGTCGAATTCTACTATGGGCATGATGTCCTCAGCGCGCACCAAACGCTGGTGTTCAAGGTCCACTTTATTGCCCACCACCGTTAATGGAATATGCTTCTCATCTTTTAGTTCGAGGATCTCATCTCGGAGCCTCTGCACCTCATCAAACGACTCCCGGTCATCTACGGAGTAAACCAATGCAAAAGCATCACCGTTCCGTATGCAAAGCTTCCTCATGGCCGGAAAAGAATAGCTTCCACTCGTGTCCATGATTTCGATTCGGATTTTGCCCCCTTCGACATCATACTCGATGCCGTGCAGCTCCTCGACTGTGCGCTTGTACTTGTGCTCAAAACGATCTTGAAGAAAGCGCTGGATAAGAGCCGTCTTGCCCACCCCTGCTGCACCGAGGAACACCAAGCGGACTGTAGTTTTCTCCTTCACAATCAAAGACATGGCTAAGTTCAGATAGAACCGAGTCTAGGAGAACAAATAGTTTGAACGCAATAAGGTCTCTTGTTTCTGTCTCAGCCGTCCGAGCTTTGATAACTTCTGTCAACCTGTTCAGGCAATTTATTCTATCCAGAATTTATGCGTCAGTTACATCTTGTCCAATCGCACAACAGGGGCGTATGTTACAACTGCATGGGTCAGACCAGTCAACCATTTGTCACTGTCGCGTGTACTGCAGGTAGTAAACATCAGTTTCCTTCTCCAAAATAACCCAATGCTGATTTGAAGGTGTGCCTAGTAATATGAATTTAGCTTAGTAAGAGAGGAAGTCAGTACTCACAGCATTAAAGATCTGATCAAATAGCATTCGGATCATCTGTTTCACGTAAGCTATGTTAGATAATAATGTACTTCTGGAAAATTGCCTTGTATTGTCTAGTATCCAAGGGTAGATTTAATCCATTTTTTGTAGTGTGACACCAAGTACTATAGACAACGGCTTTCAGTTCTTTTATTTAGTTTCACTTGGTGAATCCAAAAGGTTCCTTGAATGTTCATATCCATCCTTGTTCCATCCCCTTATCTTGAACAGGGTGAAGCCGCTCTCAGACATCTCAGGTTTACAAGGCAGGGCTACACCCTGGACAGAAAACCAGTTTATTGCAAGGCTTAAATAGCCATTAGTTGGACATAGTTATTTTGACCGAATGTACTGAATTTCGGTTTATACCTCCGAATCAGTCCGCAGTTATTACCACGCCATATTTACGTGCAGTATCACTTTTACGACCACGAGGCGGCGCATTTACACTATATCGCAAACAGCTGCAATTAGAGTGCCATATGGCTCTAATGAAGTGACTACTCCACGTTATTTAGAAATAAAATCTCAAATTTTAAATCTTTGTTTAATCCAGGTTCTCCTGGGAGATGGCAACACTATGAGGCAGGTGAGTTTCTAAGACACTGAATAAGGTGAAGCGTGAGACACTGAGAACCACCAGAAACCAGCCAGGTAGATGGCAGAAGTGACTTTCTAATGCCAGAGATGATCGTGAATTTATCCAGAAGTGCCTCATGAATTGAATGATCTAAAGTGACCTTAAAAAAGAATGGGAAAGTAAGTGGTATGAGGTGCACTGCTAGGACCAGTTCGTAACAGGCTCCTAAAAGCAGGATTGAAGTCCGATAAAGCCAGGAAAACTACTTTAATCAATGTATGTTGTCAGTACTTAGTCAATTTAGGGCACGACTTCTAACATTACTAAAATTGCCTGGTGCTCAGGTTTCTACATACTAAGGCAGACTAAAATTAAAGCTTTAAAATTTGTAGTTTAAAGCCCTAATATCAATACCATAACATTATTTACAGTATTAATTAAGCCCTACATTATATTAGATAGACACACACTCTGCTTGCAGCAGAGCTACTGTACTGGTGTCAGTCTGAGATTTAAAACTGTGTTTTGTCATGCTGCTGCTAAGATCAGGGTTGCCTGGTAGCTACGGTTAAAATGGAATATAAAAATTAACTGGGTCGATAGAGCATTTTCATTTATGGCCATAGAATGACTGAAATATATTAATAATAGAAGTGGAGATTTGCTTGCATTAAATTGTAAGATGGGTGTTATTTTTATGGGGCAGTGGGATTTGCCTTTTCTGTTTACAGTGTGGGCAGTGCGTCTTCCTTCCATAAACAAACATCCATGGCCAGTCAGTCAGGGTGTGGCAGCTCCAGGGAAGCCGATTGCTCATGTGTGAAAACGCTCTGCTGAAGCAGAAAGTAAGATGAAACTGTTTACTGTTACCCACCAAAGACAATATTGTTCTTTCCTGTCCAAGTTCTTCCTCTTCTTTTGAGTCAAAGTAACAAATGATCAAATGTCATGCATGTGCAGAGAACGGAGTGTACAGAGTGCTGAGAAAACAAGCCTTTATAATCAGCGACATCATTTTGACCTTATACATGATCTGTTCGTCATTCCTAGTAAGAGATGTAGAGTAGCAGGTCAAACAAAGTGCATATTTGTCTGTTTTTGATGAACCCAAACACTCGTCGTAATCTGTTTTTTTAGCAGCCTGGTAACACTTCACAATACCGTTCCTTAGTAACTTAGTAGTAACTCAGTTACTAAAGTACAAACCACGAATTAATTATGAACAGACATGAGATCAGCATATCACTTTTGTGTTATTCATTATTTGTCCCTTCAGTAGTTCACAGAGATTTTCAGAATTAACAGATATGCCAACAAATAGAGTAAATGCTTGGAATAAATGATGTGGTACAAATAATTTTTGACGAACGAACATGATATCAATGTATACAGTAAGTGCATCAATACAACTAATAGATACGTGTGGGTAAATTCCCATGTCTCTTTTTTAACTTGATCAAACCTATGAGAGGGGAAAGTTCAGGTTCTTTTTTGGGATTTGTAATTTCAGAACCGGAACTTTCCACCTCTGATTATTGGGTCAGTAGAATCATACTTACAACATTACCTCAAAACTCAAACTTAATACAGTTTCTTGAACTCATTAGAAGCCGAATTTCTTAAAAGTCAAACCAACCAGTTTAAAAAAAAAAAAATTACCTACCCAGCTATTAGATAAGATTTTAACAACTCTGAGCTATTAGTTAAGTTCTCCCCAAACGAGCTTGATGGGCCGAATGGCCTCCTCTCGTTTGTAAATTTCTTATGTTCTTATGTTCTTAATGATGTCCTTTCAATGTCATTAAAACGTTTATAATTGACATCGTTTGGACGTTATTTTGTAGGGTCCTCGGTACAGGATAGACAACGTCATTTCCGCAACGTCCTACCACGTCTTCATGATGTCCTTTCAACGTCCTCTGGACATTGACAAACGTTGTGAAAACAATTATTATTGACGTCATGTGGATGTTATTTTGTAGGGTCCTCAGTACAGGTCCCTGCTCTATTTCCCTTGTATCTCTCACTGCAGCATCATCCTAGGAGAACACAGAAGAAATAGTTATAGAAGAACATACAGTAGTACCTCTAAAACTGAATACATCCGTTAGATAACCTTGTATGGTATAAGTGGGATAGGTGTTATGAACCATGCATGTAAGAACACACATATATCTTAATGACATTTATGTAACTATTCAGTGTTAAGATAACAATTTACATTTACAGTATTTAACAGATGCTCTTAGAGACCTAATGATGGTAGTGAACGTGGGACTCAAACTTATGACCTCTTGGTCCAGAGGTGAGCGTCCTAACCACTAGACCACGAGCAACATAAAAACATCACTATACCTTTCTGAGATCCATGGCGTGGACAGTGCTTCAGTGTCACTGCGATTTAATTAACCATGGTGAGGTTGGTTGCTTCAGGATGAGCTTTACTGCATGCAGCTACAGTATTTGCAAAAGACACACACACACACACACAAGTCACCTGATGTAAATATGTAAGAAGTTTTGCCTGATTTGTCTGATCATAAGTATACTTCAGTTTTGCTTAAAACATCATGTCAAAGTTATTTAATTTGATTGCATGACTCATGTCTACAGGGTCTTTATATATCTGTTACTTATTATTATTTATTATTTCTAGGGTTATATATACTTACATAAGATCACATTGTTTAGCTCCATCACCTCAAAGGATCTTCTCCCTTTCCTCCCTTTTAAACTGTACTCTCCCCACAAGGCATTGCTCACTACTTTCCTTAAGCCTCACTGTGTCTCCAACATTGTTGCCCCTCAGCAGGCTCAGGTAGTGGATCTACAAAAAAAGAGTATATTCAAAACAAATTTATATATAAATGCTGCAGAATGACATTCCTTTTCATGTAACAACATGTGCGTACTACATGCTGCACAGGCCGACTATATCCTGTTGAGTCTCACATGGTTTCTCCCATATCACTTGTTCATGTGATGGGAAGGGTGCAGATATTTGTTGTAATCCTTGGATTGCATTATGAAAGTCATCCTGCATCCTCTCTAACTTCATCATAATTCTCTTTTCAGAAACCTCAATAAAGCTCTTGATAGCTGGGGGGGGGGAGGATTAATTTAACAAAGTAAGTGTAAAATAATGAAATTCCCCTTTAAGCAATCATTTGAGGTCTCAAAAGACCATGGAGCCAAGCATATGGCTAGGCAAAACATATATTTCAAAATGTATGCAGAAAGGCAATATGTGGTATAAGCAGCCCAGTTCTGCTATGAATCTTAAAAACAAAATAACTAAACGTAACTAAATAAATGCTTGTGTGGTTTTGAAGTGATACACAATTAGTTGGCAGATGCTCTCATCCAAAGTGCCTTTCAGGTGTGATCAAAACAACTGAGTAAGATACGTAAAAGTTAGGATACTGCCAGATTTGAACCAAAAAAACACTTGTTCCATATCAGAGTATCCTACCACTAGAACGCCGTTCTGTGATGAAGGTAGTATTTCCCAATCATTACATTTAAAACAATGGGAAGGAGTTTAGGGAAAGGTGAGAGACCTCAAATAGGTAGGTAATTATCCACTGACTGCTCTGCAGGAAAACTGAGTCTTAAATACTGACATATGCTTCTCCTGGGGACTAGTGCTGCCCCAAACGATTCTTCTTTAAACGATTAATGTAGTGATTTTTTCCCTCTATTTGACTAATAATAGGCGATTACATCAAATATAGTCGTCCTAACCCTACTGGGAACCAATGGAGCAAGATGAAAGGGGGAGTGACATGTGATCATCTCGATTGATTGACTACATTTTGAAGTATCTACAGCAGCTAGGAAGTACATGAAAAGAAGGTCCATAAATAGACCTTCCTTGCAATAGTATAAATTGAAAATGACTATATCTTGTAAGTTGGCATCATGCATTGAAGAGTCTGTAGTAGGTCTGACAAGTGGTGATGAACAAATTTAACACAAGATTAACACAATTATAACATTTGGTTATAAACAAAAACACCAGACATCAAATAATTATACTGTGCTAAAGAAGAACTCATAGTACCTAGTGGGATATCCACAAGATAAAGTTTTACTACTTAGAAAATAACAGCCTTATGCTCTTCAATCAAAACTTTGCGGTGAATTTTGAATTTCTTTTGACAAGCTAATCAGAGTTATGCAGGGTTTGTTACACTGTGTTCTATTTTAAGGTTATATTGGCAGCTATATTTAGTGCAATCTGGGTTACATGTGTGTAGAGTTTGCATGTTCTCCCTGTGCCGTCGTGGGGTTTCCTCCGCGTACTCCGGTTTCCCCCCACAGTCCAAAGACATG
>JAABNY020000095.1:24971985-24985877 GCA_015164015.2 Brevimyrus niger
TGCCCGTTGCTTCCGGGATAGGCTCCAGACCCCCCGCGACCCAGTAGGATAAGCGGTTTGGAAAATGGATGGATGGACAATGTAATCAATCAATATGAGAAGAATTCAAACATTTTATTGCCATACTCACATTCATTTAATGAAGATAGATCATTTGGTTGCATCACGATCACTGATTTTATGGTAGCAAGTTACTTATTTAATGGAGTAATGCGACCCAATTTTGCAACTTTAAATGTCAGAATGTAATAAAACCTTCACTGGAGGAGTCCTCTATAAACCTTGCAGGACGCCGCACCTTCCTCACACTGCCCTTATCAGACTCAACATTAGATGTTTCAAGTCCTCTTTGTTCCCTGTTCCTTGCCAATTGATAGTTGTCTGTGGATGAATTAATTTGGCATAAACAGTAAAAATCCTTCAAGATAAGCAACAGCACCTGTACATGATTAGAGAAAATCATCACTACCGTGTCCAATGAAAAAGCAGGATTGCAATAAAAATTACCTGTAAATGTGTAGACTGACTTTGTATTTAGGCCATAGTTGTTTGTCTGCCATATCCTTTTCATCATTAAGGATCAAATCTAAAAAAGTTTGAGTTCTGATTTTCCCCATAAGAAATAATGGGAAACCAATGAATTGGTTCCCGAACCCAAAAAATTACACCTAAATATGTTTTGTTTTTTAGCATTTAAACACAAAATGAACAGGATAAAACAAGAAGAGCATATACTTTTGAGATTCAGATCTTTCTAGGTAATTTTTTTTCAAACTGGTTGGTTCACCTTTTACGAAATTTGAGTTCTAATGAGTTTGAGAACTGAGGTACCACTGTACAAACATCTAGTAATAGATAATGTTTACACTATAAAATGATGGTTAACTAGATTTTATGTTAACACTGACCTTACCAACTTGCTGCTAAGTACATAATAGGTGATTTGCTTGCAATTACTATTGTCTGAAGTTAATTATAACATTTAACACTAGTTAATTCATGTTTAATTAAGAGCATAATAGTATATTATTTGTACCCCCTCAAGTTAAGTGTTACCAGTGGCTGTTATTGGAACAAAACATTTCTTGTCCCCAGTGATCAATAGTCAATTTTAGTCATTTAATCCAGTAATATTTACATTTTAGTGGATTCATATTTTTAGGTTGTCTTGCAAAAAACATTCTTTACAGAATGGTCAGGACCTTCACTGAGCCAAGGTTCACAAGTTCAAAAGTTCACTTTTTAAAATAAATGTAGGTCAAATTGAGGCATACAGAAAATAGGTCAGATATGTGATAATTAAAATATGAAAGTGCACAAAAGACAATATCTTAAAATGTAACCAACAGTTTTATCAATATGGCTTTTTTGTAACTATGGTTCCATTAGTACATCTTCCGGTTCTTATCATTTAATGATTCTGAACTTTACGGGAAACATCAGAGTCGACACAAATTTCTCTGCCTATCTAGTCACTGTTTGTCTGTTTTGCCATTATTACTCATAATGGAAATTAATTAAAATCTCTTTGTAGCTATGTTCTAACTCTGCTATGCTGATAACACTGGCTGTGTTTCCTGGCAGCTAATGGAAAGACTACATTCTGCACTGTAACACTGACATCGAGATGGCAGTCTCTGGAAAGCCCATCAATGGCACACCTGTTCACTACAGCAACAAATGAAATCACAAAGTTGATGAAAACTGGTTACGGTGATAACTGAAAGCAGAAATAATCAATTAAAGGTGTGCAAATTAATGATTTCACAACTCAAAGTTTACTGAAGCACTTCTTAAAATTTGGTTGAAATTTTTGAAGTCAAAGATATTTGTTTCAAGATGCTCATTCATTTATGTTTTAACGATCTGTTTTGATTTAATGTCCCATACTTAGCAGTTGATGCCCTTCTTCTTCAATCAAGTTATCTTGGCCATTTTTAATGTAACAGCTGCCCTCTCATTTCTTTGTTATCATAGTTAAACAGCTACCACTCCTAATATTAGATGTAGCCCTATTTGTGTCAGTGCTGTTAACATTTCTTATGTGCTCCCAGTACCTGTTAGCTTTTCCAGTGTTCGCGTTTTCTCAAGTCAGCTTGTGGGCTTCGTTTTCCTCTTGAATTGTGTGCTGAACCATCAGGTCATGGCTGGAACATGTTCCTCAATGGTTCTTCTGAGATTAGGATATCCCTGTCATGCCGTCGACATGTGTGTCTTTTGACCCCGCGTATGTCTGTGGGGTCCAGAGAACATAGCAAAATCTTTAGCATCAAACAGTAAAATCACTGATGAAAGATCTTTGTTTCAGATATTTCTCTGTTTTCCGCAGGCGCTATATGATCTGTGGTATCTGACAGGACATAGCTGACAGCTCCTGAGTGTGGAGCTGACTGATAGCACTTGTGCTGGACTTAAGTGGGAAATCTTTAGCCTTTGGCAGGTTCATTTCATCATTTATCACGTTCCTCATTAACACAACATGGCCATCAAAGAGTCTGTGTACCTTTTCAAATGAAACTGTGTGTGTGTGTGGATTGTGTTTATTACATTGTGGGGGCCAAATCCTGTCAATCAAAAAACTAATGGTTAAGGTTAGGGCTGGGTAGGGGTTAAGGTCATCATGTTTGGATTAGGGTTTTCCCCATAGAAATGAATGGAGAGTCCATACAAAGATATAAATACAAACCTGTGTGTCTGCGTGCGTGCGTGTGTGTGTGTGTGTGTGTGTGTGCGTGTGTGTGCATGTGCGTGCGTGTGCGGGTCTGCATGTGCGTGCGTGTGCATGTGCGTGTGTGTGCGTGCGTGTGCGTGCGTACCGTCCCATTCTCCTCACCATCTTGAACTATCCTGCTGTGTGCCTGGTCCTCTGGTCCTGTACATCACACATTATGTGCTCTGGTTGACCTCAGGAGTGCAGAGGAGCTCAGGGAATATAATGCAACCTCTTTACCAGCTGAAGTGTGCCCCTTGCAGACTGCCAGGGAAGTTTGTTATTCGTGCATGTCGTAAAACATTGTGCCAATTATTGTGTCTTAAAATCCTTCTTAAAGAACACAAAATGTAGATATACTAAGTCTACTACTTTGACACTTGTTTTTTGCAGAGAGAAATATGAGAGGACATAGTGGTGTGGAAAATTTCATTTTCACATTCCCCTTATGAGTTTCCAGTGAAATATAAAACAATAAAGTCTGATGTTTCTTTTCCAGTGAAACCAAATTGATTTTATTTAGTGTCATAAATGCAAATGACTACATAATATCCTGCACGAGTTGGGATGTTAAGCCATAAAAACCTGTTTTCCCATTTTCATGGAAATGCACTCAAAGCCTCTGCTCGCCTTATTTGTTCATAATGCTTATTGATTGCAGTATCAAGCACGCAGGCCAGCTGTGCAGTCTGGGTCGAGGTATAGACAGGAACAAACTCGCAAACGGCCCTCTTTCTCTACAAAGGGGCTGGTCCCGGCCGAACACGAGGTGAAGGTGAGCGTGGCAGTTAAAGGCACTTCAATTGAGTCTCAGATGAACGTCAGTGACTTATCACAGGTAGTTAATGTTTGCTAACCAGTTACATGCCTTGGCAGCTGTATACTCCTGCATAGGATCCTATATCTAGAAAAATGTTTAAACAAGGAAATCCTATACAAATACTGGAAATCCACACTTCACACTTGATAAATTTAATTTTAGTATTAGACTCTATATGAAGATCCTCTAAGTCGCATGATCTTTGAGTGTGTTAAACCTTCATCCCATAAACTATACTGCCCATACTCAGCTATATAGACAATGGGTGACATTGAGTTTGAAGGCCAGCACTCAATAATTATTCCTACTGTGGGTGACAGTGGCATTTAGCATGACCGGAGGCTAAGTGTCTGCATGTTTCCTGTGTCTCGCTGTGCTATTTTATGTCCATGACATCAACCTTAACTAAGCTAACAAGCAAATGACGGTTCACACAAAACATTAACAGCATGTTGTTAAACAGCAAGGTTCCTATACATACAGATTTGACAAGACTGCTACTTAGTATGATTTCAATATACTGTACTGCTTCTACCATGGAAACTGTTTAACCCAAATATGATCAGGGTGACATTTCACGTCCTCGGGGTTAAACAACCTTCTTCTTTGGTTTGTCAGTTTCCATAATGAATATTTAGCTTTGGTTCCACAGTGTCATTTGGGGGTGGATCTGTCACATGAAGATGCTATTGATGTGAGAAGCTATTCACGCAAGAAGGTTTTTATTTTAAGGAATAAAGTTTCAAAGGGGACAATATTCATAGGGGGGAATCTGAAGTTAAATCAAGTGAAACAGCAAAACTAGCTGAAGAAAACACCACAGTATTGCTTAGTTTTATTAGCTTAGCTGCCATGCTTAGGGAAGTTTAACCTTCGCTATTCATGTGTAACACTAATCCCCAGCACGGGCTTTGACAAATAACCAAAGAAACCATTTGCACCTTTTTTTTCCCAGCCAGCTACTATTCAGGCGTACTATTACACTCACACTCCCTGAAAGCTAACATCTGTAAACACGGAAACACTAAAAGATGAAGGCAATGGGAAAATGGAAGTCGTCACTGTGGTCAAAGGGACTTTAGTTACCTATGAGCTGAGGTCACCCAAACCAGATCTTCAATAAGGATGAGAGCGAGTGCAACATCACCATCACCAAGCTTCTCATTTGTCAGGGGGAGCAGAGCTTGCCTTCACAACCCCCCCCAGGAGTGACGCAAATGTTCCAAAAAAGGATTAAGGAACCTCTATTTCCTATCAGTTGTCTCTGAATATAAATATTCCATAAGCCACCAGAGTTAGTGGCATCCACAAACCATTGTGGATGTTTTATATCAATGGAGAAAGAGGAGCTTAAAACATCAAAACGTGGTATCCTGATGTCTCAAGCAAGTGTCATTTTTCCGGCTTCTTGCACAGATTGGCCGGTATCCTGACAGCAGATACTGGCATCATTAAGATACACTTGGAAATTAACACACATTTTCTGTGGACGGGGACCTGGACAACCTAAGCAAACAGCCTTGCTGGCGTGAGACTGATAGTCAAATAGTGACCATCTCACCTAGCAATCCAGTACCCAACTGAATTGTTAACAGAAACTGAAATAGTCACTGAAAAAGTGTACATCTTTTTTCCAAAAAATATATGTATATGTATATGTGTAATTTAAGCATTCACTCTCAGTGGGAATCACTGTAATAGTTGAAATACTATCCAGTCTGCATGTAGAGCTTTCAAAGTGCCAGTGGTGAATGAATACAGTGGTACCTCGATTCTCAAACTCACTAGAACTCGAATTTCTTGAAAGTTAAACAAACCAGTTTCACCTACAACTCGATCTGAATATAAGAAGTCGAACCGTGAACACTTACTTAATATAAATTGCATGCGCCGATTGGGGCAGAACAGGGTAATGTTGAGATAAGATCTTTATCATTTTGGAAGCCATTAAGAAAATTAATTGGTTTTTCCATTATTTCTTATGGGAAAGATTCAATCAAACTTTTCAGGATCGAACCGATTAAGTTCATGAACCGAGGTACCACTGTATACATCTTTGTTATCATGTAAAGATCATTATTAGTGTATACTTTAAGTGTATATTATGTATAAGTATGAAGGTGCATACTTACCTGGCAGGGGAGATACCATGATCACGAAGGTGGTTCACCCAGGGTGAGGCCCAGCCATTGCCCTGCAGTTGTGCTGACCCCTGCCAGTACCTCAAATGTGTAAATCTCCACTGGATCATTTCTGGACTGCATTCGCGCTCTCCTAATTTTTATTTTTATTTTTTGGGAGTGGTGGCTTTATGGTTAGGGAAGTGCACTTGTAATTGAGGGATTGCTGGTTTGAATCCTCAAACAGCAAAGTACCACTGAGGTACTCTGAGCAATGTACTGCCCCCAAACACTGCTCCCCAGGTGCTGAATTAGCTGCCCCCTGCTATGTCACATTGTCACATATAGGTTAAACGGAGAGGACACATTTCATTGTTGTGGTGTGTCAACAATGACCATTGATTTCTAAATATTGAAGTACATTAGGACTTGAAGGTAGATTTACATGCTGCTTATGAGTGCCCAATGAATGCATTATGAAGGTGAACAGAATATTCATTGAATACATTACAAATAAATTATAAAGGTGAATTGGATGTTCTTTGAATGCATATTGATTGTATAATGAAGGTGCACTGGATGTTCTCTGAAAGTGAACTGGATATTCTATGAATATATCATGAAGGTGAACTGGATGTTCTTTGAGTGCGTTATGAATGCATTATGAAAGTGGAGTTAGTGTTAGGTTTTACCAAAGAAGCTGAGGGCAAACAGTTTAACCTGGTAGCCATTTCAGCAAACTCAAGGCCAAAGGCAGCTCCCACTGTCCCACAATCCTCCTCTCCCACAATCAGGTGTACCTTGCGGCAGTGATACTCACTTGCGGTGCACTTGAGAATAAAAGGCGCTTTGTATCCCCCCAGGCACAGTCTAAACAGTTTCAACACCAAGTGTGCTGCTTGCAACACACGCTCTGTGTACTTTTGCAGCTGTCTTGTATTGGTTTTTTTGATAAACTGCTTGCTGGCCGGATGGGGACCTGGGCGACCTAAGCAAACAGCCTTGCTGGCGCGAGACTGATAAATCGCCGCAATAATGTCGTAAATTACCCCAGCCTCTTTGGCTCTTTCACATTAGCGAGGTCCCTGAAAGGTATGCGTTGCCCGTCAATGTGTAAGCTGTATGTAATACATTTTAACTCAATTGAATGTTTCCAGTAAGCTAGCGGACTAACAAAGGTCAAATGTACAGACGCTAGTCCACGCTAGGAAAAAAAATTAGGCTCCTCGCCTTATTTCCGTAAAACTTTCACAGTAATTACTGCTTGTCTGCAAGGCCGCTTTGCTTAATGCATATTAGTGCACTAGCCAGGAAAATAAACAAAGCTGATATTGTGTGTGTGCGTGGTTAGTTTTCTAAGGCAACAGGAGTGAAACGACAGCAGGCATAGTCCATGGAGATGGAGCGCTTCACCCTTTTGTGCGTTTACTAAGCATCAGGTGATTTTACGCTTTTAAAATAACAAAAAAGAAAGAAAAGACGAAGGAGAGGTAAGGAGAATCATCTGCTGTAGCATCTGCTAAAATCAACATTCAGGCCCTAAAAGATGTTACGGGCTTAAGAGCCATTAAGGGCTAAACTGAGCCCATCCTGCCTGACTCGCACGTTGCGCCTTACACCACACACCCCGGCAGACCCCTCTCTACAGAGCACAGGCTCTGCGGCTCCTAAGCAAACTGGAAGCTTCTCTGTAGGTTTCCAGATGCTTCTAGGAGACTCACCTATTTTTTCCTTGAATAAATTAAATAAACAACTATGGTTTTACAATTTGTGAAGATCACTGCTAGGTTTTGAGTAAAAGCAGCCCATCATAAACACTGGGTGAAACTCACAATGAAGAAGATTGTCTATTCTGATAGTACAGATGGTTAAAGTGGCCAAAGGTATCAGCAATTAGTAAAATAAATTCCTTACACTGAAAGGTTACAATACACATTTATTTCTACATTTTCCACTTTGTGTTGGGTCACACTGTAGTGCTGCTTTGACAACAAGCTGCATGAAAAAGCCATAAATACAATATAACATTAAATAAATGCAGAGGATTAAAAAAAGCGGACAGGAGCAAAGTGGATTTTTTTTTGTCCCACATTTTGCATAAGATTTGGGTCAATAGTATCTTGTGGTGGTTGTCAGTAGAGCTGGCAGGACAGAGAGCGAGTACTCTCCGTGTAAACATGCAGCCGGTCACGTCTGTCCCCATCGGCTGAGCGAACTGGGGCATGCAAGCGACAGGCAGGGTGGCTAACAGAGAGCAGCTCCCTGTCAAATGCAAAAGAACACCCAGTACGAGACAGCAGAGCCAGCTTATCGGAAGCGATTGCACAAATTCAGGAGACGGACACAAGATAATAGAGGTGGCTGTTTTACACGTGAACGTCACGGACCGTTTTCAGCTGATCGAACGAGAAAGTGCCAGAAACAATGCCGTTCCCTGGACAGGTTAAATGGGCACGGAGAAAGACTATGAGCTCATCGTTAAACGTGTGACCATGTGGAAAAATGATCCAGGGGGAGGTCATGCTCCACTGTCCATTCAGTCCATATCGGTCCAAACGCAGGACACAGCCCTTATATCTGGCTGAGGGGGAGGAATTTCTGGTAGTAACTCTTGGTGACATCGATCATGAGCTCCTGTGTGCATTCCGGTAGCTCTCCCGAGAAGAGCCCTGGGGCAGAAGACAGGGAGAAGATCAGCCTGTGAACTACCTTTATATTAAAATCCGCATGCATGAACAGCAAGACAACATGGGGGTCTCGGGTGCTGGACATTTCACGCCTGTAATGCTGACATCACTTTCCAACAGTCTCCTTCCTTGGTTTTTAGGTCGCTATGGTAATAGGTAACACTGCTGGTTCACGTGACCATAGAGGATTCCCGGAGCCGTGTGAGGCTCTCCTTCAGACCTACCCGGACATCCGGAGAACACCGTGAAAGGAGGGACCACAGTTTCGGGAGGAAGGACGGTGTTGTCCAGAATCTTACAGCAATCCTTCAGGACACAACGTCTTCCCTGAAAAATAAGTGTGTGGGGAAGGAGGGAATCTTTATACTTCTAGGTTCAGAGACACGCAACAGTCAGACACTGTGTCTGTTCATCTGATGTCAGTGTTTGTTATAATTTGCATATCTGCCTGGTGCCGCCTGACAAAATACACTCTGCTTATTCATCTCAGTTGCCTATGAGGCAGGTAGCAGTACAGGATCCCTCCCTGATATGGATCAGCACAGCACAGCACAGCACAGCACAGCAGCTTTTAGGTCAGTGTCAAAGTTACCGTATTATCTCTGATAAGCAGCCCCAAGCAAACAGGCTAATCAGCAGCTATCTTCTTTGGGCTATTCGCACAAGAATAAATTGCCGACAAGTCTTATCCTACTTGCACTTTGTGGGCAAAAGAAAACCTCCAGAAGAGCTGAACAATGACTTTTCATGGTGAGCACAGGAACATCTTGCCAAAACTTTCAGAGGGCATGGAGGTAATTTAGTTATATGTTGTGATTTACGGTAGTCCACTAAGGTGTATATGAGACAATTTATACCAGACAAGTGAGTAAAACTGGTGACAAGCATTTTGTTAGATGACTAATGGTCTTCTAACCCATACTTCTGAGCAAACTAGGAGCTCGATGTAGTTCTGATTTGGTAAACTATGGAGCAATAACATGACTATTTAATAAGTCAGTGATTGCTTCTAAAGCATGACTTATAAATGAACAAAAACGCAGAAGGTAAATAAAGTTAGCCACGTGCTCGGCGAGGAGCCGGGTGCGAGAAAGGCACTGACTAAGCCGCCAAGGGCGCGGCTCAACACTCACGATGACACAGTTCTTGCCGATGTGCACGTAGGAACCGATCTGTGCAGCGTTCACCACACAGTCCTCCTCGATGAACACGTGATCGCCGATGTGCAGAGGGAAGAAGGCCACGCTGGGGGGAGAGCACAGGCGGGGGCACAGCATCAGTACTCCCCCCCGGCAATAACACACTACCACTGTGCCGAGGTGGGAATTTTGTCCTAACACCGATAACTGATATCCTTTTGCCAAATACTATCGATACCAATAACCAGCTAACCTCTCAGATCCACAAATCCGTAGCGGCACTAAGGCCGGTGATGTTGCTTCTTAACATTTCATAAATGTGTGTAGCAACCACATATAATGCAGGCAGAGAGACATCAGCAAAGCAGCACCAACTTGGGAGACTACAGTGAATCACAAACGAGCTGAAGAAATCCTTCATCCTCCACTACGGGAAACGCTGATCTTTCAAAGCGGCCATCTCCATTATTTTAGCAGCTTTGTCTTTATGCAAGTCGCTCGGGCTGGAGGGTATCTGCCAAATGCTGTACATGTACAGTACATGTTAATGCCTCCAGCTCTGGCGTAGCTAACTTTGAATATTGACTCAAGCTTAAATGTCAGCCAACAAGATTGACACATTGGACCAATGGTGTCCTGATTTATTTTTTAATTGCACATTGTCAGTATGTTAAATGTATTGTGCATCTATCTGTACAAGGTGTTTATTTACTATAATAAAAATCATAACCATTATTACACTTCATTGATCCCTGTGGGGAAGTTCTCTTTTCGCCTAACCCCATCTTGCTCTCCATGACACAGACACATATGTAGATGAGACCAAGATCAGCCGAGAGGGACATAGCCACCTGCAGGGGCCCCCATGGAGCCGGGGGTTAAGGGCCTTGCACAAGCTCACTGAGCCACACGCTGCCCCATATTCATGTGTGACACTGTGGTTCATCGGAGCCCAGAGACATACAGTTAAGCAGCTCTACATTTTCCATAACATATGATTGGGCAGGCATGTATGATTATGTGCCCTAGAATAGACTGACACCCCTCCAGGGCTCTGCATTGTACTGCCTGGGATAGGCTACAGGCCACACATGACAATGACCAAGAAAGATTATTAAAGGGTGGACAGACAATTAAATGAATATTATTAGGTTCTGTCAAGATGCTGTCGACTCCTGGAAACCGCAGGTGACATTCCTGTAAACTTCCTGTAAGTCTTCACTGCTGCAATAATCGTGAAAGACTTACTTACAAGATCTGAAATGTCACTTGCCATTTTAAAAATTTCATATATTACTTTAAAACCATAACTTATCCAACCACCCTTGCCTTCTGGGAGCTTAGCTTGGATGATCGGAAAGATTATATCGATTAAAAATTGCAATAATGTGACGTACATGCAAGCCTCAAATAAATTATAAAACTTAGGACAAAAACAGGAAATCCTTTAATTTACCAAGGTGTGCTCATTTTTAACAGACAGGTCAAACTGGTGTTTTAGCCATCCGTTGCAATCACCAATAATCTCTAAGAGACATTTATGAAATCCTTTGTGCCCCTAACACAAAAGATGTCCTGCCAAGTCGTATATAATTTTCCAAACAGCTCAGTATCAGGATAGAGAGACAGAACACGAGACCGTGGCCCATCATGACAAAACGGAAATCATGTGACATAGCGGTGGAGCATTTTAATATGCTGATCCGCACACGGTGCCCAAGTGTCACCCAACAGACATCACTTGGCCACTGCTGATGGAGTGAACGCGATACCCAGTTTTCAGTTTAACCGTCGCTCTTTTTACAGTCGCCTTAAATAATCCTCCGTCTCATTATTATGTCTCTAACCTTCGCTCATGCTCCACCGGGCTTCTTAAACACGGTGGTCATAGAAACGGGCGCGGTGACCTCAGGACACACAGTGGCACCGACAGCCCCCATAATAAAGAACTTCCTCCAGGCCGGATCTCCGTATTATTAGCGATCTAATGGAACAGAGTGAACACTAATCCTGCGACCTTCCCCCCAAACCGCCTTCCTATAATCCGTTAGGATTAGCTGCATTATTCTGGAGAAATAAACCTCCTCCATGCTTCGGGTCATGAGGAACACTGTACAGAACAGCACACAACAACTTAAAACAATCATTCTCTACAAACTTAGCATTAATTAGCATACCGTTTTATACTTTTCACACCACCCACTAGTAATAACTAGGAGCAAGCAAATAGCATGGTAATAAAAGTCACTTTCACTGTGCGTGAGAAAATACATACATGCCTAAATTTATCGCAATACGATTTAAAATCTTCCATTCCGTCAATCATATTGTTGCATAGCTAAATACTGACCTCTAGTGGTGAATTACTCAGTTTTTTTGGCTTCATCAGTTTACATTGAACGCTGTGAGCAATTCAATATATAAATGACAAATGAAAAACGATTTTTTAAAATATATAAAACTAAGGAAAAAAATAAACAAGGCATCTCTTAACCATCTTAACTGTAGTTCTATTTATGTTTTGTCCTACATCATACACTGAAATAGTACAATAGTGGAACAGATCCACCTCATCCACACTTAATCAGTAAATCAAAATAATGTAATTTTTCATCCATTCATTCGCCATCACGCGTACTCTTATTTTACTCACCCCTTGCTGAACTTTTTGAAAGGAGGGCGAATGACACTCCGACTTTTTATTACACACTGCCTTCCCACTCTGACGTTGGCGAGATCCCCTCGGATGATGCAGTCATTCATGACGATAGTCTGAAAGACAGCCAGAGTAGAGTGGTGTTACTACGACAGGGCGTAATTCTTCCGTGAATTTAAACCATAAAAACTCTAATATGAAAGACGGACTACATTACTAATATAAGAATAGCACAGTTCTACAAAATGTACAATGCGTTTCCCACTCACTTTGCCATTCAGGACAATGTTCTGGCTGCCGCACAACACTGACTGTCTGCTTACTTTATTGCCAGATGCCTGCAAAGGAAAATAATGTGGTACATGAATATTTGTTGACGACAAATGAAGAAGTCAGAGATGCATATTTAGGCAAGTAACGGCACACGAATATCAAGATATTTTTGAAAAATAGGCAGTACAGCTAGCTAACACCCTCTAACACCCACAAGGCATCCATTTGCAGTCGGCGCTCACACAAATGCAGTAAAGCCCAACATACCGTTTCAATATATTCCGCCTTGTTATACAATATTTCGCTCAATTCCATGGCGGAAACCGACTCTTTAATGAATCGCACAATGACAGTGCTATTTGTTAATAATTTTATACCGCCTTTCGACAGACCCAGGGATACTCCACACCCTGAGTTCCGCTCCACACGAACACTTCCGTTAAGCTGTTCAGACTAATGCTATCGATCATCGATTCCTCATGTTTTCACCCACATTGCTTATACTGCTAATATATATTATGATTTGTTGTTTTAAATAATTCAAAATGATCTTTTAAATATTCCTTTAAATAACTTTTCCAATTTAAAATCATTATTTGATAGATTAATTGTTAACCGAATTCGATTATTTTGGTCTTTGGCGAAAGTTGCGGGAACAAGGTGGAATCCTAAAAAACTAGGAGCTATAGGAAACAGCAAAAGAAAGTAAGGTCTGCTGATTTATATGAAAATAACTGTGCTGTTTAATGTAGCGTCTTACTTGTCTCTATTACCGTAATATAGCATTGTATCCTAAATATTCCCCGTTGTCATTGTATATAAGTAAAAAGGACAATAAGCTGACATCCAAGTTTGGTCTAGGTGAAAAGGATCACTAGATTGGCGGTAGGGGAAATGCAGATTACATC
Organism: Brevimyrus niger; assembly: GCA_015164015.2. Classification (NCBI taxonomy): domain Eukaryota; kingdom Metazoa; phylum Chordata; class Actinopteri; order Osteoglossiformes; family Mormyridae; genus Brevimyrus; species Brevimyrus niger. The sequence goes on from JAABNY020000095.1 coordinate 24,985,299, forward strand.
GCGAAATTACGGTGCCCCGCATTAACAACCAGTTGTCTAACGGTCAGAGAAAGCTTTTGGGTATTTTTTATTTTTTTTTTGCGTAATGTCATTAACGATGTTATGCGGGTCCCTATATCTTACTGTAACAGACAGATAATGACGCACTAACAATGTGTCTATATATGCGCTGAAAACATGGTAATAGTAGGTGGATTGCGTGTCGTGATCAATGTCATGTATAGGTATATTCTGTTGCAGCGGCTGTGGGATCGTATGCATAATATTCAAGCAAGCATGGAGGACAGCCTGAACACGTTGTTACACGGCGATGACACAGAAATGGTGATTTTCGTTTTCGTGTCTTTGTTCAACAAATGTATTGTACTGTATATACAAATATACTTGATTACATTGTATAATTTTTTATTGCATTTTCACACATTCAATCAATTTCTTATCTTGCTTGTATGTGCTGATGTGTGTGTGTGTGTATATATATATCTATATATATATATATATATATCTATTCTTTTTTTTAATATGTGACAGGTTCGCTATACTTCGGATGGGGTGTGAGCACAAGGACTGGAGTCACCG
>JAABNY020000095.1:25008795-25022108 GCA_015164015.2 Brevimyrus niger
TGGATCATTAGATCCATGCATTGTGCTACTTGCACCACCTGAAAAAGATGGTTAGATCGGGAAACCATGCCCTAATTGAAGTAGCAAAACGGCTCTAAGAACATTGACAGATTCAAACACCAACAATTGAAGAGGGACATATGAAACATCCTAATATTGTTTACAACTTCCTGCTATGAAGTTCTAGAGAGGACCAACTCGGGAAAGCTCTTATGTAGAGTTGATATCATACCTTTCCAAGCCATGTGATTCATGGATCTATGCACCATTATATGTGGTTCATGAAAAATGAACAAGCTTACAAGGGAGAGCAATGACCCTCTAAGGCTCTTTCTATCCTCCATGGTTTTGCTTAACAAATGAAATTAAACATATGCATAGTATTGTTTTTTGTCGTTGTCATATTTTCTCATCCTGTTCCTGGCCCCGTCCACTATTACATCACCTTCCCCTCTATTTTGATTGGCTGGGTATCCTCCCATGTCCTGTAATTACTTCCTTTATAAGGTATGTCCAGGCCAGGAATGGGAGGCCATTTGCTTTGTACCTGTACCTGCTGTATGACTGATGATTTATTGTGCATGACACTTTTACTGTTTGACTATTGATTTCTGCTTACCCCTTTTTTGGATTTGGTTGCTGTGGATTTTGTTTTTGTAAATATTATTTTCACCCATTAAGGTTCACTGTGGGAAGCCTGGGAAATAAGGACCACTATGCCATTTTGCTTTGATTAAGATTTCTCACTGTTTTGGAATTAGTCAGGGAGATAGGTTATGTTAGTTTTGTGTAGTTTTGTTTTCCTTTTTTGGGTTAGGTAAGAAGCACCACGTTTGGTTCCAGTTAGAGGTGTTTTGTTTATTTTGGCCTTGTCGGCTTCTGAAGTGGCTCCCACTAATAATAAACCCACCCAAAGTAGTGGTCTCACTCCACTTTTTGTTGTGCCTGACCCTAGACCTGGACGTAACAAGGCCTACTTATCGCATGCTCACTGTTGACTTGATTTAGACAAGAATTATATCAGCACTCACTACTGCTGGTTATTGATTCAAATTTCAAGAATCAATTTGATTCCGATTCTTAAGATTTAGAATCGATTATCATTGTCATTCGATCCAATCTCTTCTGATCAATTATTGATTTGGGTCAATGTTTTTTTTTTAGCTGTTACCTTAAATACATGACTGTGTAGTTGTGCAGCACAATGGTGAAACATGATCCAGAAGCATCCCGATCTGCGCCATAAAAGTGGGTTGGGGACGTGGCCAGGTGACAATGGCTCATTCATACACATGAAAGTTGCTACATATTCAATGAAAGTACCCAGAAATAGTGACATGACTTCGGTTTTTCTTATTTATCCATCCAAATGAATGTTGCAACTACACAATTTAGTAATCTTCGTGTAGCCAATACTTTGGTGATGAGATATCTGTGATCTAAACAAACTGCCAGCATTTCTTACTATGTACTTTTATAATGTGTCTGCAATTGTTCCAAATGCATTTTGCAATGTCTATACTTTGATATCAAATTACAAACTTAACATAAATCTGACATATTTATAAAGTACACTAACATAAAGATGAGTTTAATGCCAAAACAAAAATTATAAGAAATAATTTAAGTTTATGATATTAAAGGAAATGTGTGACCATATCCCAGTCTTTGAAAGTGTGTCCCTACCCCTAGACTTCAGAGGGAAAGCAAATCGCTTTGCTTTTATCAAGCTTATCTGTCTGTCTGTCTGAACCCGAAATGCTGCCAGACCGCAGTTTTTAAAGTTCGCCATTTTTAAAGCATCGCTAGTGTCTGACGCTTAATACAGTTTTCCTCAGTGAACTTAAACATCACCTACTATCGCGTCACTGAATTCAGGATGCGCGTGATTAAAGATATTTACCCCTTAACACCTAAATCTTCTCCCGTATATCATGTAAAGCAGTGAGGACTGGTTTTCAGTTAATTTACCTGGTAAAATAAAGTTTAAATAAATGCTCTAATAGTACACATAAGTTAGTGGTTTATTTATTGTTAGTTACTGTAATGTTGCGCTGCTTTATTTGGTTAATCGTCTAGTCTGTGAAGAAGGCATTTAGATAAGAATTGCATTGTAGTATGACTCATTTTCTGGCGCGTACAATTTATATTAGGTCAGTGTTCACAGTTCTTTTTTTCTCTCTCTCTCTCTTTTAATGCCCACCACCACCCCCCCTCTTCGGAGGACAACTTGATTTTACATTAAATTCAAGTGTACACAGTGTGGCCAATCCGAACTCACCCGTCCTAGTAACCTTGAGAGAGGGGGGGGAGGGGAGTGTTCACAGTTCGACTTCTGATATTCAGATCGAGTTCTCCGTCAAACTGGTTTGTTCGATTTTCAAGCAATTCGAGTTCTAGTGAGTTCAGTACCGAGGTACCACTTTGTCTCAATTTGTAACTGTATAATTTTTGGGGGGTGCATACATTTAGTTTTGTATATAATGACTTGGATTTGGAGAGTCAAGCTCTCATGACTTGTACTTCAGGACAGATGACTTTAACTTGGATGTGAGCAATCCTGACTTGGGACAGGGTGACTTGACTACAACCCTGTCTGCATGTGGGCACTTGGTCTCCAAGGTCCCTACATGACACACGCATCCTCCTCTTTTTTTAAGCTTTTTTAAGCTTAGGACGTTTTGGCTACATATAATTATACCATGGTACTGCCGAATTCTCAAATCTGAAGGGCATTGATTAATTTTCTATAATTAAACACGTAGTACTGGCCAGGCAAATCGAAGTAGTAAACCAATGCACAATTATAATCATATATTAGGCTATACTATAGACCCAGTGATTTTGCTGGAGTGGCTATATTTTGGCAACAGGGGGAGGCATAAATTATGCTCACAGTGGGGGGCTCAGTATATTCGGCTGATTGCAAGCATCATTCGTTAATCATCTTCTAATCATCTAATCGACGAGGTGGCCAGCTCTGGTCAATGTTGCTAACGTAGCAATTTTTATCAAGTTTTCAGGCTACCCTGGCAACTTTTTTTAAAAACAAAAAGCAGCTACCCGCTATTTTAAATTTTAACATTTATTTTGCCACTTTTAGCAACTTGTCATACTTATCAGTTGCCATTGCCATCCAAGCATCTCTTGAAGACTCTGAAATACACTTTGGACCTATTAATGGTAATAATGGTGATGGTCAAGACTCGACCCTTCCCTGGGATCCACACCACAGTATGCAGTATTACCACATGTAGCTGCTGTTTTTTCCCTTTCTTAGATATATGATTTTATTCAATCAGTTTGCGTACATTCTACTTGAAAACCTGAGGATATGTAGGACGCCAGGATTTGAGATCTCAGCGTCCACGTTTCAGAGCTAGGTGCTTAATGACCAATCCTCTGACTGTCTAGTACTCGAGTTTATTTTTACACGATTATTCGCGTTTTTCTTCCAACGTTAATGTCAATTATACAATGGGAGCCTTTCATATCTCCCCATAAACATTAGTTATTTCCTGCCCACAGTTTTGGCTTTTGGAAAAACATGCAAAGTAGAAGAATCGTCGGCGCTACAGGAACCGCCGCAGGTGCGGCATAATTTCGGTCAGATAGACGTCGGATCTCAGTGTGACTTTGCAGTACACGTGTATCTCATTTAGGGTTTACTCAGGATTTCCTTTACAGAGCAGGAAAAAGGCATCCCGGACTGGAGGTGGGGGTAGGTGGGCGTGTATAGTGAAAGCACGATACTCCGGGTGTATTAAAGAAGATTTGGGTATCACAGTGGAAGCGTGGTCGGATCAGAGGCTCTTGAGACCTTTGCTTTAAGGATCCCTCCCAATAATCTGTATGGAAGGGAAGGAGCTGTCACATTTCTCTATGGGATGTATAAAACAACAAAATGCGGATCAACGTTTATCTTTTTATTTTTATTTTCCACACAGGTAAGCAAATCAAATTTAGACTTGTACTTAGTCCCTTTTCCGACGTAATAGCGTAACCTCTCAAGTACACATATAAACAAAGACAATGCAATATCATGGGAACAATGTACGCACTGAATCTAGGTTTCTAACCCCCTCTAAATCTTTTTAGTTTATGAGTCAAAAAATAGAAGATGTTACGCTCGACATTTTAATTTTATGTTCTGGCATGACACGAACATTAGATTTATGCTTTTGCAGGAGAAACGTAGGTACCCTTCGTGAAAAAAACAAACAACTTCTCGTCTGCCGATGATTACAACAACACCCAGGAGCGACGTGTCACCCAGTCCCCTTGGATGGTTAATACCTGTTTTAATGATAGACTACTGTTGGGTCAGTAACAACTGAAAGTTAGAAGGGCGCGTAGCTGCACCGTCAAATTACAACCATCAAGTCAGTGTAACACAATTTGTGTAACACTTATTTAAACATTTATATATAAATGGTTAATAATCATTCAATAATGTTTTTAAATATTTATTTTTTAAATGGCAAGTGTTAAAGTGTGGCTGTGAAGCTTATTTTATAGATATCTGTTCATTCTGTGAATTTGAGCTATATATGTTGTCTTTAACCTGTGGTTCCACAGTTTTGACTGTATAACTAAGCGGAGGCGAAATGCTGTATTATACTAAAATGCGTGCCCGATACAAATGGCCTTTTATACTTTAGGTCTATATTCGTGATTCATACTCAAAGTTTCCATTTTTTTAAATTAAATAGCTACCTTAATTTATTTCAAAGTTGAAGTAAATATGCCTGGGTACTTAAATCCTACATCACCAAACGTTTGTATTTCATATTGTTTTTTCATCGCTAATTTTGCGTACTTAATGCCCTTCTTAACTTAATAACTGATCACAATTACTTGTTACTACTTTTCGTGACTGGTAATTATTCATATCCGATAAAAAGAAACGTACAATTTAAAGATTTATTTTGTTCAAATGTATATAATTACTTCTGTTACATACAGTATTTCTTTTTTTAAAAAATTTGTTTTGCTTGAATTATTTTAATGAACTGATTTAAACTGTAATGTGAAACACTGGGTAAGTTATATGGGCTTTGAATCACTTTGTACAGGTATTGATAGGAACCACATACCTACCAGTGGATGTGATGTATAGTTAACACAAAAACAATTGTATTATATTTTTTCAGACTGGAAAGAGGCCTGTCATTCTTCTAAGGATATGAATGAATTTTGTGGTGTGTATGCCCAGACAAACTTTGGCACACACGCACAGACAATCTCACAAGAAATTTTGGAACTTTCCAGTAAGCAGGCAAAATCACGGCATTCAGGGTCCCCTGCGCCAGATTTAGATTACAAGGGCAGTATTCATCTCACCCTGGGGGTGGAAGGTCAAGGGTTGGGGTATGGCACCACCGTCACCACATTCCAGAGCACAACCCCGGCCTCCTCCCTCTGGACCGGCTCCAGTATGTCTGCAGTACCTGATAAGGAAACTGCCGTCCTCGCTCAGGAAGCGTCACACAATCACCCGGACGCGTCTGGTACCGCTTCTGGCGTTTCGTACGAGAGCAGCAGCACTCTGGGCCACTCCGTGCCCGAGAGCAGCGTGCACAGGCAGGTCTCTGTAGTGCCAGGCCAAGCGGTCTCAGAACATCTGGTTGCTGATGTCACGTCAGGGGTGTCACTGCTCCTGAAGTCCTCCACGCCTTCCCCCACTCTCAGTTCTGTCAGTGTACCATTCACACAGAGCTCGGGTGGCCATCTGCAGGCGGCAGTCTCTGGGGCAGACTCTAGGCATGCAGGAGCTTCCACTGCATGGCTGCTAGAGGCCTCCTCCTCCAGATCACTTCCAGCCATCACTGCGATTTCTCCTGGTTCATTACCGGACGCCCAGAGCCACCAGAGTGACAGCTATGACACTTCTCCTACAGACCTCCCAGGGGGAAAGTATCATGTTGATATGAGCATCATCCCTTCCAGCATCACTTCCTTCCACTCTGAAGAAGGACCGGTTGAGTTTGACACCCAAAGTGTGTCACCCACTTCAGGCATACTGCCAACTGCCTCAGATGCGTTTGCCGAACATTCACTCATCACTGTACATGCAGGTAATGTTGACACAAAGGATTTAATTCAAAATGACAACAGATTGTCTGTCTTTTGGCACTTTCCTGGAATGGGGAAGTTGGAAAATGCTAAGCAGCGCTCTGGTTCCCCTTTCACCATAGGGCTCTCCCAGGAACCTTCAGGAGAACCAGCCACAGGACCAGGTGCCCTTTTGGGAAGGGGTTCAAAAAGTGTCGCCCACAAAGGGTCATCTTTGGGCTCAGTGCTTGAGGACACTACTAACATGGGATTAGGACCAAGTCACATGACTGCTGGGGGTGCTACTGTGGAAACTGAATTAAACACTATAGATGAGGCCTCTCATCCAGATGTTCCTTTGTTCTCCAGCACTGAGAGGTTGAATGCTGTACATATTCTCCACCATGCAGAAAATGTTACCTCAGAGAGAATTGGAGATACCATGCAAAGCAGACATCCTGACAGTCAATTTACAACCACTAATACTTATGTAAGACTAGATGATCAAGGGGAACATGACAGTACAGACTCCAGCACTTTTCACTTTCAGCAAGAGTCAACAGATGTAAGTAATGCTGACTTGCATCCATCTGATCCCCATACAAATCCACAACAGAGTTCTGCACAGTCACACTCCACAGCATCTCATAGAGGAACACATACAAATGGTATTTCCTCCATTTACAACACCGTAAGTGGTCTGGAGGAGCTGACCACCACCCCGTACATGGTTTTCATGTCTCCTGTATTGAACCAAAGAACTAGTGTATCTCAAAACCTAGATAGGACTTTTACCAGCAGTAAAGGGCATTCCGAGAATGAAAATACTAGCCCTGAACATACTACTGGAGAATACTCTCAGAGAGTAACACCAGTACACACCCTCACAGTCAGCTCTGCCGAGTCTGCGAAGATCCCACTGAGTAGGAGAGATGGAACCTCCACCTCAGTAGGTACGCGATACTGCCACGGCTGCGTGACCAACCCACTGGTGACCACCAATTCCACAGTCAGCACGAGTGAACGTGCAATCAGGCATGGCCCTGTGAGGAGCACAGCAGCACCACCTTCCACATCCCCTCCCAAGATGGCACCAGAGGCCCTGGGGAACCCCCTGATTACTGAGAGGGCTGTGACCATGATCCCGTCCTCCGTGCACACCGCTGTAAGCAGGCCTGCGACAACCCTTCAATCTTCAGCTCAAACGGTCAAACAGAGAATTTTCATTGTTGAGGACCAGCCAGCCATCATCAAAGGTTAGCACTTGTTGATACCTACTTCAGACAAAACCTTTCATTTTGCTCCCTAACTTGGCCTCCCGTTTACAGTTAACGTCTATTTTCCACACACAACAGCAGAAACTGTCTTAGCCCTACTCCTTAATCCTAGGATAACAGGTTTATGTTAAATCACCACATAAAATAGCTGCATAGTGCAAGTATGTTTACAGACCAGAAGCTGAAGCAGAAGTTGAGCAGAAGCTGCTGCTTTGATATATATTGGTCCAGGACAGGATCAACATCTAGCAACAGGACTTTGGTCCTTCCCTACTTCTTTTTCTAGCAAGCCCATTGGCTCATTGCCTCCACCCGCAGAATCATGCAAATTTATTGTGCTGCCAGGAGGGTTCCTGGTCACAATCTGCAAATCATACTGTTCATATGCATAGCCAAGTCTGCACATGAGAAGTACCACCAAACCATAAAACTGTAATGATCCACTATACCAGTTAGACATCACAAAAGCACTAATGCATGCTACTGAATAGACATGTGAAGCAGGCTATTAGGTACCATTCACTCAGTGGGATCTGAACCAGTCAGAAGTACACTATGTTAACGTGACCAGTAGTTTGACTAGTGATTTTGCACATTTGTGACTTGCAGAGGAAACGGCACAGCTCCTCCTGCAGGTCGTACTGGCATCTGGGCCATTGGGGGATGAAAAGGATCAGCATCTCAGAAGCTTGGAGGAGGACACAGTCACAAAGGTATAGCACAGCAGTGAGTGTGGCACTTTCCCAAAAGCGAGTAAAATAAACACCAAGGAGCTGAGATACTGCTGTGTGGCTCAGGTGGGTTAAGACTCTCTACCTCTGATCAGAGGGTTGCTGGTTTGATTACCAGAATTATTTCTTTGTTCAGTTCATAACCCCAATTGCTCTAGAGGTCAGAGGCTTTCACAATCGTATATTGCTTTGGATAAAAGACTCATGAATTTCCTCCCACACTTTGCAGTTACATCCATTCTTACAGAGGGCTCCTGGCTTTCAGGCCCTGCAGCTGTCATGGACAAGGTAATTAGAATTCTGCTCTCTCTCTCTCTCTCTCTCTCTCTGTTTCAACCTGCAAGGTGCTGGCCTTGTCTGTACATGTCGCCCTATTTTATTATCCTCTCTGTGCCCCCCCCCCCCCCCAGCACCTCAGCTGTTCTGCAGAGCGTGGCCACGTTCCACACCAGGAGAGCTCTGTCGTGGCTGGGGGTGGCTGGGGCGCCCCTCCTGGAGGTGACGGGGCTGAGTGATGCCGTGACAAAGGGGCTGTATGTGAACAGTGTGAGAGTGCAGAAGATCACCGTGGGAGGTAATGGTGGCTTTTTAACATGCACTAATGTTTTACGCTAGTGTTTCCCAATCCAGTCCTTGGGAACCCATGACCGTTCTAGGTTTTTGCTCCACACCAAACAATTCACATTTTTGTTCCCTCCCAGCTCATTTCTAAAAACATGGACTGTCTGTGGGTCCCCGAAGAACTTTTATAGCATGTGGAGTTAGGTGCAGCCTACAGCTGACCTCCAGTCCTTCTGCCCAGCAGGACTGCAGTCTGATCCATGCTCCTGGCTCTTCCTATGCTCCCCTGGCTTCCGATGTGTGCCAGGCCACTCGGGCAATGCCAGCTGCACCTCGCTGTGCCACGTGGGCTATTGCAAGAACGATGGCATATGCAGCCACCACCACGGCGAAGCGCCTACGTGCCAGTGAGTGACCTAGTGCTGGGGGCAGAACAGGCGGCCCCAAGATTTTCATGTGGGCATGTGGGGAGAGGCCATAGTAAGATTTGTCAGTAAGGGGAATGCAAAGCGCTGAGTAAGTGGACGATGTATAGCCATACCCTGGGAGAGTCTGGGCTTATTTATTTTATATTTGCTTTTGTTTATATTAAAAATGGAAATTTAAATAAAATAGATGATGGTGTCTTTGGTGGGTGAGATCTGGGCGGACATGACCTAGAACAAATGTCCTTCCATACTGGAGTGACCATGCTGTCCTCAACACTGCCTGTGCACATGTGTGTCTGTGACTGTGTGTTTATTAACACGGTTTGCAGTTTTATTGTGTAGTCACCCACAGTTGTCAATGATGAGAAATTTACCACTATTATAAGTTACTCTTATCATTAAATGTGAATAGCAAACATGAAACGCTTCCAACATCAGTGTAGGCCAGGGCCATTCGAATCACGATCCTCAAGGGCCGAGCACTGCTGTTTTTCCAGCTTTCCTTTACCTGAGAGCCAGTTCTGAAGCCTCTGGCCAATTAGAGCCAGAAATGATTAAACTAACTACCTCGGAGAATTGAAAACTAGGCCTGGATTTGGAATCGAGGGCCAGATTTGAGTAGGGGGGTGTAGTCCATGGCCCGCTCGGGTGCAACGTGCTTTTATTTATGTGCTTCCTCTGCCGCTGGTCTTTCTGTGCAGGTGCCCTGTTGGCGAGGACTTCTGGTTCATGGGCAGGCAGTGTGACTCGCAGATGACACGGCAGAGGCTGGTGGGGGTGTGCATTGGCGTGCTTATTGCTGTGGCCCTGCTGATGGCTGCTGTGTCCTTTCTGGTCATACGGCACTTCAAGGCCATGCTGGTCCAGGCCAAGGTAGATCAGACACGCAGCAGGTACGTACTTCTGCTCACATGATTGCCAGAGGTGAGGACTTGAGCCACTGACTTGTGAATCAACTTGAGCTTAAGCCACAAGTTTGTGACTCGAGAAGACTTTAGTTTTTGGCTGGTTTTTGCTGCAATGAATTATAATCCTAAGGTAAAAACACTGACATAGGCTCAAGATACATGACCTACAACTAAACTTGGACTGAAGTCACAAATTTGATAACTAGTGAAAAGACTTTGGACTTCAGGGTCAATGAGCTGGGACTCTGGTGATGGCTTTGTGTTAGTCCGCCTGTGTGCCTCGAACAGTCATTCTCTTATGTTGCTTGATGCAAGGGCGGAGGTTTGATTCAACATTGTCAGGGACCAGATGATCCCCGAACCCCATGAACTCCTTAAATACACACAGTGCTTCCTACTGTGTTCCTACCAGCCATACACAAACCTACACCCTTGACGTGCAGTCTCAGACACACATACCCGCTAACCATCACTGTATACAGACACACATACCCGCTAACCATCACTGTATACACACATACATACCCGCTAACCATCACTGTATACACACATACATACCCGCTAACTATCACTGTATACACACACACACACACAGACACACAGACACACACACACACACACACACACACACACATACCATCACTGTATTCTAAAATTGCCTATTTATAATGTCACTTGACTTAAAGGTGGCTAAGAATAAAGTTTAAACGTTTCCTGCTTACTGAGACAATGCAAAGATGCTTGTATACATGTGGACTGGAAGTGTTTATCTTTTTACTACATAATGCAGATCTTTGCTGATTTTCAAACACATTCTGTCAAATAACAGGATTATCTTACTACCCTGAATACCTAGAACTAATGCATTGTTTCCGTCTTCAGTTTGCTTTGCTGTCATGTACTATGAACTTCAGCATATATACATTTCCTTTACATTCATCTATTTTCCAAACCACTTATCCTTTTCTGGAGCCTATCCCAGAAGCTACAGACACAACCCAGGGTGGTGGGGCCAGCCCATTGCAGGGCACACTCACACACAATTTAAGCCAATTAGCCTCAGCATGTCTTTGGACTGTGGGGGGAAACCAGAGTACACAGAGGAAACCCCACGATAACACGGGGAGAGAACACGCAAACTCCACACACATGGGATCCTGCCGGAGATTTGAACCCAGGTCCCATAGGTGTGAGGCAACAGTGCAAATCACCATGCCACCCCTCACCTTTACATGTGTATTTTATTAGGATGAACAAGGTATGTGTGTATGGACTGCATATTCTGAATAGTCTAAAGCAGAGGTGGCCAATCTTATCTGCAAAGCGACAATGTGTGTGTAGGTTTTCGCTGCAACTCCCCAATTAGATTACTAATTAGAGGACTGATTGGCTGAGGAGTCCTCACAGCTGGGTTTGAACAGCTGACCCCCAGGTTATCCCAAAAACCTGCATATACACCGGCCCTTTGCGGATAAGACTGGCTACCCCGGGTCTAAAGCCATGACAAATATGTCTGTAAATTACTGTTTAAACAATGGGACTGACATGTTTTCTGGTTAGCAAGCAGTTTGAGATGTAATACTGTTTATAGTTTGCTGCACAAAATACCCTTTCATGGTATGGTGACATTAGCAAAAAAATGTTTTTACCTATTTACCTCTGAAATACCCTACCAGGGCAACCAGACAGCTGGAGTGGTCTCCACAGACCAGTCCAGCTGTATCAATTGTAGCATTGTTTCACAGTGGTGTAGAGTAATTGTCTGGGTGTCAGCTGAACACATCATTTGACGAGGCCCAGGACTGTGTTATCCTTGCATTAGGTCAGCTGATTGGCTCTGGTCAGCTTAACAGAGCCTGCTGTATTTACGGAGCGACTAAACAGAAACAGACAAAGCCAATGAAAACAAGGTGGGGGAGAAGATAGCAGAACACGGATGGAAAATGTGAAGCGTGAATTGGAGGAGCTGGGTGGGGATCTGGTCACAAATCACATTTTTCACACAAAACAGTGTGAAAATAAATATTGTACCAATACGGAGGGTGGCTGGAAAAGAAACTCCTGCTGATTCATAAACAGTAATTAGAGCCAAAGAACCAGCTCAGGTCAATTGCTTTAAAAACAAACCTTTTAAAAGTTTGGGAAATGCTAAATTTATCATGTTTATAAGAGGTGCTCAGAAACCATGGTGGCCTTTAGCTTTCAGTGCCGATGGGGGGCTGCTGAGAGAGACACAGGGTTGCCCGCCTGAATATTCAAGCGTTTCACATTTGGCTTCCCTGTGTCCCGCTTCTGTCCCCGTCCCCCTCACTCTTCCTGAGCGCTGCACCACCCCTCGCTTCCCGTGTCAGCTCTGTTCAGGGTCAGTCTCAGCTCGCTTTGTATCTGTGTGCATCCGGTGCGCAACCAGAGTGAAAACAAAACTTACAAATGGAAACTCTAAACCTGAAGTGGGCGGTCAGGTCCAATGTATTGTTAAATACCTTGTATTTATAAGATTTGATTAAACATTTGATTGTAATATCAGTGCACTTCAGAGACTATAAAGAGACACACTTTTCCATCGAGGGGACTTTTCCATTTAGAATTATGCAGTTTCCTCACATAGTTTATCACTGGTTGCTCATTGTACATGTGCATGTGCCTCGTGATGGACCAGCATCCTGTCCAGGGTGACCCCCAGCCTTGCACCCCATGCTGCCTTCGACAGGCTCCAAAACCCCCCTGAGACTCCATACTTTACAAACATTTTAGTATTATGTTTTGTGAATGTTTGGCCAAAGCAGTATTTAGAAAAAAAGCTATTTGTTCTTGTCATTTGTTCCCCAGTATTGAACTGAAGGCTCTTTTATATTATTACCTCTCCTCTTTGGCAGTTACAGACGCTTCAATCACTTCGACGAACTGTCGGGCAGGTTTTGGCTACGGTCTTGGCCCGGATCTGCGGATTCCCTCGACAACCCTGTTTTCAGTCACTCCGATGAACTTCTCCACCTCCGTGCATTGGACCAGACCTGCTGTTACCATGACGACACTCTGTCCATCGTGTCCACCTTCCCCGGAAGTGAAGCACAACTCAACACCATCTACGCACATGGGTGAGCAAAACTAACAATAATTTAGAGAAAGCTTCATATAATCAACTCCTAAACCCTGTGTACACTTTGACATAAAAAATGTATCAATTGAGTACTTCTAAATTAATATTTAAAGAGTTTAATAAAGGCACTTTTACCTTTACATCAATGTTAATCTAGTACAGGGGTCTCCAACTTCGGTCCTGGAGAGCTACTATCCAGTAGGTTTTCTATCATACCCGGCTTCTGATGAGCCACACCTGTTCTCAGGTAAATA
>JAABNY020000095.1:25032109-25065338 GCA_015164015.2 Brevimyrus niger
TGGGGGGTGTAGACGAGTTTCAAAAGTTAAAATAGGAAAAGCGCCCCCCCCCCCCCCTCCCCAACGAAGGAGAAGAGAAAGCGGGCATCAGGGAGAAAGGCTCACCTGGGGGCCAGTTCACATTGTTGGATCCATGTGGCGATTTGGCACGGCTGGGCCAACCGTCTCCCACAGGCCCGTGGGGGCTGACAGGGGAGTCACTGGGGTTCATGAAGTCGTATGGACTGAAGGGGGCATCTTCGAGCCTCAGCCCAGAAGAAATAGCACCTGTGTTTCATACAAAGACAAACAACTCCTGTCACGTCAAGTTGCTGGATCGCCAAACCTAACAAGAGTCCTTATATCCCATTGGGATATGAGAATAACCACCACATATCGCTATAGGGACCTCAGTCTCAATGCATAGTAAGAACCAATCTAAGACCAACCCATTCATCCTTGTTCAATAGTCTGTTATAGGGTCTGTCCTAAACTTTACAAAATCAATCTTGAATGAAAAAATAAGTAAACAAATGTACTGACAATGCATTAGACTCATTCAGTGGCCTACCGGGTTTGCTGGAGTTTTGATCTAGAGGTGAGTTGAGGGGAATATCCAAGGCAGTCCATTTCTTTAGCCGAGACTGTGGCTCTTTGTAATTAATACTGACAATATCCAGATTGTTTACATTCAAGTTTGAGTTTAAGCCTGGAGAGAGAGAGATGGGGGATTTTTGTAACACAATGTTGAGCGAGCCAGCATGAAACAGACGACGTCAAGCATGTGGATTCTGGCTTCCGAGTGCCTTAGAAGACATGTCCAGCATCCAGTTAAGTCTACATCAATACAACAGATTAAAATGAAATCCAGTCCCCGTAGGGTTAAAAACGATACCACTGAAACCAATTTGGTGGGACCAATGATTCATTTTCAGGAATAACACATTGGACGACAAACTGAAACTTTCAATGGGAGTGTGGCAGATTTATACCCCTCTAATGCATACACGGGCAGTGATGGCATTTTTGTAAAACTCATGGAAGGTCTGTTCGAAATCAAGACTACAAAATTATCAGAATAGATCTTTCATAAGATGCGCATCCATATTAATTCTAAATGCTGATCTAAAAGTGAATCCGTGTGAGCATTTTCAGTCACCACGGCAACAGAATGCATCTAAATTTAAGAGCATACCTTCCGACATACCAAAGAAGGCATTGAAAAGCTTTTGGGTACATTTTCATTTATGCTAATACCAGAAAAATCCACAGGTGCACCACGCACACCCAAGGCGAAATCTCTGATGCAGTACATTAAGCAGATTTTACAGCGTGCATTCAGAAGTGGGGGAACCCAAGAAATGCAGTCCGCATGATTTCATGCTTCGACATAACGCCCACTGATTAGCGCTTAGCAATATCCCAGCACCGGGGAGGAGCTGTCAGCCCACGCAACAAGATAGACGAGTAAAAAATGTATTCACCTCTTGCAGAGTCTGTTTCATGGCTTGGGAACGTCCTCCCTGACTGGGGGTGTACAGGCGAGCCTGGCCCGGCACGGCCATCGCTCACGGGGGGGATAAGGAAGCTATGACCATGATTACTGGCTGGCATGTCTGCAGCAGCCATGGCGGGAGGCTTCACAGCCTGGCCAGAGTTAGGATGGGGGAGAAACCCACCTAAAGGGAAGCTGCCGAATGAGCCAAGGCCGCTCTGCTCTTTCTGCAGGTCTGGGATGTTTTGGGGCATGAGGTTCTCTAGGTAAGACTTGAGGCCTGACTGAGGCAGAGCAGGTGGCTGCGGGGAAGCCTGCTGCTTCAGCATGGAAGGATCGAGGAGGCGAGGTGGCTGCATCATCTGCTGCATGGAGCCCAGTGGTCGGCCCTGCGAAAGAAAACGAAAGGGGCTTCAGTGGTCAAAGCAGCCCAACAGCTAGGAATAGAACCACAGAGGTGAAGGAATAGCCGAATTTTGGTAAAACTGCCCCAATGTTTGGGCTACTAAAGTAGGGATGGGTTCCTACCGGCTGGTCATGTGGATGACGGCCATTGATGGGCATGTTCCTCTGGTTCTGGACCTTCTGCTGCTGCAGGAGGAGACGCTGGAACAGATAAACTTCAGTCAACCACAACTGACCCTCTGACCAGATTTGGGTGTGCCGACTCACATATTCAACAATCCTGGGAGACTCAGTGTTGGAGATATAGCAATATTTCAAACAAACTCTTACCTGCAACTGGGAAAGCTGGGAGAGCTGGTTTAACTGGGACAGCTGGTTCAACATGGCAACCTGCTGTGGACCAAAAGCCAGAGGATTGAGACCTCCGTTGTTGGGGGAATATTTCAAAGATGCTGGAACCTGAAGGGGGGAAATAAACGGTTTCAGTTTAAATTAAATTATAAATAAAAAACACTGCAGACTCACATTTGTTTACATCACTTCACCATCTGGCAATTTTTACAACCAGATATTACATAGACTCAACTTTCAAAGCTAAAATCTTGAATGGATACAAGATAACTCATTGCCACACTATCAACCATTTTCAGCTGAGAGTCCAGTAAAGTTAAGCCGGGCAATGTTGTGGCCTTTGGAATCATTCACGCAGATTCTCCCTCTGAGAGGGCAGTCCCGTGACACTCTGTGAATGGTTTCATGCTGCGGCACACAGACCACAAGAGCTTTCTAGATCGTCTTTCTGGTGCCATTTATAAAACAGAAAGGTGTTAAAGGTGTTAAAGCACAGAATGAACACTGCACTCACAGTGGGAAACAAAAGTATACACGGCACAGCAAACACTACAAAACAAATCACAACAAAACCAGACACCCAAGCGTGACTCTGCGGCGGGCTAGCTGGGCACGTCAGTGAGGGAGGCGGATCCCCTACAGGTACCTGAGGGGAAAGCAATGGAGGAGGCACTTGAGAGCGGAGGTTAGGCTGAGATGAGTTGAGAGGTTGTGCTGGAGGCTGCTGTGAGCTCCTGGCTTGTGCTGACGCTGCATTACTGCCACT
This sequence comes from Brevimyrus niger, assembly GCA_015164015.2. Classification (NCBI taxonomy): domain Eukaryota; kingdom Metazoa; phylum Chordata; class Actinopteri; order Osteoglossiformes; family Mormyridae; genus Brevimyrus; species Brevimyrus niger. Next base: position 25,035,106 of record JAABNY020000095.1, read on the forward strand.
GAACACTGGGTTAACATTCTGAAAGAGGAGGGCGGCAAGCCGTCAGATGGCACGAGAAGCAAGAGACTGCGGTTAAATCCCAGGCGGGAGGCACACATGGGGGAGTCCGGTGACCTGGGAACGCCGTAATGTGCAAGTGAATCTGCATCCTCTGACCAAGCTCAAGCTCTGTTAGGTTTGACTCCGGCACTAAACTAGGGCTCCGATTGGGTAGCGCATTGTTGGGGATGATTAGGCAGACACTTCACTCTTCCAATACAACGCTATCCTCTACAGACAGGGGCACAATAGCAGGAAAGGGCAGAGCGGTAGGCACGATGGCGAGAGCAAGAAGAAACAGGCCAGACAGAAGCTCGGGTTCAGGGAGGGGAGGGCCGGGACACAGAAGCAGAAAAGCGAGAACATCAAGGTTAGAGGTCAAGAACACTAAACACCAAGCTTGTTTCTTACAATGGTAATTCAGCGGCCAAATGAAGTACCATGACCCACTTGCTACACTTTCTGACCCCACTAGATGATGCTCTTGGTTTACTTTGGGATGTGCCTTGGGTCCTTTTATAAAACAGACAGCACCATCTAGTGGCATCAGAAAATACATGAGCTGGTTCATAAAGCATCATTTGGCCATCACAAAAATGCAGAAGACTTTAAATGGCAATTCTTGACTGTTCTGTACCCAGCATGCAAACCTCCATTCACGAGTGTGACTTCAGCTTAAACAGCCGCTGGAGCAAAATTTGGGGAAAAATGATGTTGAGTTTTGAAAGTGCACTGAAGACACCTGAGACAAAAAAAGAGATGCAAATGTGGAACTGTGTGCTGCTGAGCACCAAACAACCGAAGACCATGAAGTACAAGAAATGTGGACAAAGTTGCCAACAGTATCGCAATCTGAGCTTAAAATATACTCCCACTAATGACTGATACAATGTACATGCTAAATCTGTATATTACAGTAACCTAAGCTGCTTATAAATTCAGAAGCATGGTAACACCACACCAACTATTTCAATTTCAAAAGCTCACATTGACTCTATGAGGAAGAGTGAAGTTCTCTGCAAGCACACAATGAATGAATGACCATAAAATTAAACGTGATACTGGATTGTGCTGCTCAAAATTAATATATCGTCTACCATGCAAATTGGCAGAAACTGACAAACATGCCTAACAGACTAGCTAACAGGATAAACAGTATGCCCTGACATTAATGATGTAGGAATTAAATGACAGCAATAAGCATCAACAGAATATTCCCACAGGAAAAGCACATCCTCACTAACCACCCACAAAGTCTGGCTGCTTGACAAACACAAAAGACATACATATAAATAGAGTTTAAAAACTAGCCAAGATTTCTGGGAAGAATAAAAAAATGGTGCCAAGTAGCAGCAAAGGTAACTGCCATAATTTTAATTAATTGAATCACAGAATGCCACCAATATCTAGGATCGATGTGTTAATTCTGCTCACAGAATTAATCGCACCACTGCTAGAGGCACATAGTATGCAGGAGGAAGACAGCAGTACTGAAACAAGTCCATAACTATGGATTTCTATGCATCAGATCGTTGATGAGAATTCCCCTTTAACATTTCATCCAGTTGCAGAGGTCCCTCCTGATGCTACCAGTACAATACTGAAGAAAGAAGGAAACACCAGCAAAACTCAAGGACCCACGTGCTATAAGTGGCAAAGGACTAAAGCCAATCGGCAAAAATACGGCACAAGTTGAACATGAGAAAATCCAAGGGGATGCTTATTTAACAGCTACTAGAACTGGTCAGATTTCATCAAACTTGGGTTTTGAGAACTAATGTAGCTTTTCCACTGGGATACAGGAACCTGTACCGCAAAGACACACAAGTTACAGCTTTGTTCAACTGACTTTGATTTTCCACTGCAAAAGGGTCTACTTGGTAAAGGGGTTCCAGGTTTGGAGAGGGCCAGTAACATAAAACGCAGTGAACATCATGACTTTCTATGTGCTAATTTCCACTGGCATGTCTGAAAACTGCTGTGTTCTTAGTATCACACACTAGCGGAATTGGCATTAGCTTGCATAAATCTGCATTATGAATCCATTCCATTCGGCCTTCATATACATCTTTTTTCAGATGAAGGCTAGAAATGTTCAAGTTCCAAGAAATCTAGAATGCATTGATACAATGCAATGCGCGATGCCACTTATTCATGCGTGTTGACGCAGAGCATTGGTTGTTTCTAGTCTTTACATTTCGACCAATCAGATGGTGGTGACTCAACCAGCTCTAAGCTTTAAGCAGGGTTATGTCGGCGCAGGCACAAGTCAGGTATGGCTCGCATAATTTTCAGTGGAAAACAGTCTCTTCCCAATTCCCCTGGGGTCTGGCTCGATTCTTGTGACAGTGGAAAAGCGCCATAACATTCATAAGCAGCAGGTGACATCCTCCACATAGCATCTACCTGTGGGGGTATCTGTCATTTTCCATCATCTCAGGCATAACCCAAGCCCTTTAACCACACTGCTGGGAACATGCATATGACAGTTCAGCAGGCTGAGATGTCTGATGGCACATTACTGAAAGCTACCTCCTGAACAGAGTACCTTGTATAACAGAAATGCAGAAATCAGTTGAGTGCAGGGGAAGTCGCACACTCCACTACCAAAACTATATATGACTGCCATGAATACACAAGGCTTTCATGTCAGATACATCCAATCTGGTGACGTTGCCTTCAGATCACCAATCACTCCACTTCACCTCGTACACTTCTGTCTCTTTACTGCTATTCCTTCGGTTCACCAATTTAACATCCTGGAGTGGTAACAGATTGTCTGGTAACAGACAATTCTGCAGGCTAACCAATGTGAATGAAAGTCGCAGAAGCTCCTTTAAAGGTTTACGTGGCTCAGGAGAAGTAGCCTGCTAGCATATAGGCTTGCAAGATATGCCATTCACCAGGCACCCTCATGCCTTTCTGCACTCGATTCGCTCTGACACTTCCATTTGTAAGATTCCTTGATAGTTTCATTTTTCTCCAATACTCGGAAATCAAATTTAAATTAAACAATGCCTACGGTTCCAAAGTTTCACACACAGAATAAGGCCAAAAATTCCACTTATTTGCGGAAAGTCTACAATGGAAAATTAAAGGCGCTGCGTACTTCCAAGACTCGTCTCTACCTTATCAAAATAGGGACTTCGGTCCATGGAAGACTCTTTGGAGATGTGATGCCGCGGTCCGGGACTCTTTCCAATCACACCGTTGTAATCCATATTCAGAACATGCTTGTCCACATCCATACGCTTGTCTGCCAGCATCCCTGCGGAAAACAAGCATAACTGATGCACATCGTGTATTTGGAATTGCGTTAAATCTGCATGTGCTGTATTAACTATTTGAAGTATGTAGTGATGGGCATCCATAAAACATCCCTTGTTCCTCTGCAATGATGCATGATGCAAGGAATATTTGGCTGAAGGTTTTTACATCAGATCTTATTCTTTGACAGGTGAAACAAAATACAAATCTCACAATTATCCTATACATGAGAAAACGAAATAATATAATTATTGCAATGTTACCTCCAGATATTTCCATTTTATTGCTCTTTAAGATTTCTTCAGAAGACTCCCTCTGTGAAAACATGGAAAATCATCAAGAAAACACGACATGACCTAATCCATTGTCTTTCTGCGTTTTCATTGACCTGGGCTGTTTTATACTTCATTTTTATACTTCGCGTTAGGTATGACTCACACTTGTCTCAAGAATCGCTTGGGGGGGAAATGACTTGTGTTAGAGACGTCATTCTGCACACCACTGTTGTACTGAGCTGCTATTTTTGCACTTGTGGTCTTCCTGTCAGCTTTAACAAGTCTGACCATTCTCTTCTGAGCTCTCTCATTTGCAAGGTGTTTTCAGCTACAGAAATGCCCCTGACAGGATGCGTTTTCTCCATCACACTCTCTGTAAACTCTAGACACAGTGGTGTATGTGAAATTCCCAGGAAGGTGGCCGCTTCTAAAAGCCGGCACGCCACGACCATCACGCCACGTTCAAAATCACTTAAATCAGGAGTCTTAGCTCTTCTACCAGGAGAATATCTTGAACCTGTCTACACGCTGTGTGTATTCAGATGCAATATGATTCACTGTTTTGAGGAGTAGGGTATGCTTGCACTGACAAGCAGATGAACCAAATAAACAGGCAACCAAGTAAAAATCACCACACTTTAGCTGGAATTCTTACAGGGAAGTTCATGTTGTTGAACTGCTTGACAAACTGATTCATCCATGCATCATCTTGCTTGTTGACTCCCTTGTTAACCTAAAAACAGAAAAGTAGCTCAAGCACATGAACTTTTAAAAAGCACAGCATGCAGTACGTGAACACTGGTTCCTTACTTTTGATGGCTTCTTCACATAAGGCCAGTTCCCAGTTTGGTTCACTTCCTGGGAAGGGGTGTTATTCCACATCCCAATCTCAACCTCCTCCTCTTCCTCCCAGCTGGGATGGTGTGCGTCGGCCAAAGGCATTTCTTCACCACACCAGTTGCTTTGCACAGGTTTGGGTCCTGGAGTTGCAATAAAGTATGTTATTTCCAAGGAAACGCATCACTCTGGCTTTTGCGAAGAAAGATTCTGCATGGCAGGTGCTTCCCCCAAGCTTACCAGTGTTATGCTGTTGCTGCTGCCCCACTGCTGTGCTTCCCCAGCCACTTGTGCCTGTATTCTGCCTGCCTGGTTCTTCCCAGCTTGTCCCTGTGTCCATGGGTTTCCCCCAGGCTGAAGTACCATTGTCAACAGATACTGGAGGGCCTGACGGCTCCCCCCAAGAGGACTCAGACTTCTGGGCTGACCCATAAGGCTCTCCCCACCCTGCAAACAAGGCGGCATCTCAGGTTGCACTTGAAGCATCTCAGTGGAAACTACATTGACCAAATTATATTAGCCTGTCCTGGCTATGTACACAGGGGTGCTTGAGCAAGATGTGCTCTACAAAACACTTATGCTTTTGGCATTATTTGTGCAGGAGATATAAAAATTTTAGAAAGAGAATGCAGACAAACTAGCAAAATCCTGCTACGACAATTGTTGCAGCACAGAAATGTCTCACCTCTGCATTGTCCTCACTTTCCCTTATTTCACATTCAAAAGTACCTACTTCTACATGTTCACATGCTGAGTTTGACCTTTTCTATACCAAAAGCTGCAATAAAATTGAAACCCATTTGCCACTGCAAAGCTTCATTTCTGAAAAGCTATGTGTTGAATCCACCAGAAGAAGCCTTACCACTGGTTTTATCCTTGCTGGGCACTGAACTTGAGGGTGGTTGAAGTGTCGGTTTGGGTGGATGAGACTGCTGCTGTACCACAGGTCCCTCCAGCTCACTTGCACTGTTCTTATTCCACATGTTCACACTATTATACTTATAGTTATTGGGATCCCCCCAGGCTGAAGTACCATCGTCAATCTCCATTTTACGTCTGATAGATTCAGGAGAGGGTTCCTCCCAGCCTGTAGATTCATTATCATTTCTGGTAGCAGGGATTGGCCCTCCAAGCCAACCCGAGGGCTTGTTTGCGGCAGAGGTCCCAGGTTGCGAGGAGCCGCTCACCCAGGTCTGCCCTGTGGTGGTGTCTTGTGGCTTGTTCCAGTCTGGGGACTTGGAGGATTTTGTGCTGTCATTCCAATCAGGAGCAGAGTGGCTGGGTTTCATGGGCTCTCCCCAGCCCTGGCTCGGATTGCTGGTTTTGCTGGGGTCTCCCCAGCCCTGCTTCTGATGATTTGGCTTGGCCGGCTCTCCCCAGCCAGATGGAACATTGTTGTTGAGGGCATTTCCTCCGGCACCGCTTCCCCAAGTGTTGCTTGGGCCATTCCTACCTTGATCACTCCAACCTGACCCTGAACGGTCACTATCACTATCGCAACCACCAGAGCCTGATTTGACTGGTTCACCCCACTGATTTCCACGAGAAACTTCTCCCCATCCATCAGCACTAGGACCACCACCCCATCCTTGGTTGGATTTCTGTCTTTCTACCAATCCCTGCTTGCCCTTTTGTGCATCGTTCCAAGTAGAGGATTTATCTTTGCTGCTGCCCCACGACGGGTTGCCCTTGCCAACTCCAGCTGTGGAAACGTCCTCCCAACCATCTTGGCCTTTGGCGTCGCCCCACCCCGAGGCAGGTTTTGGCTCTGTGCAACCAGTTACTGATGAAGCATCATTTTTGCTGCCGGGCCCATCCCCCCATCCTCCAGAATTAGGAGCCCGGGAGCCAAAGCTGCCCCAGGCCTCTGTCCCATTATCAGTCTTTTTGTCAGAGTTGGAAGATATCACTTTGTCCCATGTGGTGTTCTGCCTTACCGGTGTCTGGCCCCAGCCACTGTTGGACAGAACACGAGGGTCTAAATCGGCCCTAGAGAGCACAGTCTGCACCAGCCCATTGGAGGCTGGCTTCCTGCGGCCAGTGTTTCGCTGCGTGTCCCTTTCGCCTTGACTGCCGGTGCTTTCGCCACTACCTTCACTACCAGTTGACTTGGCCCAGGTGCCAGCCTGACCGCTAATTTGGGTGACTTGCCTAGCAGCCCCCTCGCCTAAAGCATCTTCTTCCATTGACATCCATCCATTTGTTCCCTTCCTGTTCCCATTCATGCCATCATTGGAATGCTGATTGTTGCCGGGCAGAGAGTTCCATTCGCCGTTGGAGACCTTAGTGCCGGTGTTCGAAGATGAAGAGGATGATGACGACGAAGAAGACGATGCACTGCCCCAGGGGCGAGGGATCCCTGTGGGTCCAACACCACTTCCTCCTCCCCAGGCTATTGATTGGGAGGCCGCAGGCCCAGAGTCCCAACCTCCAACGCGACCCCCCCTTACACCATTATTAAAAGAAGCAGCGCTTGCAGTGGATCCATTCACTCCAGACTGCATTAGAGTTGCGTTCACAGTGTCACCCACAGCATGGCCTTTAGGGACAGGGCATTTGTCTCCAGAGTAACTGGCATCTCTTGGAGCTCCCCATGCTGTACCGTAAGACTCACTGTTTATTCCCTCGCTGTTGCCATGCTGAGAAATTGAAGTGCCATTAGAAACTGCTGAGGCTTGGAGCTGAGATGAGCTTCCTGAGCTCACCTGCCAGGCTTGTTGCCCTACGGGCAGCTCATTAATCTGCATCGAACCAGTAGAGTTTGGTAAACTAGAGGTCATCATGTTAGTAGTGTTATTTGGTCCATTCAAATCAGTGTTAAGGTTTTGAGGTTGCCCGTTAAACGAAACCTTACTTGTACCATTGATGTCAAATTCTGCATTGTTGTCCTGGAGGCTCCCCCAGGACATATGGGCAGATAAGCCCATCTTAGAGTTACTCTGACTGCTGGGCGTTTGACCTATGGTGCTACGTTGAATACTGGTGCCACTATTCCCATTTCCCACAGGCCCATGTTGATTATGCCCACTGTTTTCCAAAACAGGCCAGGCACCATGGTTGGCATTTGGGTTCAAAGTGCTTGGATTTATATCTCCATTGGTTGAGGAACCTAGGGTACCCCATGCATTTAATTTACCATGGCTACTTTCGGTTAATTTGCCATTGGGGCCTTCCCCTGGGCTCTGACATGTGCTTAACATTGACCCATGGGACATCACCCACGGTCCCTTAATACTCCCACTGTCCATATTATTGCTGCCATTTGCAACCATAAATTGAGAACCATGTCCATTGCCTTGTCTGTTTCCATTGCTGTCACCACTACCGTTCCCAGAAGCCATTATACTGAAGTTTTTCTCAGACCCAGAGCTTGAGGCAGCATCAGTGTCCATACATTCTGGGGCTAACTCAGGCTCACTATCCGCTGTAGGCCAGATTTCCCGGCTGCAGCCTTCTACAACAGCTTTGTCCCAAGTGGAGTTGGAGTCACTGCCAGATGAACTAGGATTCCAATGCGTATTTTCATAATGAGAAATTAAACTACTCTCATTCAGATCTGTGGATGAAACACAAAGGAAAGGTTGCTTTAGAATACAGAAATACATTTGCATTGACAGAAATTGTACAGCACACCGGCTTAACCACCATTTCACAACACATTGTTAATGTGAACAACCCATTTTAATTGAAAAAAATATATATTTAAGAGGACATATCTACTACAGAACATCTGCAGTATCCAAACACGATTAGAGCATAGACTTATTCCAGACAGTGTTATTGAAGTCAAAACTTGGTAGCGTTACATTGCTCTTGCCATCTTTAAGCACCGAGCTGCATCATTTAACATTTCAAAAGGAAAAAGAAAGCAGCACAGTCCCATGTTTGTTTTGACCGTTCATCCAGCACTTCACTGAGGCCCCTTTGTTTCCGAAACCTGGCACGGCAATAAGCCCAAATACTTCTGCGAAACTTCGAGATTCCGGAGATACTACAAAATGGCTGCCAAACAGAAGCAGAGCCAGACTAATCCATCTCAACAAGTCTCATGCAACAATGAAGCTATGTTTGTATAATCGATCTTAATATATAATCACAGAAAGTGTCACCACATCTTTCAAAATCTTCCATTGATACCGAAGCTTAACCATGAAATCAGGTACGTGCAGGCATCTCAGTCTATAGAGCAGTGAGATAGAAGCATCAAGTCTCAGACACGATCATTAATATGATAACATGAACTCAGACAAGACTTCCTTTCCATATCTTTCAGGCTGTCATACACAATCATACACTGCACTACCATGTAGTGAAACTTTTATCCACCTGCTTATTAAAATATGCATTGTACTTGTTGAAATATGCAATACAAAAAAACATAAGTTTAAGTAAAATACAAAACACTAAAGATAAAACGACACAAAATAGACAAAAACAGAAATATCAATTGAAAAAGATGTGCAAGCACAGTACATGTGTGATGTGCACTGAAATTTTAGCTACATATAGCCTGAAATCTTTGTTTGTAATCTTTTAATATTCATTGGGTTTTCAGCACAGAAAATGGACAATGCAAATACAACAAAATCTAAAACAGACTATGAAGCAAGTTCAGTCACATTAATATCAACCACATCATTAAAGGTTCTGTGATGGTAAAGCAAAGCAGCTAGGAAAAAGCTAAAACAGCTCATAAAATAAAAAAATTAGTGAAAAATAATTTTAAAAAAAAGCAAAAAGCTAAAGATGCACCGATGGAGCCGCCAGGGACGGGGAACCGGTCCATTTCACATGTGCACCACACAGCGTGCACACAGTGGCACGAGCAATAGCCTCACAGCCACCTGCACACTAACAGCTACACGCTAAAGTGTCATTGGCCTGGAAGTTTGTCACGGTGAATGAAGATGACAATGCTTGCAATTCGCAATACATGCAAGGCCAAAGTAAGCTTTAGTGAAATATCGGAGGTAAACTCTAAACTGATTAGACTGATTACTGAAAATACAGTAGATAATCTTGAAAGGGAATAATCATTAAAATTGCAAAGCTGGCTTTTTTTATACCTTCATACTGTACAGACATCACAGTTCAGATTTTCCTATTGCAGAGTAAAAATGTTTTAGCGGAACTTTACCTCCATGTCTGTACAATATGAAGGTATGAAAAGGCCTGATCTTAATCCATCTTACTAGTGATGTAAGAATTGCATGTGCATAGCATGCGGTACTGATATTAATAATATTGCTCTGCACCTATTTGGTAGAGGATAATGCATTTCAGGTTTATTTAGAGGTTTGTAACCAATGGACTTTATTTTAAGACAAGTTAAAAATAGAAAAGATGGTCAATGTTGTGTTAACTAGAATTTAAACATACAGGAAAATAAGTAAGTGACTTAATATAAATCTGTTGCAACTGCTCTTTTTTGGTATAGTAAAATATGTCAAATAAAGCTGGGTGCACAGCAACTCATTTTCAGTTAATTGTTATTTGTACCTCTTTCCAGTCACACAGCACTTTATTTTGAAACTTGTTTAAGTGAAAGAAGATCCTGTAACTTAATGCAGTTTGGAGGAAATTTGGAGTTTAACAATTTCTTATTATGAAAATAAAATTTTGCTCTAAAAAGTTGATTTTTGTTGGCAATTCTCTTAGCCGTTTCCAATTTCCGATGTTTTTACACTTGTGACCTCCAGATTCAAATTTTCTTGCTAAGCTATGGCTGACATCATATGCAATCAGTCCTTCTCTGCATAACACATTTATTTAGTCTGATGGTTTACCCTCTATTACAGGTTGCCTTACAATGCATACCAGCCACATCAAACCCGTCCCAGTATTCGTTTAGACAAATGCGAGTCACCCTTACTTTGTGCTTGTTGCTTTCCTGCATTCAGGCCTGAGTCACAACAACATGGATTTATCAATACTTCAAGCCCCTGCTTCTACACTGGCAAAACAGAGTCTGGTTATATTTAGGTAATGAGTCAGCCAAGCTAAGCTTATATATCATATGTTTAGCAAAGACAGTCAACATAGACACAAAGACAAGCTGGTGACCCTTGCAGACAAGGAGCTATTACACACAAACATACTCCAATTACCAGCCCCCTATTTCCATAACAAGCATTTTATACAGCACAGTACAGGTGTATACTTCTATACCTGAGAACCAGCTGAAATGATCAAGCATTCAGTTTACTGCAGCTATTCACCAACTTCCAGTTAAATGGCCAGCAGCATAAATCAAGTACGCTGACACTTGCAAAACAGAATCTGAAAAGCCTCCCTGAAAAAGGCAATATTTAACATTAGCACATTGTTTTCCAGTCCTCTGGAAAATCTGGACAGTTTGCATTTTTGCTCTTACCCAAAAAAGAACACCAAATACCTGGTACAAGTGCACTGGGAACTGAGAGGAAGCGAAAAGGTGGACTGTATGGGGTTCTCCGAGGACTGGGTTGGGAACCATTTTATTAGCGTATACTCTAACATGCACCACCAGCCGATAAAGGTTGGTGGAGAAAATGTTAGACACGAACGTTAGCGGTATTATCAACACTTTTTGTGCTTGAATTGTTGCTAAGGGATATTTAACATTTGTGTGCATTAATGGCCACAAAGTACTTAATCTTTAACACAACAAGTATTCCCAGGCATGCATTTCTGGAGGGGTTAGGGCAGCACTTTGTCATTAGCTACCAAAGAATTTATCACATTGCAACACATAATTCAGTAATCAGGCTGAATCCATTGATAATTAACATCATAACATTCAAGAAAAACTAAACAGCACACGGTGGAAGCCGATCCAGTTAAGAGACACTGAATGCCAAAGTGAGATGAAAAATAAAAATGGTAATCACCTGTCTGGTTAGGAGACTGGCTGACCAAATCCCGTATGGGAGGCATGCCTACAGAGACAAAAGTGACACCACAAGGGTGACTGCTGAATGGCAGGCTTCACAATCAGCATTCTGGGTAAAACTACACAAAGCTAGCTTACCATTTTCTTTTCTGTATTTGCAGAACTTTTGTCTTGTAAATTAGCAGAATGGCTACTAATTTAGGTGCAAGAAGTCAACACTAAAAACCAATCCAAAAGGATGTGTCATTTTAGTTGTCATAATCAAATATGCATGGAATACAGCCACAGCAATAGGATAATGAGAATTTGTGTTATTTGGAGGAAATCTCAGCAGACACTCGCATACCATCCACAACTTTACACAGAAATATGTTTGAGAGGACCAAACTGCCTTGCAACAACAAGACTAGCACAAGACATCTTTATACCCTAACTGTCACATCAAAAATTTAGTACTTCACAGCTCAATGAAAATGACCCAAGTGTAGTGCTGAGAATTAACTGATGGAGCATCTCTCCAATATCACACAATTACAATTAGTCTAGGATACAATACCATGCGGATTCAGTCTGGAATGGGCAGCCTTCCATAACACACCAATACGTCCGAGTCCAGGGATGACAACAGTTCATTTACACTCAATAACACACTTATACTTTCATACACATCTCACAGCCTTTGTGTTGACGAATAGCTAGATACCGACGTTATCAAACATGGGTGCTCAATTTTAACTCAAAAACGTAGAATTTTGTAAACTGGTGTCCGATACATATTTCAATGCCAAAGCCATCACATTTTGATATTGACATCACTGTGTAATTGATTTCAACAGAAATCTCTGTGACATTTGCCTGTTCACTCCTATGATTAACACCCTTGCACTGAGCCAATGTTTCAGATTACACCTGAGTCTATTCAACAAAGGTGGGCTTTAACACATCGCACAATTGCCAGGCTACTAGTGTCTGGGCCATCAGGCCTCGGAAGCCGCCCGAGATCCACAGACTAACTTTGGTGTGTGTGTGTGTGTGGAGTTTGGTTGAAGTCAAAGGATCTTTCCAGGCCATCATCTGTAGAACCAACATCTTACCAAAAGGTAGCTGGTGACACACGGTATAAAAAAAACCCTGCACGACGTGTGATACCAAACTGTTGTGCTGACCAAATTGCGCTGTAAATAATCTTTACTAATGCATCATATTAATCCCAGCTATGTGATTATACAATACTAGACTTTAATTAAAGGGTGACAACGCATTACCTGGGAGCTGGGTCCTCTGGAGAGGCCCCTCGCTGGCAGGCTGAGCGCCCCCTGCTGGGTGGCAGGCGAAAGGCGCTCGGGTTCCCAGTGTGGCGGTGGAGAAGACGGGAAGAGGCTGGCCTCGCTTCAGCAGCTGCTCCAGCTCCTGCTGGCGGAATCGCGGAGGACGTTCGCGGGGTGGGTGTCGAGGTGGGAGCTGCGGCTGAGTGCTGGCGGGGGCCCGCTCGGCATTGCTGACGCCGCTTGTTACAGGGGCGCTGTCACTCCGCGAGTTGGCAGGCTGGGGCTGGCTTAAACTGGACTTGGTATGTTCTGGCACTGAGGTGAAGAGAGAAGCGGCATTTAGGTCACATGCAATAAAAACACAGAGCAGCAGGCAGAGCCAGGCTAGATTTCAAATAAAAAGGAGCTTTCGGGTTCATAGTCTTGAGCAATTTAATTTTAACTCGAGTCTGAGCCCTGTGCAAACAGGCACACACAAAAAAACCCCTTTAGACAGAAAGATCAGAGGCTGACAGTGGTAGCTTATACCAGAGGAAAAACATGACACCTCAGTATCAAGACTCTGGTTTCCAATGGAAAACAGGCACAGAATGTCAGTACTGGGTTCAAGGACACTGGAAATGCATCTAGATTTCAGGTTTCCGCTCGAAGCGGAGTCCAGTCCAACCGATCAAACCCCTCCTCCCTCAGGCAACCCCCCAATCGTCCAATCAATGCAGAGGCTTGTGCTCAGACGGACAGCCCCGCAGCTGGACCTGCAGCCAGCCTCCATGCATGACCCCCGCAGCCGGTTACGAGGTGCCGACCTAACGTGCAAAGAACGGTGCGCCCGTGAAATGGGAATCTGGAACAGGAAAATCCCAATGAAACCCCAAGTTTAATTATAATCATTTAAGCATGAGCTAAATCATTAACAAGCCTACTAATAAGCTATTCTTTATAGGTGGAAGCCATTAATTAGATCGGTAAATGTGCTACAGGCAGTACAGAAGCAGCTCGGCACCAACCCAACGCTAGAGGGAGACGCGTTGTAAATAAACACAAACAGATTGCGAAACGCATGTCTACCTGCTGCTTGTTCAGGGAACACCTGAGCTACCCTCAGAGAACCTGAGCACTAAGGGTTAGCACAGGATTAGCACTTAACACTAACTAACTATAAACTGTCGTGAAGCATATTGCTTACTGCCGACAGCTGCCAAGCCGGGTGTTCCCGTTAATACCACCCAAGCACCACGGATGATCCAAGCCGACAGCGATCGCCAGCAGAACACCCTTTTATTCTGGCTACATCGCTCGGCGAACTCCAACCGGCGCTAACGAGCTCCCAGCACCTCGTACCCTCTGAGTGCAGCCAACTCCCTACTCTTAAAAACAAGCTCACTCTCCAGTACAAAGAACACCAGACTACAAAACCCAGAGCTGAGGTCTGGCATTATTAAAACCTCCCGCAAAGTACCTCTGACTTTCCAAAGGTTTTCCAGTTTTTCACAAGGTGCTAATGATATGCACATTTATTGCTCACAAGGCAAAGACATTCCGTGGAAAAAAAAAAACAACAACAGGCGATCCCTAACCTCGGCAAACGTAGGCCAAGTAAATAACTACAAACCTGTGCAGTCAAAGGGAGGGTAAGGAGCCTGCCGGTGACTTTGAGGAGCCAAAGTGTCATTTCTTTAAAAACGGGGAGGGGGGGGGGAGAAAAAAAAAAAAAGGCTGCAAACGATTCAAGAAAAACGCTTTTGGAAGACGGCTGCTGGAACTTCTGCTGCTTTCCTGCTCGGGACATTTCATTAGAAAATGGAGAGGCACGGTGTCATTTTACTTCAAGAGCGAGCTTTGCTCTCCCTTTTTTCCTTCAATGAGAGGGAGAGAGAGAGAGAGAGATGGGAGGGGGAGCATGGGGAGGAAGCCGTGTCGCAAATTGGAAAGGGAAGCCTCCTGTGCGGGCTGACACCCTCAGAGAACGCGTCGGCGTCCCGGACTGCATTTCCACTGTGTGCACGAGACGCTTTAAAGTGCAGCTGAGTTCAGCTTTAATCTGCATGCTGAGCCTCTTCCTGTCTCGGCTGCATGGCACTGTCACCAGTGTGGTGCTCAGATGCATGCAGGGGAAGTCGAGTCTCCATGCTGCCACATGCGTTCTGTACCTTACTGGTGGTACTGGTGGTGCTGGTGTTTACTCATCCAGCAACATTTACACACATGACCCAATTCAGTTCCGAGGCATCCGACCCGAACACAGGAACGCGCTGCTTCTGTATTACGCTGCATGTTACAGAGCATTTCCCACTGCTTCCGTATTAGGCTGCATGTTGCAGCGCATTTTCCCACTTGCTTCCGTATTACACTGCATTTTGCAGCGCATTTCCCACTGCTTCCGTATTACGCTGCATGTTACAGCGCATTTTCCCACTGCTTCCGTATTACGCTGCATGTTACAGCGCATTTTCCCACTGCTTCCGTATTACGCTGCATGTTACAGCGCATTTCCCCACTGCTTCCGTATTAGGCTGCATGTTGCAGCGCATTTTCCCACTGCTTCCGTATTACGCTGCATGTTACAGCGCATTTCTCCAGTAACGGCAGGAGTCACCACAGCCTGCACCAGCTTTCAGCACCAGACAGGAACCTCAAGCACAACCCACCATTTCAGCATGCCACCCTGGATACAATCAACTGACAACAAAGCATAATGCATAAAGGTCAATAAAGCCAGTTCATCCGTACCTAAGGCCAGGGGCAGATTAACAAATAAAGCTAATACAACGTGTTACACAATATTCAAAAAGTACAATAAATCCCACGTACAGGTTACCTCATGCAACCCGCAGACCAGGACCAATGTCCATTTGATAACACCGGAAGTGCAGTGCTGAAGAACCTGGAGGGTCAGTGACCCCACACCGCCAGAATTCCCATTAAAATACCGACTGCTCAAACAACATCCTGGATTGAAGTTCCATCTTGTCGTGATTTGAACACTGATCTGATAGTTTAGTAAAGGGTAAACTGGGAGAGAAGAGACAGGTTCACAGAGACCAGCACACAGGGAGAACATGTTACCTGCATGCAAGGCAGCTGGGGGGTGTGTGGAGGGGGGGGAGAAGCCATGGGCAAAGCACAAGAAATTAATGCGTAATAGCAGGTAACAGGTCCCGGCATGCCACCCATCAGTGGAGCCAAGAAAGAATGAAACGCAGTCAGTGAAAAGCACAACTGCAAATACAGGGACCTCCAGACATATTTTGTGTGCTTACAAAAAAAAAAAAAAAAAAAAAGGGCACACAAGCAAGCAATTAAGGAAATTCCAACAGCTCACATTGAAGGGGGTCTGACAGGTTAAATAGGAGGACAGTAAAAGGTAATCTGATCCCAGAACACCCACACCTGGAATTGCATAACTAAAGGCCTCTCGGCTGTCCACAAACCCTGCTGGCACCTTTACAGTGGCAATCGCTGCAGACACAGGGCAGATTTTCGGACAAGCCCCTCTCCCCGCCATTGCTCTCCATGGGCCACCCGGGAAATGCATTTTGGGTACTAGTATTTACAGCTGAACCCTGCATCTCTCTCATCCCCGACCAGAAGAGTCCTTAATCAGCAGCTACGTCTGAAATATGTGGTGGAGTGAAGCAGTAGTCTCACTATAATTCAGCATGTCATACTTACACATTCAGAAAAATGTCCCTCACCCAGTCGCAGCTTTAACAACACATTTCAGTGTACACCGCTCAATCTCCATGGTATTTCACGGACCAAAAAAACTGGCTTGCCATGAAAAAACAGTTTCTCCATTAGACCAATTACATTTCCTTTGGCATGCTTGAGAAACTCGGCCGGGTGCAATTCCAAAAAAAGAAAACAGCATCAGAAAGGAGGAAAACTGGGATCTTCGACTACATACTGTAAAAGATGGCCAGGTCTTAGCTGGCTGATAGCAAAGCTTATAGGTAATTAGGCCAGGAGTAGAATCTAGTGCAGTTCCTTCACATTGCCAGTGGAAACGACTACTTCACAGCTGGTGCGGGCCAGAGAGATGGCTCCTGCCATAATGTACCATTTATAAAGCCTTATCTCCCCATGTTACCCTAATGGCCCCCTCCCAGTGCTACTCTGTTGCTACTCGTTGTAAACTGCGATGCTCAAGCACGTCAAAACAGAAAATATACAAGAAAAACTCTGGAAATTCTTCAAAGACAGCAACTAACCGCCCAAAAACTGAATTATCCATTTTACAATACATAAAATGGCCGATTGAGATGTCGCCATGGCCCCAAACATTACCTTGAAAGCAACTCAGGCTTGGATATTGTAACATATCCGGGGGCGGGGGCAGTTTACGTTCCTCCCCCAACTTGGAAAATACACCTGAAACCACCAGGTGGCATGATTCGTATTAGAGGACCTTCAGCCCAGGCTGCAATGACGCTCAACATATAGCGAGCCAAGAACCTTCCTGCACTCCCAGCGTAATGAACACATTTGGTCCCTGGATAGTTCCTAGCGAGCTCTGGTAGACCGAGGGCTGCAGTGTTTAAAGTGCCCCCCTCCCCCAGCACACACAAGCTCTCATCCTGATGACTCACTGGCCAAACATCCACCCTACTGCCAGGCTTGAGCCTGCTTTTGAAGAAAAGGACACGGCGTCGACGTTAATTAGAGCCGCCGAATTCGCTGTTTTAAACTTACACAGTCTCTACGTCGACCGAAAGGGCGGCTCATCTTGAACACGGGGCACAACACCCAAGGCTGTGTGTAACTCGAGATAAGCCAAGCGTCGCAGGCTAGGGTGACTGAGTGGGGAAGAACTTTGGACGAGCTACTGGCATTTGTCCATTTCTAACCTTTACAAGGTCTGAAATGAACACGCGCATTCACGCTGGGTCCCTTCTTCATGAAAAACGAGCCTCTCCGGGAATGCAAATGCACTGCGTTTTAAAAAAAGTGCGCAAATTAACTACGACCCCCAGCAGACCTGTAACATACAAATTTATAAGCAAGCTCACTTTTACCCAGATAATTTTTTTTTTAGCTTTATTGGCCAAAACAGTGTCCAGTATCTACTTTGGATATAATCTGCAGCGAGACTATCCACTCTATTTACATAAACTTAGTGGTTGAGTAAATCTACCAGCATTTAACTACAACTCGTTAGGTAGCTTCATATTTCAAAAATTCCCAAAATACGCTTCCTTCACTTGGCTTCATTTTAAGATAAAATAAATCTACTTATTACATGATATTTTTCCAAATATAGCTTAACAGCACCATTCAACCATTCATTGTTGAAACAGCAGAAAACACCTATTCCTCTTTTTAGTTAAATCAGACCCCCCCCCCCCACAAACTATAAATTGCTGTGGCAGACAGACACATAATCCAGCTATGATAGGGTGTTTATTATGGATTTCACAATTCAGAAAAGACTAATCGCCTTAAGAGGGTCATATTGTTAAATATGGTAGGCTCCTGGGAGTTTGATTTTACAATATAGAGGATAACATTACAGACTGAGGGACCAAAGAACTGCAGCCAGCATAGATTGCAACCGCACCTACAGCTTTACCTGAATAAGCCTCATCAAAAGGCTCAATTATACCTATGCATTTGGCAGCTGACGACAGAGAGTTCCACTACCAATACACGCCAACCTGTGTGCCCATCTACTCGGCTAAGAGCTACTGCTCTGGCTTCACTCCTAAGCCACTGACACCCAGGCAGGACAAGGTCATAGATAAAATCCCAGGCGATCTGGATTTCCTTAGTCAGTGGAAAAATTCCAGAGACCATTGGACTTGTGAGCATCAGAAACGTCAAAAGCCAAACTGCCTACCTTTGTTTTTCAGCAGCCTGAAATGGAAGAAAAACGTAGATCAATAAAAGCAGGTGCAGGTAACTAAAATGGATAAAGAGTATAGAGAAAGTCCCATGTGTAATTTCTGATGATCAATCAAGGCTGCCCTCTAGTAAAATAGCTTAACTGTATTAACCTTGATATTTTGGGGGGTGAACTGCTATGCCTGTTATTAGGAAGTAACTTTTAAAATGAGGTCAGTTTGGCTGTAGTTTATATACCGAACACAGGCCTAAGCTACTTTGTACAGCTGACTAGGCATGCTCGAACACGAAATCCATAATAAACCCTCACTTGGGATCCAACATTCATTTATTTCTTCAGCAAAACGAGTCCCCTACCTTCTTCAAACCAGCTTTGCACTTTTTGTTACCCTTCCTTTTCCTTTCTTCCATCAACTTTTCTTCCTTTCCTTGCTCTATATCCCTGAGGGCAAGAATTCAGAATCGTTAACGTGGCCCAAGCATTTCCACCAGCTAGGCGAGAAGCCGCCGGCCTCTTAGCCTACTAGCACTCCCAGAACACTAAGTAAATGGTGCAGGAAGACAATTAGAAAACAGGGGAAGTGCGAGCTAATCTCCTTAAGGGATTAGATTACCGCCAACTGCTGTATTACTCCCCTATAAACGGCTACTTCTGTCGGCAAGGTGTACAGGAAAGACGGCACTGAAAACTGCATGGAAAAACTGAGGATCTATTAAATATTTCCATTGTTCACACCCACAAGTATTTCCAACTGCTATTACATTTACTTTAAAACATTCAATCTAATCAAAAGTTTTATTTTTATCCTTCACTATTACACTGCCAGAAGTCCCATTTAAAAAAAAAATAAAATAAAAATTCCACACACACAAATGACAACCCCCCCCCAACCCCACTGCAGAACAGATCCGTCGCAAGTCACTTGCTGACACATCATGCAGTTGAGAGAACGCACAAGTTTTCAAAACTCAACCAACGGTACGAAAGCATCAGCAGCATTTAAGCCTGATAGCTCACTATACGGAGCAAATTCATGCAACTGCAGGAATCTGAAGACGCCAAACTAATGCAAATTACTCTGCTGCACAGTAGCACTGATACAGCAATATTCAGACTTGCAAGTATAATACTTTCAAAAGTCTAACAAGCTGACAAAGTGGTGACGTAATAAGCAAAATCTACATCAATTTTAGGTGCAGATCGCTATCTTGATTCCTTCAATGCCTGCAGGAGGAAGGAAGCTTAGAACTTGACTCAAACTGGAAAAGGAAAATGCTATTTATAGATCCAGTACTCAGAACTCAAACTAACCCAAGGTGTAATTCCTCGAGCATTCTTAAGAATGTCAGTCCTAAAATATCCATTTTTAAACTTTTCTAACTTTCACCATCAGTCAAAGTAAGTTTACACACAACACAAAACACACATTAGTTAATACGACTTTCTGGCTAGGGGCATTGCCCATAGCTGGAGACATTAACTGGATGTATATCTAGAGCTCAACTTCATCTAAAAAATTAGACATTCTTGTATAGACCGACTGGATACAAAGCAGAACACCGGAAATGCTCTCTATGCTCAAGATGCCTGACATCTGCCTCCCTTCATCAATGCAACCAAAATATCCCCCCTCCAGGTAATCAGACATGTTTTAATGTGCATCATGGGGAGCACAACAAAGACAAGGTTTACGTAGACCACAGATTACACCTTTGAAACCATTCGAAGACCAATGGGGTGTGTGTGGCTCCATTATTTACACACTTCAACTGATGCAGGACATCACAAGCCACCATCAAGAGCATTCGGGGGCTTGAACTGAAGCCTGAAGCATCTGCACCGCAAAGAAGAACCACGAATGCAAAGGTGGTTCCATATAATAATCACAGCACAACATATTACTCACACCTGTGCGATGGTGCTGGGGCCAACCAACCTACTGCGCTGTCAGTTGTGTAAACGTATAGTACATACAATTATGTACAGTACATAATACTTGATAACTGTTACTGGTTTATGTATTTACTATTCTGTACTTTATTTTAGATTGTACCCTTCATATTTATAAACGTTCACTGTAAAACAGTATACTGCGTTATGGATAGTGTGTAAGCATACTCTATGATGTTCACACAACAACAAAATGGCCTAACAATGCATTTCTCAGATCGTATTTCCGTGGTTAAGTGATGCATGACTGTACATCCACCACTATCTAAATACTACCATTCACGATTACTATAAATAAACTACAAAAATTACCATATTCTCAGTACTTTGGTGGGGATGTTTTCTTCAGACTTGCTGAATTCAGTAGAACCAAATTTTTAATTTTCACAGAATCATTTCTCCACCAATTAGACAAGCATCCACTGGAAGTAACAGCAGGATGAAAAAAGCTTATCGTACAGTTTAGGCTGTTTTCCAGTGAGATGGTATAATAAGCTCAAGGTTAGAAAAAATAAAACAGGTTTAGAAAAAAGAAAAAAAAAAGATCTATGCTATGCTTATTGTTTACACGCAAGACATTTCTTACTAGCCCTTACTTACTTGCTGATAGCCAGGGGCTCATTCTGAGATTAATTTATTAAATGATGTTCTCTCAACTATGTTAAAAAGAAGGCCAGCCACATAAAAAATGCTTTGTGATATGTTTAGCTTGAAGTGGGTCGACCTTTCCCCCCCAAAATAAGCAGTTCTTGTGTCATAGACACTGATAGTTCTGCTGTTTGTGTGACTGGAAGGATGCAGTCTCTTCAAATGAATGGTTGCTGTGTTGCCTGAAAAGGGAACACTTCTGAAATTTTACAGAAATAGCTTTCTTCTGGTCCCCAGACTTATCAGAATACTGCCACACTTCAGAAGGCATTTTATATACTCAGTATGCCTGTACACTCAGTGCCACCAGAGCTCACAAAGAAGCCGTATCTATTACGCTAAGCCGAACTTTTCACATAATGGGTTGCTGCATTGACTGCTTATGGCTGCCACTTATCGAAAACGATATTTAACTTAATGAACTTATTGATTTCACATGTGAAATAATCGATAACTGGCCCCAGCCCAATCTAACTATGGTCTTAAGCTGTTTTTCCTGCCAAGACAAGCTCACCAAACACCCTATCAAGTGAATTTGCCTCAAGTGTGTATAAGTGAAGTCAATCCGAACATTTTGTAAATACACCACTGGTTTGAGATTAATCAGACTTCCATTGTGCTATGCGAGTCTAACCGGCTTCTTAGCTACCTGGCTATTTCAACCGCATGCTGCAGTGTTCAAAGTTATTAGCAAAACACAACTGTACCTAAAAATAACAGCGTGCACAAGTAGACGACTTATCAGACCAAGCGAAAGACACAGAACTGGGCATTGTGGGAATATTTCACGAGACAGCCAAATTCTCAGGCAGTCAGGAAAATGTCCCACAAAAATGAAATACCCCAATCTGACAACAGTAATACCAAACAGTCTCAAATCACACCCATTATTAACTGCATCAGGCAAAGAGAAAGTGTCAGATATATGGCCTTAATAATTGTAATGCTATTTTATGATGACAAATGCAAATTTCTCTGTTGATAAACAGATCCATGCAACATGTAAACAGCATTACGTGAATTAATTTATTACACTAGCCGCACACCTTAATTATTAACCAATGACAGCAAAATAAATTCTGCACCATAATACTAAATGATGAGTAGATTCTTCAAAATATGAGTAACTCATCTATTGAGCATGAGAAAGGGTCAGACGTGAAGTTCCGTTGTAATTCATGGTACGTCTATACACGTCAACCACTGTATACGAACTGAAGGTGTGTTTTGAAAGAACCCTAGTATGCAAGAATCTCTGCATTTATTAAATCTCTGGATTATTCAAATTGTACTAATATTTGATTAAAATGCAACAGAAACTGTACAAAACCCTAGAATGGAGCAGGAGTTTAACGCGTAAACATTATGCCTATAGCTAATAACTAAAAGCCTCATTTTGGCCAAATCAAAACTAAATAATTAATTTTGCTAAACTCCTATATTGGCACATACATTTTAAGAACCAAGGGATAAAATTCTGACCAACACAATTTATTCTGTCTACAAGCAATGATCCATTTCAGAGCTCAAACATCTTGTGGTTGCCTCACAATCGTCAGTAGACACTGAATTAAGCAGTCTTCATTTAGGCAAACATAAGGTCCCCAGTACGACGCTTTCCCCACATACTGACACCGAGTATGGCGAATGAAGACCCCTGGGGTCGAACACCACCCCCTGCATTCCTCTCTCCTCTAAGTTAAGTGCTTAACCAGATGGCCACCTAACAACACAACGTTGCCTTGTACAGACTACAGCATCTGTTTATGAGTTTGATACAAAGAGCACAGGTGACACCACCAGTCAGAACCACCATGCAGTATGATAATCATAGTGCATTTACGAAAAGAAAAAAAAATCGTAAATACGTTCAACAAAACATTTTTCAGCTGGAATTAAATATATCCAGTAAAACAATGTAACAGGTAGAAGACAATGTGTATAAGATTAAAAAAATTCACTGATTTCCTCCTGGCAGTAACACCAAGGAGAATGTTAGTATGAACACTGCATATAGGACGGCCTGATAGTATGCAGAGGCTGATGTCTTCAATCTAGATACAGATGTATTTAATCCATTTTGTTTACAGGCTCCAGACTAGCACATCATATTTTTGCCAAAAATCAGTGTGACAGTTTGTGAGGTTATAAGCACACAACGGTACTGTAAATAAGCCCAATACTAAATTTACAAAAAGTAAACACACACAGCACATTTGAAAATCTAGGTGGAACTTTGAATTGCTTTAATTAAAAAAAAAAATAAAAAAACCCTGAGGTCACCGTTAAGGGCAAACTATGCAAATTAAAAACGCGGGTTGGCCAATGACTAAACCGGGATTAGGACCAACATGGTTATAGGTTCAAAGCCAGACTTGGGAGCTCGGTAAGCATTTACAACTCTTTACTTTTGAGGAAGGTGCCTGGGTTCTGAATTATCACTCAAATACCATAAAGGTCAGAAAGACCCTAGCTGTGGCTAGATACCGGCCGCTGAAAGGTCGGTGTGTATTCACCGCACTTATTTAAAGCAGGACGATGTCAGACTATCTTAAAGGATCTAGCCTACTCACAAAAATCCAGGGACAACAAAAAACTGAGTAGTGATACGGCATACACATCTTGCCAGTCTGACTCATCTAACGAATATTGTCTGAGCAGAGATTTACCTTATTCCAGGGAGAAGTTAACCCTACATTGTCAGAACTTTCTGGATCATGACACTACATCAATGCTCAAGCATTTATGCAACTTCTGCAGAAATGGAATTCTGCAGAGCCTAATTTACAGCATTAGATGGGTGGGGGGTGAACTGGCCATTGTTCTGTGTTTTTTTTGTCTGTTCAGACCAGTATACTGTATTAGAACAGAGATACAAAACAGCACCTAAAAGCAGACGGCTGCTTTCACTAAAATCCATAAAGATGGCAACTGACTCTGCAGTGCCTCTGGCCCAGGCTGCAGTTGCCAAGCTTCGCTGATGACGTCCACCACATCTAAAGTCCCAAAGTAAAGTCAGGTGGACCGTGGGGGAGGTGTCACATACAGCCGCGCATAGCGAAGTTTACAGTCCGAAGCCCAGCCAGGACAAACTGACCTGCTTTGTCTCCTTTCCGTCTTTGGTGGCTGTAGCTTCCAATTCTCTGTAAAAACAAAATCACTGTTAAAACGTCCTTAGGTTTAAATGGCCAGTGCTAAGGGCATTATTAATTATCTGGATAGTGAAAGGTGAACGGCGAGCAAATATTGACACCTTCGAAAAAGGAAAAAGAGGATTGTATATGCAAATATGCCAAATGACCATCATCTAAGTTGAATACCTTACAACAGTGTCATCACCGATGTATTCCCTAATAGTTACTGAAATGCACGCGTTAATAAGCCAGGGCTTTGGAGTCGTTCTCTCGTACTTGGTTATCGTAACTATTTACTTCATACGCCTCGTAACTAAGCAATTATTAATCAGGTATACAGGATGGCAGCTTGGAAAAGGCAAGACAGTTATTCTATGTGACCGCTGGGTGCATTAAATCCATCTAGGATAAAAGAAATTAACACGACTAACCTACTAGTTTGCTGCGTTAACTAGCTGGTATTTTGATTGAGTTACAAGCAATCTTAAAGCAAGAACAGCTACAGCTTCCGAGGAAACTTTAGAAGATAATTCCCACCGCTAAATGTAAACGACCCGAACCAGAACTCGGATTCGGGGCTCAAGTGGACCAGCACCCGGACGGTGGGGCATTGGTGGCCAGCAGCCGGACCGAGCACTCCCATCCGCGTTCCGGTACCTTTCAAAGAAAACCGGTCGGCTGACTGCCAATCGACCGACGTAGGGTTAGAAAAACGAACCGATCGGCGGCTAGACCGGGAAGTCGTCTGCATTGAACCAACTAAGCCGATACCGCACCGTCCGCCCATCGCAACCACCCTGACCTCCCGAACCGGGATCCGACTAGCTGCTTGTGCATCTCCTTATGCTGTATATCGCTAACCTGCGCTTTACTTTCGTCAACTAGCAATCATCGACAAAGCGGTCGGTCAGCAGCCTTTATGAAGGAGTTAAGGTCCTGTGCAGAGGTTCGGTTAAGGCTGCCTACACGCGACCTAACTTGGCTTTTCAAACCCGAGAGACGCCGGACTCTTACCTCATGAATTTAAAGTGCAACCGAGCGAAAATGAAAGCGGACGATAAGGCTGGCGGAGCTCATGGTGTCTGCGGCGTTTCCGAAGAGAAGCCGTGCAGCTGCGCATCCGCCATTTTCTTCGCACGCTAACCTCCCCTGTCTCCTCCCTCCGTCCCCCACGAAGGGCTTCGGCTGCTGCGATCGCTATCGCCTCGGTGAAGCTCGTGTTGACTCGGCTCTGCTCGGTCAGATTCGACTCAATTCGTCCAAGATCGACTACTAGGACCACTACCACCAAAACGTAGCTGCCGCTAGAGGTTTGAAATAATCGAAAATTAAGATCTGCTAACTCCTGATAAAAATAAAGTTAATCGTGTGTTTTGGTAGCGCCGCCCGCTTTCCCTTACATCACAGTATTTATTCATACAAATTTATGAAGTTAAACAGTTCACAGTTTCGTTAGATTTACTTCCGCAGTTTGTTGCACTTATAACTTAAATACAATCTTGAACTAAAGTCTCTGGCTAGGAATGACAATATGTTATATATTATATTTATAATTGTAATGGTTTTTGTAATATTAAGTTCAACGTAAATTTCTTTGACATTGGCTGAAGGTAACCGAAATCATCTTAATTAAATGACAGAATTTCTCAAAATATCTATATATTCATCCATTCGTTTGTACATTGACCTCATGTTGTCCCCACAGCTTAATTTATGTAGGTTCTTTAACGATAATTGGTGAATGTCTTGTCATGTAATGAAAGTCGTAAGTCGTGGGAATATTTATAATTAATTATTGCCACTTAAACTATTATTTTTTTGTGTTTATATATATATATAAATACGTGTTTATCAGGGGATTAACTTTTGTTTTCCAAAGATAAAGCCACATTTTATAAATTACTACTGAGCATCTTTGTTTCCATGAATTGATTCTGGCTTCTATCATGTGAACAATATCGAAACTTTATGCAGTAAGCAGTTTAACATTTTATTTCTAATTTTTGTAATATTTTATCTATTTTACATATATTTTACCAAACCTATTACACTGTCAAATAATTTATTTGCGAATAAAAGAGCAGCCCGTCTGGACATCTGAGTGTTTTGCCTTTTATTTAGAGGTTAGATTTGAGTTCAGGTTAAAAACGAAAGCATTCCTGCCCCATGTACATTTTCCTAAACACATGATGTTTGCGGCATCATCAAAGGTCACAATGACGAAATAAGCCTTTTCTTTGTTAAGATCTCCGACTCCTCCACGCTTTCCTTTGCTAGCTGCCGAGGGCTGTGCTAGCTAGTGTTTACCCCGGGTGCTTTTAAAGACAGACTCCAGAAGGTGCACAGCGCACCCGTCTCCTCAGTGACAGAGTTTGCCTGTGGATCGCAGCCAATGTAGACAGGCCGGTTTAAACAGACTCAAAAATGTAGGTGTGGAAGCCTCCCGATTACCACCTTTGCAGCACAGTTTGAACAGACACAGATGCTCCTTTTTAAACAGATAGAGACGTTGTAATAAATCTCTGCTTTGTGAGGGCACGGGAAGGATTAAAATGTGATATAGCGTTTTTCAGAAAACACCAACAGCAATTTAATTGCTATGAATATGAACAGAGGACAGACATTTGAGTCGATTGAGTCTCTTTATCCGGTTATTCTGTAAAAAGGTGAATGTGATGGGGTTGGGAAGTGCAGCTATCCAGAAATGTAACCCTTTGCAGTGCCATTCCATCACTTCCAAACTGTGACTATGTAAAAGAAGGTGAAACATGGTAAAATCAGCCATCAGCAGGAACTGGTTGGGAAACTTAAACCGGCAGGAATGTGTGTTGCGGTCTGGCTTGATCAAACGGCAACACGGGCGTGTAAATAACTGAGGCCTGTTAACTCTTTGATCCTGCTAAAGGAAACACTACTGTCGCAGTAGGCAGTAACCCCCAGCCCCACCCCCACCAAACAACAGCCCCACATCCCAGGGTCTCTCTTAGATTACCTGTTCCTAACGTCCACTATTTATTATCTGAGTGGTGCCTTCATTCTGTGAAGTAGCAATATCTTCTGCTCAACTTTCACCTGATTATGCATAACAGAAACCATATGCTATGCGATGAGGAAGGGGACGACCTGCCCCAATCCAATCCGGCGTGCAGAAGCTTCCACCCTCGGCGCGATATTTAGGGTCCCTCTGTGAGAAAGGGGGCTTGTGGAGTCATTCCTATTTATAGCAGGAAGCGTACGAGGCGAAGATGTTTTGGAATGCAAACCGGCTATGGCGTCCGAACGACAATGCGTGTCCCCTGCTGCAATTGTAAGTTTGTATGAGGAACTTCCTGCTATGAGCCTGGATTCTTGGCATTTCTGCATATTTCTAACATCGACTTGGTTTTTCCATCCATGCCTGCGATACAATGGCCAGGGGATATAGGCTTAAAGCTGAGCCGTCACAGAGATGCCCTGGGGGCCTGTGTTGGGGGGCCCATGTGTGGGAGGCCTAGGTTCGGGGTCCTTGCTCTGCGTGGCGCCTCCCGCCCCTCTGTACTCCCTCGCTCCCCCCCCTTTCCTGCGGCCCCATGCAGCCGGGAACACAGTGAAGCGTGTCGGCGCGCCATGCGGGCTCTGACACGTCCTGCCGCCGTGCACCTTGAATTCCAGTGGCGGCACGGAGCTCCTGCTTCCGCTTATTTTTATCCTGCTGCCCGGAGGCATGTAATGATCACTCACTTATTCCGCAGGAGGCCTCATCCAGGACATGTTACACAAAAAAGTACCGGAATGAGGAACAGCAATTTGGGCTGGAAGCCGGCACCGCCGCTAAAAAATCTCATTCTTCTTAGAAAAAGGCTGCAGTTCGACAAGAACTTGACGACCGAGCCTGAATACAGGCGAGAAAGGAGGGATGAATCAGCGGCATTAGCCTGTGAATGTCTGGAGAATCTTAGTTGATAAAACTAACCTAGATAATCTAATCCCTGTTAAACAAGGCAAAAAGGAAAATTTAACAACCCAGCTAATAGTTATAAGTGAGTTATGATGAAAAATAACACATATGATCTACGTCTATATATTTCAGTCCAGCCAGATTCTCTCAAGGGGACACGCATTATATTCTCACCACTTAACTATATATTGTCAGTGGATTGCTCCAGACCAAGTCTGAAATGTTTTAAACAATTATATGGATTATTTTCATCCACTGGATCAAAACACGTGTCAAGCGGACATCGATTTCATCCCTGCCGGAGACCAGAAGGGCTGTAAACCTAGAGAGGCATCATATTGGTGGTGAAACACGTGACCGGTGTCCATTCCGCCACTTTACATAGAGAAGTACAGTGTCTGGCACTAAGCCAAGGTCATTGCTATAAACTAAAGCTATAAGAAAACATTTTCATATATTTTAGTAAAGATACAAACATAACATAAAAACTACACCTATAAATATACATTTATAACCAAAATAAAATAAAAACAAACATGACATACTCCTCCTTACTATTTTTAAATTTTATTTTGTTATCATTTATAATGATTTATTGATTTTGAGGACATTATGACATAATGTGCACTGTGTATTCATGTGGGATTCTCTAAATACCAGACACAAGAAATAGCAGCACAACTTTCAGTCTATACCTATAAATAAAAATACTAAAACCTAAACTGAACCTAAAATATATAAATACTAAATAGAAATATAAATAACTATAAAACTAATAGCAGCTTATAATTAACTACAACTAAACTGAATTTCAGTTGAAAGTTAGAAATAATTTAAAATCAAAACCTAAATTAAAATATCAAAACTATGATAACACTGCACTAAGTGGGAGCTCTTCACTAATGGCTAGACAGTCACTATGTGTTACTGCCTTAACTTACTAAAGTAATTAATACTCAGAAATTTCAGTAAATGTATTTGCATGTTTGTTAGTGTGTTTAAAATGCATCAGGTATGAGAAATGTTAAGTAGTTTAAGATATGAACAGGACAGTCACACCGCATGCAGAGGGTGACGCAGTGAGCAGGAAATGCAGAGTCGCAGGAAATGCACAGAGCTGAATGCCATCCGCTCCCAGGCAGCTCTGCTGCAGCCCCTGCTTCCCCCACAAATATTGATGCCCCCCCTCTCCCCAGTCTCCTCACAGAGCAGGAGCAGGCTGAGCGCATGGGGGACAGAGGTCATGGCCCATGAATGCGATACCGCCAGCGGGTCGCTCTGCCATAATGCCGAACCGAGCACGGTGCCTGGGAAAATGCGCCGGCCCATTGTGTGCGATCAGACGAGGCGGGAGGCGGATGGCAGCTTTGCATGGCAAGTAGGGGTGGGCCGCTGGTGGGCGCTGCGTGTGCGCCGACGCTCTCACTCCGCTTTGCTCTCAGGCCGACACTCTCACACCGCTTTGCTCTCACGCCAACGCTCTCACACTGCTTTGCTCTCACACCGCTTTGCTCTCACGCCGACACTCTCACACTGCTTTGCTCTCACACCGCTTTGCTCTCACACCGACACTCTCACACTGCTTTGCTCTCACGCCGACGCTCTCACACCGCTTTGCTCTCACACCGACACTCTCACACCGCTTTGCTCTCACGCCGACACTCTCACACCGCTTTGCTCTCACACCGACACTCTCACACTGCTTTGCTCTCACACCGACACTCTCACACTGCTTTGCTCTCACACCGCTTTGCTCTCACACCGACACTCTCACACCGCTTTGCTCTCACGCCGACGCTCTCACACTGCTTTGCTCTCACACCGCTTTGCTCTCACACCGACACTCTCACACCGCTTTGCTCTCACACCGACACTCTCACACTGCTTTGCTCTCACACCGCTTTGCTGTCACACCGACACTCTCACACCGCTTTGCTCTCACGCCGACACTCTCACACCGCTTTGCTCTCACGCCGCTTTGCTCTCACACTGCTTTGCTCTCACGCCGCTTTGTTCTCACGCCGCTTTGCTCTCACACCGACACTCTCACGCCGCTTTGCTCTCATGCCGCTTTGCTCTCACACCACTTTGTCATGTTCAAGAAACCAATTTGAAATGATTCGAGCTTTGTGACATGGTGCATTATCCTGCTGGAAGTAGCCATC
>JAABNY020000095.1:25075940-25086869 GCA_015164015.2 Brevimyrus niger
GGGGTCGTGGTGGGGGGCGGAGGGGTGGGGGGGGTTGGGTGGGGGGGGGGGGGGGGGCGGGGGTTTGGGTGTGGGGGGCCGGGTGTGAACAAGTACATGTCTAATTACGCTGAACGGCCTGGCTGGAATTAGTGACTGCCAGCGAATGGCATACGCCTCACCCAGTGTAATATATAACCAGGAGCTCTGTGGAGAGGATGCCCATTCACCGTAAAGTCAACCAAATCAATTAAGGGCATACGGGGTCCCCAGTCAGGGGCCCTGGCAGAAGGAAGGCGGGCAAAGCTGCATGTGTGCCAAAGATGCCAGAGGCTCCAGCTCAAATCATCCGCCTCAGGCCTTGGCTGACCCCCCTGCTTGAAGCCTGACGAGTCCCTGGGGGCTCAGCCCCATAATTGCTGCCAGCCAAACAACAGAGACACGCTTCACAGCCAAGGTCCAGACCAGGCTGGACCCCGACAGTCACAGCACCATATTCTTAGGCACGGCATCCTCACTGACGGTGGCGTAAAGCCTGAGAGCCGCGAATGGGGGAGGATGCATGCAGGGTGGACCCAGGCATGGTGTCCTCAAATAAGACCCGCCTAGGCAAACGCACTCCCCTCAAACACAAACTCAACTCTGTTACCCGATTACAAGATTAAAGAAGGAGATACCATCTAGGCTTACATGTAAAATGTCTTCTGCAGTGTTATCAAGAGCAGCCACCTTGAGTTGCATGGAATCATTTCCTGCCAATCCCAAGATGTTGCCATGGTGGAGAGCGACCCCCCCACCCCCACCTCTGGGTGACTATGCCTGCTGGGTTCCTATAGCTGACAAAGACCTGCAGTACTGTCCAGTGGCTCACTTGGGCTCAGTAATAATACTACATTTCCTCCACAAACATCAGATGTTCACTCGTTCCTCCATCAGAGGTCTGCCTAATTTCTTCTAAGGTTCAGGCATTTCCTCACTCTGCCTTAATCCAGATCAATGTGTTTTCATAAGTTTGACATGCACACATTTCACTCTGACTATTTTCTAGTCAAACGGAGACACCCTGCAGCAAGCAGTACAGACGAGGCTACGTACCAGAGGAACCTTCTGGAGATGTTTGGGAGGTGATAGCCCTCCTCAAGGTCAGGAGAGACGACACAGTGCTGTACCTGTAGACACAGTGACTGAGCATTACAATGGGGCCCTTTGCTCACTGATGGGATGGGGGGAGACACAGGGTTTGGGAAGTGGGGGGTGGGATCTTAGTCAAAGGTGTGACCCAAAAGTTAGACAAAGCCCCAGTGCAGTAGCCTTGGATATGGTACCTGGGATTAATGAGATCATTAAATATTCATCTGTACAAACTGCGTAAGTCACTTTGGCCTTTCATCTCATGCTGGTCAACCCAGCACTTTGGTGCACGAGCTCTTCCTGCTTTCAGGAACAGTGCCCCCTACAGGAGAATCACGCTCTGCTGAGGGCCAGGATCACCCTCCAATCAAAGCCCAAGTGGCATTGAAATGTAACAACAAATGAAAAATAAAGGCTCCTATTATTGCACACGTACCACTCTAATAATTTGCGAAGCCTGCTTCCAAATCGGGGCAGAGAACTTTCCGTTCAGTAAATGCATTGTTATTACATTTCCAAAACTCTCTCAGATGAATTTTTGAGGAAATTTCTATGGACTTACTGAAAAAGTTCTTCCGTGGATTACACGAGGACTGAGTGAGATTTGGTTCCTAAAACTGTAACATATTATAAGGAAGACTGACTTACATGGTCTCATCTCAAAAACAACAAAAAATGGACTGAATGAGTTATGGAAATTAGCTCTTCTGTTGTGACATTCATACAGACACAAAGGAAGGCCAGTCTGATGCTAGTATTTTTATGCCTGCAATTACTCTGTTAATGTGAACAATGGAAACCTTATTTATGAATTAAGCAACTATAACAGTAGATGGATTAGTGACAACAAACCTCCCACCCCAGCCATCCTTAGCAAAATTACTTTAGGTTATTTATGGTAAACTGTAGCAATTTGACTAAACATGCCACCACGTTACATACGACAAACATAAATTGGTACATTCATTGTACGCAGCTACGTAAAGCAAATAAGTAAACAGTCATAGCCTTTTGCTATGATTATAAATGTGTGTATGTAGCCTCTCAGTGCGTGTGTCATCACGTTTTCCCTGTTTCAGTTCCCCTGGAAGGGCCACCTATCGCAGTTAATTATACACGAGAATAAATCGCTCTGTGATGAATGATGACGTGCTACATCATTATCTGGAGGTCCTGGCTCCCTGGGGCTTTCAGAAGGGCTGTAATAGCAGCAAGATGCACCACTGAGGGCACTTGAGAGACACATGG
Organism: Brevimyrus niger; assembly: GCA_015164015.2. NCBI lineage: Eukaryota > Metazoa > Chordata > Actinopteri > Osteoglossiformes > Mormyridae > Brevimyrus > Brevimyrus niger. Next base: position 25,078,299 of record JAABNY020000095.1, read on the forward strand.
CAGGTTGCTGTCTTAGGTACAGCTCAGTAGGAACTGCGATACGCCAGCAGGAGATCTCCTCTCCTTCATGCGTGTCCCTGGTCCCTCTCCATCCTCTTCCTGGCATCCCCTCCATAATTTCCTGAATGAGCGAGTCGGGTATAAGCTGCGACTGTGGCTGCACCCTGCCCTGTGTTTTGGGAATTGTGTAGGTGCCGGTCGGGCTCTCCATTCCCACTCGATGGGGCAGAGACCAGCTCCTCTGCAGTGCTGCAACTGCTTGGCAGGGTGAGGTCAGTACCCGGAGGTAAACCCCCCCCCCCACCGTCCCACCCCGCACCTGGTGCCAGCACGGCCCCCGTCACCCCTTCGAGAAACTCCAGACGGCCGTAAATGAACATGGTGTTTACACAGAACAAATGTGTGGATGAACAGAGTGCGTTAAAGAGGGTCTCTGGGCTGGGGGGGGCTGTAATTACTGCGGGGGTCAGTCAGTCCCAGCTGCAGGAGAGGTCAGCCAGGGAACAGACAGACAGACAGTCAGACAGAGAGATGGCGTAGTTTGTCAGGTTGTCTTATTGAGAATCAGTGCCGGTCCCCTTTTTATTGGAAAATGAGGTTTTCCAGCTCGTCCTTCCTGCCAGCCAGCAACTGATCAAGGTTCCTTTTGAAATCTGGGTTTGGCTCTAACCGGCTGCTCTGTGTTCACAGTTTCCTTCAATCTAAGCACATCAGGATGAGAAAAATACAGGCAGTGTTCTTGCCAATAGTAAAATGCCTAAAATCAAATCCAGCCCCCCTTTAGTTTTCTTTAAACGCTGTTATAAAACTGCTGACGTCAATAAAAATTTCTCATGTATTTTATTATCTGATAGATGGAAGGGGGCTTAGATGGACTGTTGCTACCCAACCTGTCCTCCTACTTCCTGAGAACAGCACCCTGCTGCAATACTTGATGAAAGGATGTAAAAGATAAAAGATGGCTGGATGGATGAATAAATATATAGGAAATAAAAAAATATTTCCCTTTAAATTAATATTGTGCGAAGAAAAACTGGCTGGGTTGAATTGCTGAGACAAACCTGCTGTGCTGCCTTAATTAGCGTAATTAACCTCAGTCACATGGGAAAAACATTCAGCTGTAAAAAGATAAAAGCTTTAACTAATAAACACTATACAAAAACTGCATGGCGAGATGTGAAATAACTTATTTTCAGGACGTCACATCGAACTGCAGATTTCAAAACACTGTGTCGCTACTGAGTTGTTATGTTCGGAGTTCTTCTGATACAGTTTAAATATTAGACATCTGCAAATGCTGAACATCTGCAGAAGCTTACAGTTACGCATCCATTCTTCTAAAAGGCACAAAATCTTCCTGGGAGGCAGAAACTACATGCGCTCTGGTGTACAGCATCCCCGGTCATCTCTTTGTCTGCTTTTACAAGCAGTTAATGGAGGTCTTTTCTGCTGGGTTTACGCGCTGTACACTCTGGTTTAGTAAAGCAGCCACCAATCGTGTCATTTCCATCTGAGTCATTTTAGGGGGATCCTGTAGCCCATTAGTGTGGGGACAGACGCACATTCCTCTCTGAGTCATTGTTATGGCTAAGCCACATGCATACAGACACACACTGGGTTTACGGCATATAAACCTGCAGTGCATTATATGCATTCTAGGGTCTCCTTGCTGAAGGATCCTTGGTTCTGAGTAATTCATATTCACACACATACATGTCCATCCATGATTTATAACAAAGTGATCACATTAGTGTGTGCTAATCTGTGGATAGAGGATATAGAATGCACCTCCCTGTACACTTAAGAGTGCACTTGAAGGTGCACTTAAAAGTACAATTAAGAGTGCACATAGGAATGCACTTAAGAGTGCATGGAGGAGGAGTACACGCAAGAGTAAGCCCCTGTGACACGGCGTGACTGTCTGAAATCTCATTTATGGTACATGGGAGGTGTGGGGGGGGGGAAATAAAAGCTGTACTTTCCACTTCCAGCGGTCTCAGTAACGAGAAAATCGCGGAGAGCTGGGATCCTTCGAATGTCATTTTCATTTGAGATAATCTGGGTCATGCAAAATTAAACTCTCCCAACCACACAAACTGTTCATTATCCTCCCACACTATTCCCATTTCCAAAAAATTCCCATTATTCCCACACGGGTGTCCAAGTCCCAGGAAGGCGATAAATCTGAGTATCTGAAGATGGAAGAACACAAGGATTCTTAAGGAAAAAACACGCAATAAGGAAGTGTTAAGATGACAGATGTGAAAGGTCAGCGGTGAAGATACTGTGCCGTGTCATGTGAGGCAGACATGAAAGGGGGGGAAATGTGCGGACAGGAAATGTCCATCCCCGAAATGAGCACTGTTACGCAGGGCAGGGGTAGATAGTCCAGGAAATCTGAAAAGTGTCAGGGACCTGACTAACAGCTGCAGGGGCATCAGCAAAACACATATCAGAAAGAACCTTTTAGCTAACCAGTTAGTTGACCGCTTCCCATGAATAATGTATGCATAAGTTAAAACGTTAGTTTTAAGCTCTAGTGAGAAGTCTTGTCTTGAGTTATTATTGATATACCTGTTGCTTATTAAAGAAACCCAAATCATACTGTTTGGTTACATGGACATGTTTCCCATCGTCTGACCATTTTTAAAAGGATGAGGCTACTGAACACAAAGAACACGTTACTGATTTTGAAAAAGGTCCATCCTCAGAATTGTTGATTTCTCTCAGCTACAGCCCGGCAGACCTTTTCTGTACAAAGATATGATTATGTGAACTGGATCCAGCTGAGAACAATTAAACTGAGCTTTCACACAGTATCAGTTGACATGTACATCTGTACATGTATTTGTGTCTACTGATGTTACGGAGTGGTACAGCCACAGATAGGTATAGTTGTGGGTTTGCAAGCATGAACTCAAGACCACATGTAAATTACATTAACTTAATGCCAATCAAAAACATCTGTTTTAAAAAGTGCAATGCATACAATAAAATTGCAAATCAATGTGGTATCACACAGACATAGAGCACAGATTCAGGCCTACAGCAGGATGGAAATTGTGTTTTTAGGAAATGAAATTCCTTCTTGATAGGACAGCTAGGTTTCTTTTCACAGACACAGAAATGCACTTTCACCAGTGTTTGCTCTGCGTGACAGGTTTCCTGTTTGAACGTTTCGCGATGAGTCACGCCTGTTACAGAGTGCACAACTGCACAGCCCTGGTACAGAGGGCTTCTACACTGTCAAAAATTAAACAACATTTGTAAATATACCTGAGAGTTTTTTGCCATCTACAAAACAAACATGGAATTTAATGGCTTACAGTCTACCAGGAACTCTGATAAAACAAACCTGGGAAGTGCTTCCTATTTTTTGAAGACTACATTTATTTACAATGAATGAAAATAGCATGAAAATAGAAAACAAAAACATCAGTAGATGTATTGACAGTCATAAGGTATTATAGTGGAAATCAGGGGAGTTTCTAGCTATTGAAATATTTCATAATCTTCAATGAAGTTACCATCTATAATGCAATATAGATACCTTACAACATAATACATTATAATGGTGGTATAAGAATTAAGGATGCTTTATACTGCATTATGAAGGTATCTATAGTTAATTATAGATGAGCGCTTCATAAAGCATTCAAAATGCATCATAAACATGGCTGTAATGTGTTATGGCTTTATATAAATTTTATAGCCATGTTTATAATGCTTTGTCAATGCATTATTACATGTTATGAATGTGTTCATAGATTTTTATAGCATTCATAGAAGGTGTTACCAAGATTTAGTTGCACTGCAAAGTACCGAGGAAAGCCTTTTTTCTTCTTGAAGTACACAATTAAACACTACATGGACATTGCTATTTATATTATTAATCTTCTTATTATAGGCTACAGATTAAATTATACCCAGGATACTAAATGCAAGAAAACAACGCAAACTAAGCTGAATGCTCATTAGCTGGACTGAGTCACAATGGCAGCTTTGCACTCCGTACAAATCAGTATTCTAGCACTGACTCAGCCTGAAAATATTCGAGGGCAGGGCGCCTGGAGGGGGCTTTTTTTTTTAACAAAGCAATTCCCCATTCATCAGGGTGAGAACAGGCCTGTGAATAGTGTGAGAAAAGAATGCCAAATCCATGGAACACTCCGGAGCACAATGGCCCAGCGGCTCTCCGACACGGATCTCCCGCGAGCGAGAGCGGCCTGCCGTAAATATTCTATCTGCTCGGTGGCTAATGTGAAAAAATGCAAAGAGCGGCTCCGAAATAGCTGCACTTGAGGTCGAAATTAATGTGGCTCCCAGAAAGCAACAGATCTGGCTGCTTGAGGGAAGAAGTGCCTGGTTTAGAGGCGGGAAACGGGGCAACATGCAAAGACCATATGCCTCCCGTGTAAATTTAAGCACATGCCTGCTCGCTGGCACAGGGCCGGTTTATTCCTTTTTTAAGCTCACTCTGAGGACATTACTCAATCACTCACATCGCTGTTGCTACCTCAAGACCTCAGATGTTCTGAAACGGATCCATTTAGCTCATTACGTTGTACCATATTCACGTTCACTGTGGATGTCAGTTCGTCATGTCACAGATGTTCTGATAGCAGGGAACCTCATCCATCCAAGAGGGAAGATCTAGGGAACCCGGCACGTGCACCGAGTGCGTTACGGCACACTCCGGTGTGTAATTAGCAGCATATATTCTCGTGGTTCCCTATCCAAACCCTGATCTCAGAGAGCAGATCCTTCACTTTCTGCCCTGTGCAGAGGACATCATCGTCATTAAATATGACACCTCAGCAGCGAACTGAGAGTGCCGGGCGGGCGCCTGCTTCGTAAACCTCACCCAACGTGATGGAAATGATGGAGATGGCCCACCCCACCTGCCAGGACGTCAAGGGCCTGACTTGACTTGAGCTTCGTAAAGAAGCATGGCTCAGTTAGCCAACAGCATTTCTGTGACAATGAGAGGTCACAGGGGCCGCTCCTTACATAAGGTGATTCGGGAGGGGGTCATCTGGTGGTACAGAGCCCTGCCCATCCCAGCAGGCACCCAGTACAGGTACTCTGCTGAAACTGCCACACCCATGTCTGAAATTTCTGAGGCAAGATCACCCTCATCTCATCAAAGGCAGGAGCAGAACACTGATAGCAGGAGACAGTAATATCGTTTCAACAATCAGCTTAAACACACAGAGAAAATAACACTGTATGGCTCAGCAGGTTTGGACAACGCAATCAGAAGGTCATTGATTCAAAGCCCTGGGACAGTGGATTGATTTCATCACTATGCCCTTGAGCAAGGCCCTTGTACTCCAACTGCTTAAGCAACTGTCTGACCCTAACTTAACTGTATTTTTGGATAAAAGCTAAAATGGTAAATGTACATCTGTGTCCAATTTTCACCAAATCAGACATTCATGTGCTAAAGAGAGCACCTACAGTATGTCACTGAGACGCCTTCAGTCCCCCATGGATTGTAGGTCAGCTCAACATAAACTGCCACCATGACACAGTTATTGTAAAATGACCGCAGAACCACCTGTCTGGTCATAATTTACCTCAGTGCCCTAGTGCTAACATGCCAGCCCCCAGCTCTCTGAGTGACTTATGCAACATCATTCCCGACAGCCTAACGTCACCCTCTATTTTGGTTCCATGTTGTTTGCAGCCTGTTCTGGCCCACGATGCCAATCACACATCCATCAGGGCCAGATATGCATAGCATGGCTATTCGGGTTGAGGTCTTAGTCCTTGGGGTTCCACCGCAAAGATGTGCACTCAAGTAGGTGACTCCTACTCAAGTTGCACTTGAGTTGCACTTAAATAGACTTCCGAGTTGCCTTGCGGCTTGTTCCTAACTGACTTCAAACTTGACCTGAACTCCTGGACAAAGATTCATGATTTAATGAGTTGAACTTTTCTGCAGGAGCAAAGTATTGTTTTTACAACCCTGCCTGATATTTAAACTGGTCCCCACCAAGATTTAGCAATTGCAAAAATGAATGCAAAATCATGCAAGCTCTACAATATTTGCAACAGCTCGCAATTTTCAAATTTACCATAGCTTTCTGCGCATTCCTGTATGTGTTTTGTTAGGCTGTGCTGCAGAGAAGATGAGCACACTGAACACATCTCATATACAGGCAATATCCTGTGTCTGACTTACGAACAACTCGTACTTATGAACAGACTGCAATAAGGCATATTTATGAAATATTCAAGACAAGCGCAATGGTTCATGATAACGGACTAACGCACTACTATGTAATACTCATCTTAGATACAGTACAGTATTGTTTGTACCTTTATTATTACTGTATAATAATAATTATTATGTACTCCATTATTTTTGACTTAAAGAGAACAGATTTCAATCATAATCTGGGGACTGCCTGCACAGATGAACACGGTCAACTGGATAAAACAATGAGAACTTTGGAAATTATACTAAACCAAGTCCTCACAGCACTTTTTCAGCACCTTTGCTGTGTCTTATGCTGTAGAATTTATCATGGACTTAGTATCTTATGCAAGAATAATGCCAAATTGCCCTTATACCTTTGCAATTCAGTGAGAAAATGTTCGCATTGAGGCCAAAGTCTGTTTAAGAGAAAAATACTATATAGTTTTTCTTTAAATACACATTTCGTCATTCTGAATTTTGGCATTGTGCTTAAATGATATCGTAATTGTGGTTCTTGCACTATTAACTCTTATTCACCATTGCACTGGATACAATTCAATGTAATTCAAATAAAAAGCTCTTGAAATTCATATTATGTTGGAAGTGGAGACTGGAGTCTTGACTTGTACTCTAATTCAATTCACACTGGGCTCTCGGAGACTTCGACTTGAACTGGACTCTGACTCAGAGACTTCAGACTTGAATTTTGTGACTCATGAACACCTCTGGGCCTGCGACACCGAGCTGTCCAGGACAATGAGAATACGAGGCACTGGGAATCCTTGCGCAGGAAAAGTCATCCATAAGAGGCACATTTTCAAGAAATTTCAAGACAGGCCAGGAGACAGTTCCCAGAATACTGCAGCTTTGCAGATTTTTAAGATCTGAATCTACAGTGTGCAATCACCCACATAAATGAAGGCCACCAATCAGGCTGGCCCTGTACAGTTACATTCATATTTCTTTATCCAGCATCTTCTGATGTCCAACATGATATACAATTGAGGCAGATTAGAAGCATACAGCTAACAATGAGCCATCCTGGGTATAAATATTTACAAGTTTTTTGGTGCTACAAAACCTGGTCCTCAGTGACACATGACACTGGGCTCACCAGTATCTCTTTAAAGCTGTGACACAGAAGCAACGTGTATTTTCTATGGGTGACATTAATTGAGACAATACCTGTTTTTGGAGAGCTCAGTGTGATATCACCTTAACCCATGCAATGTTTTCCAACCCAGGCCTCGGGGAACCCCAGAAAGTCTACGTTTTTGCTTCCTCTCCCAGCAAACTTGTACCAGGTATTCGGTGTTCCTGATTGGTTGGGAGTTGGGAGGGAGCAAAAACGTGGACTGACCAGGGTTCACCGAGGACTGGGTTGGAAAACACTGCCTTAACTGAATTACTGCCTATAAAGAGATACTGTGCAGTGCTGGGTAAATAACCTTTGTCAGTATTGACCCCATTTAATGGGAGGTATGTGGTCTTGACCATCAGTGTTCGTCATTGCACCACAACCTGGAGTTTCTGAAGCCATGCTTTACAAAAATGAAGTGATGCTTCATTTGCACGAGTACACTGGAAAGCATATTTTTGCATCTTGCATTTATTTGAAGCATACAAACAGAAACAGGTAAGAGCAAAGCTTGGGGTCAGAGTGCAGGGTCAGCCATTTAACCTGGATCCCTGGAGCAAATGGGGGTAAGGGACTTGGTCAAAGGCACAATGGTGGCATCAATGCATTAGCTCCGGGAATCGAACCAGTGACTTTCTGATCACAGGTCTGAACCTGCTGAGCCACAGACACTGCAGGTGTGGCGTTAGGCTGCAGAGATTAGTGGTGACACCTCATTCATGAAGCATAATCACAGACTCTGCAACAAAATGGGGGTTAGGGGCAGAGCAACAGCTCACGAGAAAGAGAGAGAGAGAGGGGGGGGCAGAGGGGAGAAGAGAAGAGAGAAGAGGGGAGTGTGAAAGAGAGGAGAGGAGTGAAGAAGAAAGAGTAGGGGAGAGAAGCGGGAAGAGGAAAAGAGAGGAGAGGGAATAGGACGGGAGTACAGAGGAGAGGAGGAGAGTTGAGAGGAAAGTAAAGGAGAGGGGAGAGGAAGGGAGAGAGGAGGTTTGGAGAGAAGGAGAGAAGGAGAGAAGATGGAAGGATAAAAAAACGGAGTAGTATTATGCTTAAAAAAATACAGAGGGGGTCTTCTAGTCTGAGGATGGTCAGGCTGGTGCAGAGCGCCCCACGGCCTCTGCCCTTCGGGGGGGGGGGGGGTGTCCCCTTGGCTAAGGATGGTCAGGCTAATGCAGAGCGGCCCACAGCCCCTGCCCTTCTGGGGGGGGGCTCCTGATCTGAAAATGCC
>JAABNY020000095.1:25099050-25119571 GCA_015164015.2 Brevimyrus niger
ATGGGAATTGTGGAAAATGTCTGAGAGGTTGTCGATGAAGACACAAGAACATTCTGAAATGGTGCGTGCAGACACACACACACGCACGCACGCGCGCGCACGAGTGAGTGAGTGCAGTCACACAGGCATGTGGAAGGGGACTCATTGAAATTCTGTGCACGGTGCTGTTCGGGGGGGGGGGGGTGGCCAGCGGTGACGAGCCAGGCAAGATGGAATGCATGACTTTGCCCTCTGCGGATGCTGCTGAGGGTAGCAGCACCACAAACCGCATCGACAGATGCACACACACAGACTGAGACAAACACACACAATCATAGAGACAGAAGGTTACACGGACTGAGACTCAGACACAAACTGGCAGATACACACAGTCAGACAGAGACACACAGACTGAGACGCAGACAGAGAGACACACAGACTGAGACACAGAAACAAACAGGCAGATATACAGTCAGACAGAGACACACAGACTGAGACACACAGACAGACACAAACAGGCAGATACACAGTCAGACGGAGACACACAGACAGACACACAGAAAGAGATAAACAGACACAAAGACTGAAACACACAAACACACAGACCGAGACACAGATACAAACAGGCAGGTACACAGTCAGACAGAGACTCACAGACAGTGACACACAGACAATCGCACACACAGATCTAACTCTCCTATATCCAGGAAATAAAAATCCTCTGATAATTCCTGCATTTTGCTGATACCCAGAATGGGTATTCCTTAGTGATTTAAAAATGCAGAGGAATTCAGATATACACGGTAACACTGCTATATACCTGTCACTTACAATATAATGAATACGCAAGAAAAATTATTTGTATCTGTATTATGTCACCTGCAACAACCTGTTTAAAACTAGGGCTGCCGCTGCCTGGAAATCTATACACTGAACACTAGAGGGCACTAAAAATCATCGACCATTGTGACGCTGAAGGAAAATAACGTCTGAAAGACACAAAAATATGCCATCCTCTTGTGTGCTCTGTTTACAGAGGTAAGTTGTAAGAATGAAATAAACATGATTTACATAAAAAACCTGCTAAATTCATCAAACGATCATAATTGTGCCCAAAATGTAATTTACACAATAAAGGCTGTGTGTTGGGATACAATATTAATTTAAAAACAGGAAATGCTTAAAATTGGTACCGTTCAGATGACATGTGCACAGCTGTTTGCTACTGTTATGCCAAAAGGTTTAATTAAAACTCAGCACAGTGTCAGCCTGGTGTGGGTGTGGATTTTCTCTCACATGGATCCACTTTTTCCAAATGTTCCCTGGAGGGGCTGATTATGATATATCCAATCATGTCTTTTTGTGACACCCATTCCTGTTACAAAAAAACTTCCTTGCATTGTGGGTAAGTTCTGTGAGGGTTCGAGGGCAGGATGTGAGGCTCCTTGGTTGTGGACAGGAAGGTACACCTTCCCTGCCCCTAGGGCAATTTTCCCATGTGGGCAGTCAGTTTAGCAAAAACCTCCAGCGGCCTGCTAATGATTGGGTGCCGGGGGAGGGAGGGTTGGCAGGGAGGGTCTCCCAGCAGATCCCTGTGCCCGGTGCCCGCTTGCTGCCCAGGGGACTCGGCTTCCAGCTCTCTGATCTCGTAAACATCTCATTAGCATGGGCGCTGTTAGGTGATGCCGCACACGCCCCGCCGAATGGCGGACGCAGATCAAAGGCCCCGGAATCGGCGAACAACTTCCTGCCCCGCCGCTCTGATCACGCTGCACTCCCCCCGACGTGGGTAACGCGCAAACATGTACATCTATCTACATGCTGGCCACTCGTTTAAAGAGGCACGTCCAAGCTTTGCTGCACCACAGGGTGTCAGGAGAAGACATTTCCAGAGAGATGGAAAGAACTAACAGTATGTGCCTCCTGTCGGCTGCCTCGTCTCGTACGGCCGAGTAGCTGCTTTTCATGTTCCGTACAAAGAAGTGCAGAGAGCACCACAGCCATTAGACGCGCTGTGGCTCACTTGTACCGACATTTGTTTACAAGCTGGAGGTGAGAACAGGTAATAAGTAGAGGTGCCCTTCAAGCTAAGATGGGAGATGCGAAACAGTCACGTGTTTCCAGCTGCCCATGAGCTCGTCTCTGTCTCCGGTGGTGAATTTCGTTCCTGCACCTTACTGCATTAGACTGAGGCTCAGGCAGACTGGTCCCTGGGGGATTCATTACAGCGGAGGTCACTCTGGAAAGAGCTTCAGAGCCGCCCAGAGAGCAGCAAGTTCCTCTCACCGCATGTCTGGATTTGAGCTCCTGTGTGGATAGTGCACCCGACCCCCATGCAGGGGTCAGATGAAGGTCAGATTCCCACGTTGCTCCGCATGCCAAGCTTGCCGGTCTTGCACAGATTAATCTGGGCTGCACTTGAGCTCCTGACACTCCGGTTAGTGTCTGTATGGAGGGGGGACGATAAGAGTGGCGGATACTCACAGATGGGGAGTTTCCTAGGTGACGGATCCCTTTGGTTGTCAGAGTACTTGATCTCTACTCAGAAATGAGCACCTGCAAGATGAAAAAGCAAGAGTTATATGCAAATTACAGCGCATTCCTGCGACCATGGACATTTAGCTTGATTTACATGTTGAAAATATTCTGACCACCTACCAGTTAAATAATTTTATGTATAAATGCAACCTACAGAATATTTAATAATTATTAAATATCCCGCCCGCAAAATCCCGCAGGTAAACATATAAGTAGTTTTATTTTTACCGCTTCTTCCCGCTACTCTGTTATTTGTTTCACTTGCTTCCCTTTTGAGTGTATATACAAAGAAATGGAAAATAAACAAATGTTGCGTTTTATTTGAGTTTAATTAAATAGAATGATGAACCTTGCGCCTGTAAATTATTTTAATTTAGTCGTTCCTGTTGCTTTTGTGCATTAGATAAATAATGGAGTATTTGTTTTTAATTACTTAAATTTGAGATAATTCCGTTTTGCGGGAGTCCCGCGATTAATTCTATTCTCCCGCAACCCGCACATACATGAGGACCTTACCGCCCGCACCCGCATTCACCCATCAAATCTCGTCCCGCACCTCACTCGGTGCGTTGGGTCCTGTGGGTGTGCGGGTCTCTAGTCCACAGCCCTCTCACAGCCTATTGCTAAACAGGTCTATCGCTTTTGTGGCACGAAAATTTTCACGCAATCGTGCTGCTCGTATGAGGAGGTTTGTAAGGTACCAGCTGAAGTGCAGCAAGGACTTTGCAGCTTCCTCACGCGTCACACGTCCTGTTTCGTGCTCCAGCATGGTTAGAGCTCACACTACATGCAAACCGCGGACGGCTAAACGAACCGCGCCCAGGCATGGTTGGGAGCACTCACACTAGTCAAACGAACCGTGCTTTGGTGGTCAAACGCGCTCGGGCACGGTTCAAACTGCCTAGTGTGAATACGCCCTAAATCCCCCTGTAAGCAGGCTGGTTAAAATGGGACGATGACAACACATTTAAGTAAACTTAGACCTTATGGTCTAAAACATAACAGGTGGCTTGAGTCATTGGATGATGACAAACAGGCAGATGAGGACCTGATTATTGCATTGGTGCAAATGAGCTTCAAAGAAAGGATGCAGGGATAAAAGTTCCCTCCAGGGCGGCGCTCTTGATATGTATAATAATTACAGGAAATCATATCATTGTGTGTGCTCAGATTGTCCTTTTTCCTTGTCCTCCACAGAGTTCATTTTCTAACCTGGACCGTCCAAAAAGCCTGCATCTAAAAGGCTGCAATCTCAAAATTATATTTAATTACTGTACCCCATAATCAAGACTAATTAAGCAGCCTCTCAGAAATAAAGCATTTGCAGACAAGCTATTAATTGCCACGGCCAGACAAACAGCAGGATGAATGGGGCCCTCGCTGAGTCTTGCCTGTTTGAATATTAAAATGGCCACTCGAGGAGAAACAGCCGTTTCGCTGTGTTTACTGAACAGCCTGCATCGCAATCCAGATTATAAACAAGGTTACAGGGAGTTAAGGACATATTGGTTAGTTGAAAGAGGCCAGTGTTACAAATGGGTGCATTTTCCCCTCAGACATGACGGAGGAAAAGAGGCTGTTTAACACGTTAAATGTTGTCTCATCTTCAAAGCCACTCTTCTGTCTCTTTGCATGCGTAAAGTAAAGGTGGGACCCACCCCCTATTCTTTCATTTAGCAAGGATTTGGGAAGGTGGAACGGCGCCGTCGACGAGGGGTCCAGCTAATTGGCTGGATGCACGCCTTCTGCTCCGGAACTCCTGCTCAGCGGCTGTCAGGAGCGGATGACCTCATTAGTGCGTACGATTACACATGCCGGAGTCGCGGGAGCACGGATGGCAGAGTCGCTGGCCGCTGACAGCACGGACATATGGGGCCCGGAGCCTGTCGCCTTGGCCCCGTGTCAGCACCACGATCAGGGAGGGGCTCTGGAGATGTTCGCTCCTAATTACAGCCCCCCTCCCCTCTCCCTCATATGGGCTTGTGGGCTTCCTCCCCCTACTGGAGGGCCGTCAGGAGCCAGTTGTCTGCATCCCTGAGCCCGGCAGGCTGGCCTGGAAAAGACGCTAGAATCAATTACGGGCCCGTCATACAGGCCGGGGTGACCGGGAGGATGTGCCAAGGCCAGGTCAGCAGGAGAGGGACTCCTAACAGGAAAAGGCAGGAGATCTCAACATCTGCAACAAATACGGAAGAGAGATTATTAATACCTCGCAGCAGGTCCTTTTAAAGCCATTAACTTGAAAACGTTTCAGATGTTTTCAGATAAAATAAATTAAGAATCAAACAAGTAAAGACCAATGCTGTGAGACCTAAACATACCATATCTGGGACAAAGGTAGAGCAAAACGAAAGGTACGGTTTAGCAGAAGACGACTTTGTCTTGGTCCTGTGAAGCCAACTCACCACATGCAGATGGCAGAAGCTGGCACCGACCCAGCTGGGGATGGTTAGGTCTTGTTCCTCAAGGAGACATGCTTGGACTGGGGCCAGGCTCATAGCAAGTAAGGCTTTGGGGGTCAGAAAATACTTCATATTTAGTGTGAGCATAGCGGGAGCACAAGAACAAGATGTTTGATGTCTTTTGAGTAGATGTTAGGACGTTTCTGGTGGCAGTGAGTCTCCCGGCCAGTCAGGAAATCCCCGTCACAGCGGGAAGGCGAGGTGATGCCAAACGTGGTTCTGAAGCACGTTGAAAGCAGCTCTGATCATTTGTGAAACTTTCAAAATGACTATTATATTTGCACCCCCCCAGCCTTACAGCCTAACTGTAACTGTCGAGCGCAAGAGACATGCACACTGACAGACAAATAAAAGAAGAAGGCAGCCAAATAATTAAGGAAGCAAAATAACATCTGTCTGAAGAGGCAGCCATCACCGTTCAGCCAGGAGCCAATGGACAGGTGGAGGTGGGAGGTAGATGGAGATGAGGCGAGGAAGAGGAGGGAGCTGCCCCAGGCTGTGACACCACCTTCCCGTGCCAGGACGTGCCCGGCTGTGCCACGGTGCAAGAGAACGCTGTTGCTGGCATCCTCTTGACAAGCCACATTTAGAGGAGATGTGATTTCACGCCAGTGATTCCCGTATCAAAAACCCACATGCTGCAGACAGCGGGTTTGGCAAACACGCCTACACGCGTACCAGACATGGGAATTCCCCAGCAGTCGCTCCTGGCCGGTCGGGGGGCGGGAAGGGGTGGTGGTGAATGTCGGTTTGCAGCTGCCGTTAGCCCGTGCATATGCTTGAACTTAATTAGCGGCGCTTGGCACGGAGCCTATGCGATAGTACCAAACAGCACGCTGACAAAGGGGGGGGGGCACTGCAGACGGGGAGCAGGGCAGAAAGGGGGACACAAACGCAGCGATTCTTCAGCGGGTTCCAGACCAAGGCCGGCTGGAGGGGCCCTGAGGGGAATCTGCCTCAGAGAACAAATTAATGAAGACAGTAAAGGCATAAGGAAGGAAGACATTTTCTCATGGCCGCGTCCGCAGCCATTTGTGTGTGTCCCAGCTCCCGGAGCCCCAGAGAAAGCAGGCTGAGCCAGAGGCAACGCCCAGACTGCGGAAATCAGGCACATAGCAATGGTCCTCAAAATTGATCAAGCTCAGTGGCATCCATGAGAACCTCTGCACGCCAACATCAGCCAGAGAACTTAGGAGGAGCGAAGCAAAGAATAATGGAAGTAGCCCCCCCCTTCAACACCTGACAGCTTACACAGGAAGCCTGGCAGAGACGAGCAGGAGGACTGCAGTTCCTTGCAACTGCTTTTGTCAGGGACAGTGCTTGTCTGACCCCATCCCATGTGTCTTGTCCCCATTTGGCCAGCAGATGTCGCTGGCCATCCTGTGTCCCCCTCTTTATCTTGTAGCTGCTCAATACCTTTTTTTATCCTTAGTGTTTTGTATTGTTTTTCTGTCTTTGCTTTCTGTCCCTGTTTTTGCTCTACCCTGTTCATGTCATATGTTCTGCTTATATTTTTGCTCCAAGTCTGTCCTACTGTTCTTAGCCCTCAGTGTTTGTTAATGCTTCCTAGTTCCACTGCTTGTTAATTGTAATTTAATCCACCTGTTGCTTGTTGTCCTGTGCATTTACTGATTAGTCGTTTTTGGTTATATTCCACGCCTGCCCCCCACATTATGTTACTTTTAGTTCATTCCTATTTTTCCTGTTCTGTTATTGACCCCTCGTGATCTCTTTATTTTCTGTTTTTCTCTTTGAGTTCTGTACGGGTTGTGAATAAACACCTTTTGCTGGAGTCATTCTATGCATCGTCCTTCCCTTCGCCATGCCCCACCATAACAGCCTGGCTGTGTTGTTGAAGTGGTTGAAGAGGCATCCAAATGCAGTGAGGTAATGGGCGGTTCGCTGTGCTATGCAGCTGGCAAAGTAGACCCCAAAACAAAACAAACAGCTCAAGAAACAAGAGCAAGCGACTACAGAATGCTGGACATCTGCCACGCCTGCATCGCCATGAGCCAGTGCTTGGATGGTTTCCAAGGACAAACACAGGCTATGGAGCATCTGCACCCAATGGCATGCCCCCCCTCCTTACAACACACCAAAGCCAGGGTAATGTCAAAATCACAACAATAACCCCCCCCCCCCAGAAAAACAGGGAGTCCTGGGTGGGACCAAGTGGGTGTCTGAGGGAATGGAAGGCTAGGGATCTCTGCTTACCTACAGTACAGCAGCCAGGAGGGGAGCCAGCGAGGAGCGAGGCGGCAGCCTTGGGGAGAGGAGAGAAGGGCTCTGGGCACAGGCGGAGAGGAAGGAGCCAGGGAGGAGCGAAGCGGCAGCCTTGGGGAGAGGAGAGAGGGACTCTGGGCACAGACGGGGAGGAAGGAGCCAGGGAGGAGCGAAGCGGCAGCCTTAGGGAGAGGAGAGAAGGGCTCTGGGCACAGGCGGAGAGAAAGGAGCCAGAGAGGAGTGAGGCGGCAGCCTTGGGGAGAGGAGAGAGGGACTCTGGGCACAGGCGGAGAGGAAGGAGCCAGGGAGGAGTGAGGTGGCAGCCTTGGGGAGAGGAGAGAGGGACTCTGGGCACAGGCGGAGAGGAAGGAGCCAGGGAGGAGTGAGGTGGCAGCCTTGGGGAGAGGAGAGTGGGGCTCTGGGCACAGGCGGATAGGAAGGAGCCAGGCTTGAGAAAGGGAGGGATTTGCAGACAAATTCAGATGTAGGTGTGTAGATCAAGGCAAAAACAAGCCCCCCTACCGTGGCATCTGCCCTAGTCCTGGAAGGGAACATACTGGAAACCAGTCAGCTTAGCCATTTCAAAACCACTGCTAAAATCACATTATCTCCAGCAACCGTCCAATAGACCCACGTATTTTTTGACTCGACCAGTAGCACACTTTATATTTTACACAATATCTTATTGACTTTTCAAACTAATTAAATTAATGCACGAACTGAGCTGGTTGTGAAGTTTAATAAATATATAGAATGGCTGGGGTGCCCCTGAGGAGAGGTTTGGGATCTGAATCGGGTGGGCAGTGGTGGCTTAATGGTTAGGGAAGTACTTCCCCAGGTGCTTAATTACCTGCCCTCTGCTATGTCACGATATCATTGCATTACGTTGTTGTGTGTCAACACCGAATAGTAAATTAAATAATTCACCTAGCCATCCATTTAGCATCAACTTTTGCAATTGTGTGGAAGAAATTTTTACTACTTTCTGTTGTGTTACTCTTATTTTGCATATGTTTTTTGTTCTGAGCAAATGTGCATTTATTAGCCAGATATATTGCATTAAATATTTCTTTTGACTGCCAAAGAATTTTGCACAGCAAATTTGCTGTGCTGGCAATAAGTCACGATGAATTAAAGTTTAGTGCTTCAAATGGTTGGAATATCTCATTCAGTACATGTTTGCATGAAGTATTTATTTCCTGTATAACACCTATGTAAATTTAAACTGGAAATTCAATGTGCGTTACTGTCTGAATGCTTTATTACATGTGATTCATATATCCCGAAAATGCCAGTTGTTACATCATTTAATTGTGGAAGGTTTTTCCTTTGATGGCTAAGAGGGATGCCATACAGGTAATATATCCATTCAGGCAAAATGTAATGTATTAGCAAATCCATTCTCATGACATTGTGCTGAATATTGAGGATGACTCTCTGATTCACTCTCCTTAAACAGCTATATGACCTTTACCATTATTTTTAAAATTACAAAAGGAATGAGAGAATTGGAATAGAAATAAATTATGGATTATGCAGACAGCACATCATTTTCACATGAATAATTAGATGTGGATCCTAAGAATTGAATGAACACTTAACTGGCAGAATGGAAAGGTGTAGCGCTGACACAACTACTATGCTTGGGGCAGAATGTGGGATGTTGCCTCATAAAGTCACGTAGGTGGTAGGTAAGAAACAGAAAACTGCCTGAAACCATTCAGCTGAACAGAAGTACTTCCTGTAAACAATATCCTGGGCAAAGTGACAGAAATGCAGAATATAAAGTGAAAGCTATCTAATATACACTACTGCAAATGTGAGACAGTGCTGGACTCGGCTCTAATAATTCAATTTTAATTGTACATATTGCTGATGTAGTAGGAAGACTGAAATAAGCTATTTGCCTTGCGGATGTCACAGCTTATGCTGCTTGCCAATTTACACATTCATGTACAATTATTTATCTGGCAGACGATATTGTCGTACAAAGCGATGACCAAATAAGGCAGATACATTAGAAAGGTATAACTGCCAAAGAGCCAGTGACTGACCAGAAACAAACATAAGAGATATGTGTAAGATCCATACAAACGCCGTGTGGAATCACACGCACTTGTTCACATGATTAAATAAATATAAGTAAATACCAAAATGGAAGGGCAGTACTGAAAGCGAAGCTTATGTGGCACTGGCTTTGTTGCACATTAGTTGTAAGGGGTGGTATGCAGCCTTGTGGGTTTGGGGCTCTGACCTCATATCTGGAGGGTTGCAGGTTCAAACACCATACATGCCAGCGTAATAGTATTACTATTGGGCCTTTGAGCAAAACCCTTAACCCTGATTACTAAAGGGACTCTGGCTGACGCAATCCTCACTCACATGTCGAACTTTCATTAAATATAGAAAAATCTAAGTTTAGTTAATCTGATGAATCTCCAGAGCAGGGTACCTGCTTCTGGTCCTGGAAGGCCAGTCTATCACACAGTTTGCAGATTTCCCTGCTCAAACACTCTTACTCAGCTCACCGACCAATTGCCAAATTTAGTAGGTTCATTTGAGCAGGGAAATCTGCAAAGTGCGGTGCGGACTGGCCCTCGAGGAAATTGGGGGACCCTGCTTTAGCACGTAACCATTGTTACAGGGAGACCTAGGAAACCAATAAGCACTAAACATAGAGACAGAGAAAGAAAATGTATTAAAACAACCAGAAGGCACATAATGACACTGGCAGTGTACAGCTTTCACTAAAGAGCTTTCAAAAATCAGCAACATCAACAGCTCCTTTTTATAACAGCTCCTTTTTCCTCCAGTGCTATCAAATAGCACTGGAGGAAGCCTAGTCAAGCACTGGAGCTTTATCATCCAGTGATTTATACCACAGGATGGGCTGTCTAGTGAGGTTTGGCTTCACGGGCTGTTTAAGAGAATAATGAAAAGCGAGCAAGCCACGGGTGAATAATGTGTGCAGTCTGACACCACTAATGGAAATTTCCTAACATATGCAACTGAGTAATTAAACAGCGTAGTCATACATTACTTCACAAAGGATGCAATTTACACATTGGCTTAGAAAACGATGACAGCCAAAGGAGGAGTAAGAGAACATAATTTATTTGATGATGAGCATCAGCACTATTGCTCTTAATTTGCTTGTTTGCGATTAGGACACTGGCTTGTCAACAGCGTCCTTATCAAACCCAGTGAATCGCAATTGCTGATCCAACGCTTAATTGCTGAATCCATGGCACATATTACTGTAGTCAGAGAAAAATGCTACATGACGGGATTTCAAACTGGGAGCTGGGGACCCCACTAACCATCACTTCTGGGTGATTAAACACCTTTCAAAGGAAAACCAAATCCCCAAGGCAATCTCAAGCCATCTAGTTTATAGGTCAGTGTCTTTTAGTAAAGTTGAGCAGTACTTTATTCATGTGATAATGATTGGGTATTTTTTACATGTCCCACCCATCTCTCCATGACAGAAACAGCCACACATGTATATCAAGCACAGGTAAGATCACGGGCTGAACCGACAACCTTCAGGTTGTGAATGTTGTAATTTTTTATGGGACAGATTGTCTACACAATACACAATACGCAATAAAGTGAGAGTTGAGCAGGGGAAGCAATTGCCCCCCCCCCCCCACGCCCCAAATTCCAAATTCAGGCTCACATATGAGTTTGGTGATCAACAGCTGCTCTGAACATAATGCAAGTCTGTAGCTCTTTAATAAGGAGACCCAAATGCAAATGCGATCATTAACCCAAATTAGCACAGGAGACAGTTAGTGGGGCCAAAGAGAGACAAAATATTCTCCTTGGCAGCAAGATGCCAGCAATGCTTGGAGACGGAAGAGATTAATTGGGAAAGAGGGGAAGGGCAGGGGGGTTGGGCTGACTGGGCCACTCAGCGGGCAACATTCCTGCCTCACACTTCCAGGGTCGGGGTTATGGGATTAAGAGCAGACATATGCTGACAGACTTCATTTACATATATGTTAATGCTCCATACTGTGAACAGCTCTTTTGTTCAGCCCACATTTCTTCATTGATATTTTTCTCGACTCTCATGTAGAGCAGTAAATTCACAGGCACCATCAATGTTCTCGCCCATAAGCTGGGCGATGTATGAGCCAGTGGTCTGTACCTACATCTAAAAGGTTATGGGTTTGAATCTCCTGGCCGTGCAGCAAGCTCCTTAACCCCAACTGCTCTGGGGATGTTGGCTGACCCCAAACTTTCCTCTTTTGTTTGTTTCTCTGGACAAAAGTCTACTAAACAACAAACTGCAAACAGGAAACACCAAAAAGTTATGACAGTTATGGCTAAATGCAGGAAAAAAAATCCTGAATGTCCACTTCAGAAAAATGAAGTGAATAAAACACAGTGGCACATTGCACACAATGCAATGCTGCTGTATCTGAATGTTACTCATAGAGAGCGTGCTGTGTATGTGCCAGATTGCAGAACTAATTCAACACCAGATGCCATCTAGTGGTAAAATAAGCTACATTGGTGCACTTCACTTCTCCAGTACAGGCTAATAGCAAATGTAGGGTTTGCTTATACTGTATCATCTCTGGGCAGCTCTGTACCACACATATCCAGGATGAACAGTGTCAGTTCCGGCATCCCAGGTGTCCCTGCCTGGCGCCCTGTGCTGCTGGGAATAGAGCTCATGCTCATTGCACCCTGGTGTTGGGTAAGTAATTCAGATAGATGGATAGATAGGTGGGTGAATGGAAAGATGGATGGATAGAGGGGGGTCAAGATATATTTATTCAAAATACACTCGGTAACAAAAAAAGTTAAGCACCCAGACAGAGTGGAGAAATTAAATGAATCTGCATGCGGCAAAAGGTCATGTGACTGTATCGTAATGATTATATTATTGGATCCAATGGACAACAGAGTTGGCAGTATGGACACACTGCTGGTCCCATGTCAGTAGGGTGTGGCACCCTCCCCCCCGGGCCTGGATACATGCAGAGATATGGTGCAGAAGGGAGTCATACAGCCATTGTTTCCTCTCCTGTGGCATGTTGGCCCACAGCTGTTGTAACTGGCCCTCAAGATCCTGCAGACTGGCACTGGGTCTGAGTTGACATCTGAGCTGATCTCACACATGTTCGATTGGGGAAAGATCATGGGACCTGAATGGCCATCGGCCATTAACATAATTCAGGCAATAGACATACATGCTGTGTATGGATGGGCTTTGTCTTGCTGAAAGACTGTACCAGGGTGCTGTCTCAGGAGGGGTAAGACATGCAGACGTACGATGTCATTAAGATAGCACTGTGCCGTCAGGATCCCCTTAATCACTAACAGAGATTATCTGAAGTTATAACCTATGGCTCCCCCCACCATGATGTCATACCCTATGACTCCCCACACTATTATGTCTTACCCTATGGCTCCCCCCACCATGATGTCATACCCTATGGCTCCCCACACCATGATGCCAGGAATAACGCCAGTGTGTCTCGCCACGACATTGGCAGGATTGGTCCTCTTCCCTCAGCATTGCCATACACACACCCAACAGTCACCTGTGTTAATACAGAACCGAGACTCATCACTGAATATGGTATAATGCCACTTGTCATCAATCCATACCTCCTGGGTACAGCACCATTACAAACGCAGCCATCTCTGCACTGGACTTAACAGCAGCCTAAGCATGGTACAGTGAACCCATAGTCCAGGTGATGCCAGTCATCGAGACACGGTGCAGGATGACACAGGGTGTTGTAGAGACTCCAATGCCCGTGTCCGGATGGCGGGCGCAGATGTTCTGGGGTTCTGTAATGCTTGCTGCACAATATAATGATCCTCCCTTTGTGTGGTCTGTCTTGGGTGACCGGAACCTTCACGACATGTGTGGGTGCCCTCATGTGCCCACTAATTCCAACTGTGACATCTGCATGCCCCACATGCCGATCATTTGCACGATACGACCACCCAGCCTCATACAAACCCACAATGTGACCCCCATCAAACTCCGTCAAGTGCTGGTAATGCTGTCTAATGTGCCCAGGAGGCATCTTCTGTGTCTGCTGATTATACATGCCAGCTCCTTGCAAATCGAATCATTCATATACCCATCACTGGTCTGCACGTGTAGCAAATTACATCCAAATTGGAGCATTACTTATGGGTGCTTAACTTTTTTTTTTGTCACTAAATATAAATGAAAAAATGTAATCAACATCAAATATTATGTCAAATACATTTTATCCTTTTTAATGTAGTCCCAAGAAAAGAAGGTGCTCTCACCATTAAAGTAATTCATGGTGGGTTAAGTGTTTTTGCTTATGGTTTAAGTGATTCACATCAAGGACTGATAGGGGACTTGACTTCCCCGTAATTGGTTGTGCTCCATGCAAAACACACACGTGTGTGTGTGTGTGTGTGTGTGTGTGTGTGCCCACGTATCACAGGGACAGCCTCCAGGCTCCATGTGACATTGGCTAAGTGATTACAATTAGTTTCACTTTTATCCATGAGAACATTAGACGGTGAAGGACAGGGGAATTTCCACCAGCTTTGCTATCTGTCCACTTGGGCCTGACTGACTGATTTCTTGCCTGTGCCGTTTCATGTTTTGAGTTCCCCATGCTTCACTTCCCTGACTCTCCATTGGCCGCCTGAAGGGTTGGCACTGCTCCTGCAGACACGACTGCTTGAGGGGAGACGGCGGAGGCCAACACTGGGACCAGTGCCTGGCTCTTTCTCCATCCCTCATCAAAGGCAGGAGCCAGTCAGTGTATCCCCTGGGCTGGGTCAGAGGAGAGATGCCTTAGGGCTTGCTGCCAGACGTTCAGCTCTGTCATATTCACTTTGTGGTTGTGCTCCTTGCCGCCACCCTCTTGACAGTTTAGGGAAATACAACCTGGGAAGTTTTCCTGAACGCTGCAGTCTCAGTACGTCACATCTCTCACTCCAGCTTTTTAACTTGACTGTCCTTGAGGGTTCCTGGAAAGGCAGAGGGAATAAGGAGATCAGCATCGATGAGAGTCTGATCAGTTTACTGAACAGAACCATACAATGCAGGAAGTTTCTGGGTGACCAGAATTGACCCATTTCAGAGATGTAGAATTAAGGGTGGTGGGGGGGATCAAGTAAATATATCATTCTGTCAGGGAAAATACACAAAGAGCACATCAACTACCAGATACTGTGACATTTTAGTTGGGTTACATGAATAAGGCTTTAACTGGAGATTAAGTCATAACTGAAGTAGATCACAGAGAAATATAGTTACAAGAAGATGTAGATGATTAATCAATGGGTAACCTTACACTCTCACAGTCCCTTCTGACATGGACAACAAACCCCCCCCCCCCGGTACACACACGCACACACACGCACACACACTATCCTGGTCAGTGTACTCTACTATTCTTCATTATACTTTACTGTACTCAAGGGTATGGTTTGATTTCAACATCGGTAGGGACCAAATCAGACCCAAACTCCCTGCCCCCTATATGTACGATACTCGGACAATATTTGTAGGGACATGATCTTTGACTATTCTCTGCTATACTCCACTATATTCCACTGTACTTCTGCTTCCTTACTTGTATTCTAGATTCACATTTTACACATTATACTTATAATACCTGAATAGAACATGTCCATGATTCGGTATAAAAGGAAATTGTGTGACTGCGGCCTTGACAGCTGCAGAGGAGCAGGTCTCTGCACCTCAATGCCTTTGGCCAGAGTTGCCAGAAGCCAAGTAAGATTTCATGCCAATGTAGAAAATCTTTGGAGCCCCACTACCTCAATTAAACCAGAACACACTGATTTTGCTTTGGAAAAGCTCTGGAGTTGTTTTTACTGCAGGTTTTCTCAGTTGCTTTGGCACATTTCTTAAATGATAATTAGCATTTGCAAAACAGCTAGTGTAATACACACCATGATGACACTTCTGCACAGCAGAACATCATTTCTCATTGTTTCACACAAATTTTATGCATGACTCGAACAAGTTTTAGTACATACAATGGTACCTCGGTTCTCGAACTCACTAGAGCTCAAATTTCTTGAAAGTCGAACGAACCAGTTTGACCTAGAACTCGATCTGAAAGATCCATCATTTTAATTTAATTATTTAAATAAAATTACCTGTATGATTTCTAAGAGGCTTCATTATAAGAAATGTTTCCCTTTAATATCACTACATAATTGTGAGAGTAGTTTAAATTATCACAAACAAAAAGATGGTTAGAACACTGCAAAGTTTGATGGCATACCATAGTGGCACTAGTGCTTTGTACGAGCGCCTGAAGAGACAACACACAGGAGCTATTCTGGATGATGGGCTGTCAGAGAAGGCAAAAACACCCTAACCCCTATTTATTCATGTTTATTACCTTGGCAATTAGTATGGAGAGATTTTTAATATCTTTTGCCCTTGTAGCTACTAAATACACTCATTATTAAAGTCATAAAGTTTTCTGCATGCTGCATTAGAATTTTCACTGAAAACGTGCAAAAACGTTTAGGCTAAAATCTGGGTTTATTCTACATTGACAGTGCCAGTGTGCACGATCGTGCATGTTGGACTTGTTAGGACTAGTGTGGCAATGTCATTATACACTAAAACTGGGGAAAAAAAACGAACACTAAATGAAAATAATGTGTAATGAAATAAAAATGAAAACTATATTAAAAAAAGTCAGACTTTAATCTGCAAAAGTACCACCACACCAACTCTTCTCATTTAAAAGATTCTGAGTCCGCTGATCTGTCCGTTTCTTCATCACAACTTCAGTGACGTGCTCTGCTAACTGAATTTCATAAGCATGAGTAACACTAAATTTATACAGATTACTAACTTTTGAGTATCACAATATAAATCTCCTTAATATTTTTATACATACTACTAATCTTCTTATTGAATTGTGGGTGAAGATAATGTCTGTATAGTGTCAAAATTCTGGAATACATTGTCCAAAGCACTGCAATAACGTACAATTTATTCAATGTCAAAATAAGGTTAATTTAAAGGGTAAAGTTAATTTTCTGGAGGAAAATTAATCGTTTAGATCAACTGACCAAGAGATTACATACTCTATAGACTAAAAATAGTCTTTAGTGACAGGCGTTGTTGTGTTATATGCATAAACTATTTTGAGAATTGCTCTTATGTAAAGTATGTTTCCTGAAATGCACCAATGTAATCAAGACAAACTGTAGTACACATTTTATGCAGCATTCGTAATTGCTCCACTGCCACACGGGCACCTCTGTGTGCTGGTTGGCATATTTTCTTTTCCGTTGTTATTGTTATGGGTCAGCGGGCCTCCTTCCCGAAGCGTGGCGGCGATCTCACACTGGCTATGCCCGCTCCCTCCTGCCAGCTTTCTCTTGGTAAGCTGCTGAATGAGAGCAGCGGTTGCCTTGGAGACAGATGTAGTGGCTCAGATTATGACCCCAGCCTGCTCTACTCAAGTAAACGTGTGATTTGGAGTGGGACGGGGACCTGGGACGTTAAGCTGAGGTAAGGCTGCCTCCAAGATAAGTGCCACTCGAACGGACAATAGAAAATGTAGGCAGCATTGACCTTCAGAAATGTCCTTGTCAGAAAAGAATGGGTCTGCTGTTGGTTTTGTATCACAGTGTCCTACGAAGTGGCGCGTCTAGGATAGACAACCACAGTTAAAGAAGAAGGGGTCTCGGGGACTTCAGGACCCCCCAATAAGCCATTAAGGACCATCAAAAGAAATTGTATGCCATTCTAGTATACTATGATTTTTAGGGGACTTACAAACACAACAGATATACATAAAATAATACAATGTTATGATTTTTTTTATCTGCAAGATAAATATATTATACTTTAAATGTTTCTTGGATTTTGTACTTTCTGCAGTACAAAAACAAAAGAGAAAATACACCGTAAAATGTCACCTTTCTTGGCAATGGGGGAGCCGACTAATGGGCGGCGGTATCTGTCTGCTCTTCATGGGGGGGCCCCGTCATTCATGGGTTGTTTACAGACGGGGCTCAGTAGCTCGGCTGCCAGCTGACTGCTGTCCTCAGGAAACACGGCCCGTTTCGGGGGAGCGGGGGCCTCTCCTGTCGTCAGGAAACACGGCCCGTTTTGGGGGAGTGGGGGCCTCTCCTGTCGTCAGGAAACACGGCCCGTTTAGGGGGAGCGCAGGCCTGTTCTGCTCAGCCCTCCGAAAACAGCAGACCAGCCATTGCTGTGCGTGTGCATTATACAACAAAGACAATTCACTTGCTGTATATACATATCGAGGTAATTTGAAAAAAAAAATAATACTACTGCTGTTTTAAAAATTAAAATGTCCCTTCTCGATTATTCGTCAATATGGCAGAAAGTCAGCTCATTGCGGATGATGGCCCAAATACAGAAGCAAAAGTTGTGTGCAAGCACATTGAAAGTAAATGAAAATGCAGTCAACTGTTAGTACTGTAAAGCAGAACTTAAACATCACCACAGCACAACTGCAATGGAAATACATCTTAAAATTAGACATTCAGGTTTTACTGACTCACCCAATAATGCGAGGTTAGCCATAGATATGTGCCATTTAGCCTCTCGGAGTAGCCTAACCTGTCTTTCTCATCACTTTGACTTTCAAAAATAAAAACAGCGCAGCATCAATCACACACTGGAGAATTACACAAATGTCTGGACAGCCACTTTCAACTGCAGGCTGTGAAAGTAGCAACGTAAAACACAACATTTTGGTCAAGATGGGGTCTAATTTTCCATAACAAAATAGAAAACTGTCAGTAAAGGGGTAAAGGCTTCTATGTCTGAATAGTAGAGTTGTTGCTGACAAATGATAGGATGATTTAATGCCTTGACTGACTCATGTTGACAGTCTGATCAGAGAGTCCCTCCCTCCAGTGCACAGAGCCTTCATTAGGCCAGTGGGAATGCTCTGGAAGATCCAGGCTTCAGCTTGGATGTTGGATGGCCTTGTTATTCCTTTTCACAGAACTCGCACAGAAGTGGTTCACGATCTGTCCCACGATTTGCTCTGAGGGGGTGACCGGCAGCCATCAGGCCGGCACAGACAAAGGCTTCTTCACTGTCAGCTGCAAGACGTACAGTGGGCTCATGACTGGCAGCCAGTAACTGCACCAGCCAGAGGGCAGGGAAACTTCCCTCAACCAGTTTTAAGCTCATACTGGGGAAAAGGTGAGGAGAAAGAAAAAGGCCAAAATAACCGGGCATGTGCTCTCTGAACATGCAACCACAATATGAGCTCTGAAGTGATTTTTGCTAACTTCATATGGTGATGTCCTGGTGTAAAGACAGCATTTTAGATGCATGTGGAGTATATTAGCAGTAAAGAAGTCACTGGATATTGTGGCAATGATTCTAGAAGGCCGTAACTAATATAAACAAGAAAACTGACTGGTGCCGGCATGACAGGATGACCTAACGAGACAGATAAAGGGAGCAGGCAGAGAGGCGGCCCTCACGTATCTTTGGCCTTCTAGTAAGATAAGTACTAACTGGCTAACTAGAGCAAATGTCAAACATGTGGTTGTCACGTAGAAGGAAGGTACCGAGAGGGGGGGCCGATCCCCGAAACGGGTTATAAAGTGAGTGAGCTGAAATGTATGGTGGAGCTTCTTCCTGTACATGCCGAATGTATGTCGGATGATCGCTCCCTGATTGCAATCTGTTGGATATTAAACCGGTGACCTGCAAATTCTCCACGTCTCAGCTGTGAATCTCTTCTTATCCACGGACCCGTGGAGACGGCGTACTCCAACATCAGGCAGCACAGTTCTTCAGCATGCTTTGCTGAAATCCTCTGCGATTATGTGTACTCCCTCTGGATATATCCGTTGCTATTCAGAAATTGAGTCATGCAGGTATGCAAGGGCTGAGCTAACCGGTGATATGTAGTCATTGGTTATTAGCACTACAGGCAGTTCTCTAGGCAAGCAGAATGCTCTGCACACAACCGTCATTGCCTGTATGTTCGGGGAGCAGACTGTGGTGAGGATCTTAGCGTTAGTCCACCAGCTGTTATGTGTGTAAATACACAAACATCCACCTTTTTCCAGCTGTAGTCTTTCTGTCGCTGCGGTGCATTGTGTGGCCTGCTAGCTTCATCGAGGCCTCGGGAATTTCCTCTCATAGCCGCATCTCCGTGATGACCAAGGCACAACAGAGTGGATGTCCGGTGAGTAGTAGGTTCAGTTCATCGATTTTTTTTTTGACGACCGATCGTGCATTGGTCAGGATCTTGAAACATATCAGGCCGTGTTTACAGCAGTATTAGGGATGAATAGACAGCCCCCCCACCCCCACTTAGGCCAGTTTGACCACCTCTCCCTTTTCATATCCTCATTATGCAGATATTTCATTAGTAACGTTTAAACTAATGATTAGCTTGAGGGGCCCGAGCAGCTTCAGTACTATTTTGAATGTACTTGTTGGGACTTATTCACACAGCACAGTTGTTGACAGGTGTATCTGCACCTTTCCCAACAATAAGGCATGGATGACAAGGACATGGAGTCTTTGCTGAGAGACTGTAATGCAGCCTGCAGGTTTGGCATCAGGCATTGGCTGGTCTAAGCCCAATAGAGCTGTCACAGATGGCAAAGCAGCCAATAGGCACAAGGCGTTGGGTCATTTTACATGCAGAGATCCCCCTTGAACATGGCGAGGTATTCAGCACCTTGCAGACCACAATGGCAGCAGGGCCCTTCCCACTAACAGCAGTGGGTCACTAGCCAAGGAGCTTTTTCCTCCCGCTTCAAAGTGAAGAAGGCAGAGACTGAGGGGACACCAAGGTCTGCCATTCTCTTTGAAGACAGATGATACCACAAGAACTCCCCATGTTGTCTACCCTCTTAAACCAGGAAGGGCATTCAGAGTCTGTGATGATCAGTTAGCAGAAGTGTTCACCAACATCTTTAATCTCTCCCTGTCACAATGCATCGTCCCTAAATGCCTCAAGTTCGCTACCATTGTCCCAGTACCCAAGTAGGCAACAACCAGCAGTCTCATTGACTTCAGACCAGTGGATTAGACCCTGAATGTCTTTGAAAGGTTGGTCTTAAGGTAAAATGAATCAATCCTGCCTCCCTCTGTGGATCAGCACCAGTATGCAATGCAATTGCAATGCAATTTTGTTTATATAGCACATTATCACAACATTACATTGGCTTACTCACTGGGGGGTCTTTACGTGGCAGAAATGTAAAGCACATTGAGACAAAGGCGACGGTGGCAAGGAAAAACTCCCTAGGAGGAAGAAACCTTGGGAGGAACCAGACCCAAAGGGGGAGCCCATCCTCCA
>JAABNY020000095.1:25119671-25130729 GCA_015164015.2 Brevimyrus niger
ATGCCGAATGCATGTCAGATGGTTGCTCCCGGATTGCAATCTGTTGGATAATAAACCGGTGACATGCAGATTCTCCATGTCTCTGCTGTGAATCTCTTCACCTCTGTGGAGGTGTGACTGTAACAGTACTGGGTAATCAAATATATTTGACCTGAAGTTTAAATACGTCAATATTAATCTAGCTAATACACACTTTCACGAAATTACGGTACATTATGCATGAATATTGACACTATGCATATAAATAAATTAAAAATTAGCATAGCACACTAGCTTCCGGTTCACCTGCTTCTAACCCAAACAATTGCGTCGTTCACAGTGACGTTCACGTTAACGATCTGGCGTGAAGCCAAAAAACAAGCGGGCGACACTGAAAGCAGAGGTGGGTGGCGGTGTCTCATTATTTGGAAGCATTTTGTACGCAAAACCGATATCCGGTCGAATAGGTAAAGAGTGTATTCATGCAGGTGCATTTATCAGTCACAATACATCCTGCTTATATAGTTTGCATAATAATAACACGACCGCTGTTAGACCATTTCTGTTTAGAAATTGCGCTATTTTTCCCCCATCGCTCTTCATGCACATATCCCACACCAAGAAATGCACGTGCACCTAAGAAGCATGCAGGGATCTGCATGTTCAGTCTGTCTGAAATAGTTAAACAGCGTGATTAACACACTGTGTTCATAATCAGTTTCAGTGTAAGTTTAACATTGATTCTACTAATAATTATAATGTAAGAAAATAAAAAAATACGACGAGCCATCTCCAGTGTATCATGTTTACTTTAAAACATGTTCGACATGTTATCTGTGTTATGTATATTACTGTGAACCTGGGATGCAGGATCGTTGATGCAGGTTTATATAGCGGAGCGCAAGCTTTATGTAGGATGACCATACCGTTCTTCTTGGGACCTAAATGTTACCTGAAATGACCGGGATTTCGCTTTGTTTCTTGATTATATTTGCTTTCAGCGGCCCCGGTGTCATCTTTTTTGCAAAGCAAAATATAGTCATCCTACTTGAAGATGCGTTTTTCACTTTTGCGTGCGTCTCCAGGAAATATTACAGTGGCGAGGAATGGATGAGAGGAAGCCCGATGTCTTATGTGCCAAGGCATGCCAGCAACTCAGCAGGCAGGAGTACCAGCTGGCACTGCAGTGCTGTGATGAGATCCTAGCCCGCTTGCCTAGTCCATCCAGCGCCCCCTGCTGCTCCTCCTCCGCCACTGATCACAGTGTCCGACTGCAAGTCTTGCTTTACCGTGTCTATGCACTTGTCCAGCTGGTAGATTCTTTTTTCTTTTTACTTTTTATTTGTATATCTGTCATTGGGTTCATATTGTATTTAAATGAAATTAAAGCGGGTTATTCTAACGTTTAAAATATGAGACTTTTTTTATTTGCAGAAAAAAATCGCTGAAGCTGAAGAGAATAGCAGCGGTAAGATATGATTTAATGTTAAAACTTAATTATTTGTTACAACTTAATTTCTGCATTTAAAGGTTGCATTATTACTATTAATACTAGAGATCATGATTTGTGTTTAATCTTTAGGAACAACAAATTTGCAAATGTATGATATGTTTCCATTTTAAAAGCTGGCACCTATTACATATATATATATATAATCTCTGTGTGTGTGTGTGTGTTGAGAAACATGTGTACAAAGCCTACGTAAAATTTCAGCTAATTATTTTTGTTCACACTCAGAATGAAGACAGTTGCTGCTTCTATTAACAGAATCACAGGTAGTCATTTAATCTCCAGAACATTCTATATGTAGTAAATGTATTAGTGTTTTTCATACAGTTCAACACTTTTTATGAATGAAATATTCTTGATAAGCATGCCCAGAACAGGTCTCAAACAACAAAATTATATATTCACAGTGGAACTGATAAAATGGTTCTCTTGAATTGGCATTCAAACTGAGACTTTATACAGTGTTTATAGATTTAAGTTTACCTAAACGAGTGGAAGGAGGATAAGCCTTTATTTAGCTTGAAAGTTCATTGAGAAATGGCTTCAGAGAATTGCCGTTACTTATTAGGTAGCTGTTTAGTGATGGATCCAAGCTCAACTGTGTTTGGATTAGGGGTTTGGTTTTGAACCTTGTAGTCAGTGTTTTTGGGCGCTACAGTGAGCTGACTGCATAACTGCTGTTTTTCCTCTTCCAAACTTGCAGGCTTCCTGCACAGCTGCTGGAGGTTCAGTCGAGACTGGAGGGGAAGCTTTATTCTGCGTCTTCCTCTTTGCTTCTGCTGCGTCCTGCCATTTCGGGCCTGACTGTTTCAGCCTGTCAGGGGATGTGAGTTTGTGTTTCCCGGCTGCACGCTTTTGAATTTTCTTTGTAATCTTAGCTGCCAACTTTCAGAGTAATAAAACAAAACACTTGTGCTGTCAGCCGGGAGAGTGGAGGAACCCACTGAAATGCTGTCTCTCCTCAAAGGCACTCGGGGGGAGTGACGGTGGCGGATTCGGGACCCCCATCCCCGAGGGATCCTGGGCCTCGATGAGTATACTCTCTGTTTCAGGTGCAGGTCTTAAGAAGGCAAGGTTATGGCCTGAGAGTCATATAGGTCCCCAGACACAAAGATGGTTGGGGTATGGTGTTGATGGGGGTCGTGTGTGGCCAGTGGGTTTGGGTGATTGTGATCATAAGGTTGGCAGTTCAAATCCTGGAGTTGGCAGGATGATTTCACTGTAGGGCATTTGAGAAAGGCCCTTAACCCCTGGTTACAGCAGGGTGAAATCAACTACAAGGTAATGGGATATAATAAAAGTCCATAAAAGACCGGAACCGCGCGACCGCTGCAGCATCTCTTTAATTTTTTTCATGATTAACAAAGATTCTAAGAATAAGGTCTTGGTCATTGTGCCCCTTACTGCTTACATGGCTGGTATTCCACTGAAGCAGGACTTTAGTTACTATGCTCCCCCCCCCCTTTGCACCTACTCTTCCCTCAGTATGTCATTGTTTTTCCTCTAGGTGGCGCCCTCACTGCCGGGGGTAACTGTCACCTGCGTACCAGACCTGCGGCAGGTCGTCCAGAAGAAGAACAGCTCCCTCTGCTGGATGCTGCAGCTGCATTGCGATGTAGGCCGGGGGGGTGGGGTGGTCACGAAGCCGGTGTTTAAATGCTAACCGTTATGTTGCTTCCCCCACAGCCCCCTCGAGTGTTGCGCTGCGTGGCTCTGCTTGGCAAGCTCCACCGGCCCCTCTTCTCCATCTCGGAGGTGGCCACCCTAACTGCCACCGGCCCCCGCCCCTACCCTCTGGGCCTGGAACCATGGGAGTGGACTGAGCCGGGCCATGGGGCCGAGCAGGTCTACCAGCTCAAACTGCGGTTCAGCACCCACGTCTACGGCAACTTCCAGCAGGCCGTGGTGCTGCTCCGAGCCGGTTCTCCTCCAAACTATCTAGGTGGACCACACCCCTCCTGCAGGTAGCTTAACAGTGCTGTCTGGCGACCTGCAATCAAACCTCACTTTAAAAATGCAGTTAAAGGCACATGGATTCTGATTTTAATTCCGATATAATTTCCGATTAATTCCTAATAATCTGGATGTTTTGTGATACATCCCTGTCTTGCAGACGTGGAGCTGCAGCCACCGTGCCCCCCACAGAGGGAGTCCTCCATGCCCTGGGACGTGGGCTGCAAGCAGGTGACCGTGGTGGCCTTCCTGCCCTGTGACCTGTCCCCCCTGGATCGGTCCCTCCCGCAGTCATACCGGATCCCCGCGGCCGCCGATCAGCTGTTCACATGCTCCGCGCTGGACCGCGAAGTCACACCGCACAACTACCGCTCACGGCTGCACGACCTGCTCTACATCGAGGAGAACGCCCAGTACCGCCTGCTCTGCGGGTGGGCCGCTACCGCTGCTGGGGTCATGGGGTCAGGCCGAGGACTATGGGATGCTTCTCAATACCAAGAACGCAAAGATAATACTTGTGGTCTTGGCAAGACTAGTCTTACAGACTTGCCTCCCAAGAATGAACTTGTGGTGCAATGAATCATGGGATTGGTCTGATGTATCCTTGATATTTGGGGTAGTTTATTTATATTATTTATATTTTAGTGATCAATTACAAGTGTAAGTAGTGTCAGAGCAAGAAGTATAAAAGATTACGTAACATGTATGGCATAGGAACCTCACATCAGAAGAAGTTAAGCAGACCGAGAGGACTGGGTTTCTGCTAGACAACTTCAATACACAAGAGTGTTCAGCGCTGCCAAGAGGCCATAACCAACATTAATATACCCCAATGGTACAAAATTGTTCCTCAGAATCCATTTCTGTACCTTAAATTAGGGTACATTGATCTACAGCTAGGGTGCAGTTGGCAGTCCTTTGAGGGTACAGCCCCAGTGACAAGTAATTTTACCCTTTTTTCTGACAGTTAACATACATTTAACACAATATTGCCAGGAATTTCAGGCTAAATAGTAGCTATAATGAGACTAAGGGAATTCGTCCCTATGATCTCTCTTAGGGTTTGTTATACAAAAACGTTGCCTTTTGTATGGTTTACTACTGTTCCTAATTGTTTTTGCAGTTTTAATAATAAACAGTTAAAAACAAATTTATTTTTCCCTGCTGTGCATAAAATGCACTAAAACTTACAAACTTAAAAGAGAGGTTTGTGCTGCGCCGTGAATTTTGTGTACCGGCTGTTTTTACAGTGTTGAAATTTAATTGTAGATTGTTTATATTAAATGATGTTTATTATTCAGTTGCTAAGAGAAGGTCTTAAATGTTTGTCGTATTTTTGACTGCGACCACTTCATCATGTGACTTAATCAGAGATGCTGGGAATCTGATGGTTTTTATTTGCTGCTCATGTCGCCCCCTGCAGGTTTAACCTCCAAACATGCCTGCGCTTGATGACTGAACCTTCTGCACCCTGAATGCGGGGGGAATACGGGCCTCTTCTGGCTGGGCAGATCTTCGCTCGGCCGAGCCTGCATGAGACCGGGACCGAGCCAGACAGTTCTGTGGGGCGGCTGGTGCGCGAAGCAGTGAGCAGCATGCTCCTGCTGGCCGAGTGTGGTACTGCGGGCCGGGATCGCGGGTGGAGGCCCGCGGCCCGGAGGACATGGTCCTGCGGCTGTCTGAGGAATGCTGCCATGACCTGAGGCTGCAAGGCCTGCCGCAGTCAACGCTTCCGATACGGACACTCCAATCCGGCTGCCCATCTTCTGCCAACTGCCCAGCGCGGAGCTGGGGGAGCCTCTTCGTGGCAGCAGCGGCCTCACAGGGGGCAGGGAACAGGATGCCAGTCTGGCACAGGCACACACACACACACACACAATATGGCTGCTTTAGGGAACACGTGTGACTCAGGGAGAACATCCAAACTCCACGCACGCACAGCATGGACGTGGGATTTGAACCCCTAACTACGGCTGTGACTGTGCCACCCGCTGAATCTTGTGCCATGTATTAATCCAACTGCCACAGTATAGATGTGTAAAAGGACATAACAGTCACTGTCTGTCTGTTTCCTTTCAATGCTTAATTTCCCCAGTGGGGCACAACATCTGCTTCGTTCAAAGCTCAGCCTCAGCCTATGAGCCCTCCAGAGGCTCGTTTGTCTGTTAGCACATGTCTGTGATTTTTGAATGGTCTGAACCCTTACCTGAACACACTGATTAATAAATTACAAATCAAATTAAGGACTTCTCTACCAGACTAAAAACAGTGAAAGCTGTTTATAGTGGCTCATTTTGCGTCACATATGTATTTCTGGGATTCTAAATAGCCTCTATACCTTTTAACATTTCATTGAGTCAGTTGCTAGACTAAGATCACTGGCTTTTGCTTAACCCGCTCGCATATCTCCATCCCTGCCACAAGGTGGAGCTGCAGTTCCAGCTGAACATGTTGCCTCAAGATGCACTACACCCTAGACTGCGCCGTGCTCTTCCTGGAGCCCCCCTTTCCCGAGTTGCCCCCCCCGCCCTGAGAGGTACCTCCAAATCGGGCCGATTACTCGGTCGGCATCCCGGCGCGCCCCCTCCTGGCCTGACCACCATCTTTGCCCGCCTTTCAGTGTTGACGGTTCGGACCCCTGGCTCAGCCAGCGGCAGAGTGATGCCCTTTGGGCCGTCGTGTCGGCTCCTTGTCTGCCGCTGCCCCCCATGTTACTGTGCGGCCTCGCGGCTTCCCTGAAGACCTTTGTCCTCCTCGAGGCTGTCGTGCTCCTGCTGAAGGAGGATGCCAGTCTGTGTTTGTCCAGAATGTGTGGCATGGGGCACGGTGGGATGCCCTCTGGGGGGGTGCCCAGGGTATCCTCAGCCACGAGTTCCTGTTTGGTACATCCTACACGACCTTAACATGGGTTCGAGGCAGACGGAGATGCCCCCCCAGCGTCCCAATTGGTGGTCAGCACAGTCCGTCAGGCCAAGCAGCTCATCCACCTGGGGCTTGACTCTGGTAGCTGCAGCCTCCAGCCTGTTTATTAACTAAACCTTTGTGTTCATAGTCGACTGCATTTAATATGTTTTACCACATATGGCCACTAGGTGGCAAACGCAGCTCCACTCTTTACGCTTTATGGCGATTTATATTCACTTGGTTCCTCGTGCGCTTGGCTTCGCCGCCGTGAATATGTGCCTTTACTGAGGCGTCGCCGCGGCCACTGATTGTGCTGCATTCTGTCAGGCTTCTTCACGCATATCCTGGTGGATGACGCCTCGTCCATAGTGCGAGGCCCTGATGCCGCTGTCTCTGGTGAGCCGCTCCACTCGCGTGGTGCTGGCAGGGGATCCCCATCAGGTGGGGCTGCCCATTTGTGACACGTGCATATGGACGATGTGTCTGTATACATTCCTGGGCCTCTATTGTCTTCCTTCTAAGCTGTTTACATAGCCACTGCTTCGCCTGTTTTGGTGCTTCACGTGGTAAACACGCAAAGGAGGGCTCTGACTGCCTGCCCGCTTTCTGTGGCTTTTAGCCCCCCCCCCCTTGATGCACAGCGAGTTTGCCTGTGAGCGTGATCTGCAGCGCCCCCTGCTGGAGCGGCTGTGTAAGCTGTATCCCCCTGACTGCGGCTGCATGGTATGGCTGACGGAACAGCACCGCACTCAGCGGCACATTGTCGGGTGGGTAGCATCCTCCTGGGTTCGAAGAACGAGCTATAGATGCTTCCGGAATACTTCTGTCGATGACGATTGCAGTCTGCTTGTATCGTGTCTGACCCGGGATTGTCTGTGATGCTGGGGTTACTCTCCCAAGAAATGAATTTGCAAAGTTGTCATTTTTACTTTGCAAATGTTTCTGTGATTGACACTGCAACGTTCCCTCTCTGTCTCGCCTGGTCTCTGAGGTGTTCTTTGGGGGCCAGCTGAAGGCAGCCAGCAAGCAGCCTGCTCACAAAGACTTCTTCCCCCTGTCTTTCTTTGTGGCCTGGGGGGCAGAGAAAAGCTCCTGCGGATACTACAATCAGGCTGAGGTGAGCAGGGATACTCCTGGGCCATGCTCATCATCTTTAGGCCACGCCCACCCACCATGTGCCACACCCAAAACACATCCTGCACATCTTACGAAGTGTATACTTATACTGTGATATGTTTCTAATCTAAAACATTGCTGTCATTATTGGTGATCTTTGAGTCACATCTTAAATTCAGTGACTTTAAACTTTATGAATGTAATGATACTGACTGGGGCCTGAGGCCTGACTCGGTCCCTCCCGTTTGAATCTCTCTCCTTTACCTCCTTCACACCAAGCCCTGGCCAGAGCTGGGCTGGAGCTCACATCGGCCCCACCAAATACCGTCTGGCATTCACACTGCACTTGGTTCTGAAAGGGTAGAACTGTATCCTTTGTGTGTGTGTGTGTGTGTGTTGCTGTGGGAGGGGTCCTGTTTAAAAAGTGAAGGCAAAAATGAAGGACTGTGTGAGATGTGATGAACGCAAGGCTTTCTTGAATTTACTGGAAATGCTTACATTACTTTTAGCTTTATTTGTTATTGTTCTTGGGTTTAACCCAACACCGTTCTCTCAAAAATGTCTGTGTCCCGCGAATCATTATTTGTACATCTGCCAATGACTTATTCCTGCACTCCAGCGGTCCAACATGAATTACTGTTTGTGTGTTTCAGTTAAAAAGCGGGTGGCAATCGGAGGCGCATTCGTGGATGGACTGCGAGTCATGCATGCTAATACACGGGGATGCACACAACTGTCATGCAAGTATGCATTCACCTTTAAAAGAGATACGTGCGGCAATCGATTGTAACAGCGCAAATGCACATAAAATAAGGACACGTCTGCGTTGTTACAGTATGACAAGAAATTGCCATGCATTTTAACCTTTATACTACAAATGAAGTCCAAATTGGCATATAAAGGTTAAAATGGCTGGTAAATTCTTGTCAAATCAGCACAAATGCACATATAAAACTACAGAATGCTGAAGGAAGTACTGTGCAGTTTGCATTAATGGACTATTTTAATAGTAAGAGTGAGGACAAGAAAAGAATGAAACATTTTGGTAAATTTTTATTTACAAATGTACACATAATCAAGAAATATAAATGTAGTGACTATCCAACCTTGTTCACTTCACTGCGAAGGCGGCTAGATCCTGTTGACGACTCGCCATGGCAATAACTACACAAGGTAACTTGAGATCCACATCCATTTAACCTTTGGGTCAAGTTCCCATTTAATAGCGATATTATAAAAGGTTACAATGATCACAATGTAAAGATTACTATCGTGTATGGTATATGAGCGGTAAAACCGCATGATCTCCTTGCCACCTCCCCTTACGCCCCTTGACCCCGTCCTTTTAAGGCTTTTCTCTCCCCTCTTGCACCGTGACCTGTAGCTTACTCAGCCCACACTGCCACCTAGTGTCAACCACCACCACCACCACAAATAACGAATGGCTCCCACAATATAAATCTCTCATGCGGAATAAGTGAATATAAAAAGTGATGCTCCTGTCCATCTGCATTCTCATCCCCTGCGTTAAAACAAGCACACGAAAGACAGGATAGGTCAATTGTACTTAAATCACTGACATTTCAAGCAAGACAGCGGGTGAGTCTAATTTTCAATGCTGTAACTAAGCGTTTAGCTATGTATCACTGGCTGGTACACGACAGATGTCAAATTCTCTGTTTACAAACAGAACGATACCAATGACTCCTCCAAAGCGGTGGTGGAGATCAGTGCTTTAGTCACCTAGCAGGTTTCTTTCCAAACACGGATGATGTTTGTTTTTGGGGCAGCTACCTGTAGCACCATTTTTATTTAGATCTCTTTTTCG
Source organism: Brevimyrus niger (assembly GCA_015164015.2). NCBI lineage: Eukaryota > Metazoa > Chordata > Actinopteri > Osteoglossiformes > Mormyridae > Brevimyrus > Brevimyrus niger. The sequence continues at coordinate 25,128,962 of JAABNY020000095.1, forward strand.
AATTCCTGTATTCTTTTTCATAAAAAAAAATCTTATTCAGGACTCCGTTATTCTGTAAACTCCTGCCTTCTCCAGTTCACTCCGCACCGCTTCGTAAATGTTTGCTTTCCACTCTGACAACTTTAGCCCCGCCTCCTGATGCCAAACGCTCCTACCTCTGGCCCAGCAAGTCTTTTGGGGCTGGAAAAATGGCCTCCGGCCCGGCACCGCTGTAATCTATGGTGTGAATGCAACGCCTGGGCTGGAATTTCGGCTCGGCACAGTCACCAGCCCTGGTGCGACTGAGCTGTCTGTCTCCCCCCTGTGGCTGCAGGTGATGGAAGTGGCTGACCAGCTGCAGAGCCTGTGTAAGAAGTGGCCGGTGTCCCGGGGAAAGCTGGACGAGAGCAGCGTGGGGGTGTTGAGGCCGTACCCAGATAAGGCCGTGCAGCTGCGCTCCGAGGCGCGTCGACGTGGCTTAAACTGCGTCAGCGTGCACACGCTCCTCGCCCCGGCCTGTCAGCATTTGCACTATGCTGCCTTCCCATCTCTCTTCTCCTCGGTCTTTCACATAACACCTGCAACCTCCACCTTTCCGCCTGTCCCCCGACCCCCCGTTCCCCCATGTCTTCCTACTGTAACGCCGCCCTTCTGCGTGCAGTTATGCAGGCAGGCGGACCATGGTAGGGGGGTGCCCGGTGGAGCCTGGCACAGGGGCTCTCTTCTGGAGGCTGAGGAGACGACGGAGCATCGGGAGCTGGGCTTTCTCTCGTCCCCGCGGGCCCTGCACTCTGCCATGCTGCACGCTGAGTCCCTGCTGGCTATCGTGGGAGACCCTGTGGCCCTCGGCAAGTGCAGGTGTGTCCCCATGGTGTCTCCCTCACTGAGCGAGTGCTGACAAGGGCATCCCTGCCGCTTCCTGCTCATCACAGCTGTCCCGCAGGAGGATCTGGGAGCTCTTCTTGCGCCGGTGTGCCTTGGAGGGAGGCCTGCAGGTGGCCTTCCTGTCTGAAGTGCTTGAGCAAATCGATGCCGTTGAAGCGAGCCGTGCATGTGTCCTCAACCCCCTGGCCCCAGAGTTTGTTCCTCACATGCCCCCTCGAAGGACCCCCGTCCAGTCGACCTGCACCGTGGTACGTCCTGAACCCCCTGGCCCTAGAGTTTGTTCCTCACATGCCCCCTCGAAGGACTCCTGTCCATTCGCCCTGTATCTTGGTACATCCTCAGTCCGGTGGCCCCAGAGTTTGTTACTCACATGCCTTCTTGTAGGACCTGCACCGAGCCACCCTGCATCTTGCACCTTCCTCAACCACGCTTGCTACTGCCATGATGCCAAGAAGGCAACATAGGTCACATGATGGCTTGAACCCAGAGTGCTCTGTTATGTTTTAATTGGATGTGGTGGCTGGGAATGAGATCAGACTGGGGAGTGTTGGCTTTTTCTGCTCTGCAGAGATGTGCTAGTGATGTTTGAGGGGTATATGTTTCATCTTGTAGGAAATAAATTTCATATGGTGTTTTTTTTTTTTTATTATTATTATTTTTTAGGATTTACATAAAAAGCTAAGTGCTGATGTCACCGTGCTGTTATGGAGAGATTTAAATTAGTGATCCCATTGGCTCTTAGGAGTAGCCCCCATACAGATGCATGTAAACCCCCTCCCAGCTTAGCCCCACCCTGTCCTCTGAAAGCAGCCCAATCAGGCAGACTTTATTTAAGCGGCCCTCTCGTTCCCCCCTCGCCGCCTGTCGCACCCCTGTGAAGGCTGGCGACACGGCGATGCCTCGG
>JAABNY020000095.1:25150324-25182527 GCA_015164015.2 Brevimyrus niger
GGCGATGCGAGCAGTGTACATCGGCGTGGGGGGGTGGGGGGGGGGGGGGGGCGCCGAGTCTCCTGCAGCCAAAGATTGCTCACTTTTTCAGAAGCAGAAAGCTGTACCCTGCTAATCTCTCTGAAGGAAGCTGCTGCTAAAAGTGTTGGAGGTAATCCTCAATTCTACCCCCGAATCATGTGACTGCAGCGGATGGCGTGAGGGCCCGCCTTGCTGCCAGAGGGGTCCTGGTGTATTTGTCATGGAGAAAAGTTAATGGGGAGCTTAACAGGAAGTGGAACTAAGGGCTGTGGTCCGCAGAATAATAAGGCAGAAATGTAGTGCATCGAACATAGAAAACACAAGTATACCAGAATGATTAAATGTTTCACTTCTAAACATATGCAGCACGCCCATTGCCTTGTGTGCAACCAATCCTAAGGCGTGTGGTTGTTTATGAGTGCGTGTGTGTGTGTGCATGTGTGAGAATGCATATGTGTGTGTGTGTGTGTGTGTGTGTGTGTGCGTGCATGTGTGAGTGAGCGGGTATACCTTACCCTATGGGGACACAATGTCCCCACAACTTGATGAAGACCTGTTTTTTTCCCTTATGGGGACTTCCTGGACCCCATAAGGCAAAACTCAATATAATAAAAATCTGTGACTGCAATGGAATAACTAAAAATGCAAAACCTCTTGTATTTTGCTTGGTCACTTATGGTTATGGTTGTCATAGTTAGCATTAGCATTTTCCCATAGAAATGAATGAGGGGTCCCCATAAAGGTATGTTTACTCGACATGTGCGTGTGTGTGTGTCTGTGTGTATGCATGTGTGAGTGCGTGGCAGGTAGACTAGTCACACTCACGCAGTAAGTACTCCGCAGCATCCTGCTCGTAGTCAGCATCTTCAGGAAAGTGGTCAATCCTCTTGCAGACGCCTCTGAAGGTTCCTGTAGGTAGGACAGAGCATGATGAGGAGGGAGTGTTTGGGTGTGTGTGTGTGTCTCTAAGGACAGTACCACCCCTGCCAGGCCTGTATGCTGTGCTCGCCCAAGCAACAGGCCAGGGTGGCAAGCGAATATTCCTCTAAGCAGGCTCCTGTATCCCTCTGCCCTTCCAAATAAAGTGCACTTTGATTTTTCTGTCATTCTTTTCAAACAATGGCCTTGGGAAAATAAAGCGTGCGTCCCTGAGCTATCGGTATGTCTTGAAGCATGTGTGGGACCCCCCCCTCCTCCACCCCCAAAGCCCATCACACCCAGACAGGTTTATTAGCTCCCCTTCTGAACCCCTGACAGTTGGCCTCCACTATTTGCCCCCCTTACACTTTATGGAGCATTGATTGCCCTTTTGGAAGCAAATCTGTCAGTAAGAATTCCCCTTGCTCAGCTCTGACACTGAGACTATGAAGTAACTAGCCAATAAAGGAATACAGGCCCTTACAATACCAATACAGCAATTATATTTAACACTGTGAATTAACAGTGTGTTTTAAGGAAACCACACCAGTGAAACAAGATTTGTACTATTGTATATTTGGTAGAATACTCCCCCACAAAGTGGCCATCATCAATCACGCCCAGAAAATGTTCAACTTAACATTTACATGTTCGCTGAACACTTAAGATGTCTCTACACCGCTGTGGGACACTAATCCTCTTTCCCACAAATAGCTTTAGCCAACTGGGGGGGGGGGGATAGTAATTTCTGAGTTTGTGATCTTGGTGAGTCGCACACGCCACTGTGAAAGCTGAACGGGGGGCTCCAGAGAAGCTGCCAGGCAGGGAGGAGTTTTCCCCCAGCTAGGTAAAGCAGCAAGAGAGTTTACAGCTAAGGACTGTAACACCTCCCATGGCCATTTGATTTTAGCCAAGTGTTGTTTTACTTATTAACAATTTCATTAATAAAGCCTCAACATGTCTATCTACATCTGTTTTTCAAACCATTCTCTTTGAGTCATTGTTCTCAGTTGCTCTCATGGTGCTTATTAGTATCTTCAAGCAGAATTTGTCTGCAGATGAGTGTGAGTGAGTGTGATACAGACATGCCAGCTTTCCATTTATGGTGAGTGAGTGTGATACAGATGTGCTGGCTTTGTACCGTTTATGGTAACTGAGTGTGATACAAATGTGCCGCTTTGTGCCATTTATGGTGAGTGAGTGTGATACAGACGTGCCTGTGTTGTGCCATTTATGGTAAGTGAGTGTAATACAGATGTGCCAACTTTGTACCATTTATGGTAAGTGAGTGTGATGCAGGCTTTGTACCATTTATGGTAAGTGAGTGTGATACAGATGTGCCAGCATTGTGCCATTTATGGTGAGTGAATGTAATACAGATGTGCTGGCTTTGTACCATTTATGCTAACAGTGTGATACAAATGTGCCGGCTTTGTGCCATTTATGGTGAGTGAGTGTGATACAGACGTGCCTGTGTTGTGCCATTTATGGTAAGTGAGTGTAATACAGATGTGCCAACTTTGTACCATTTATGGTAAGTGAGTGTGATGCAGGCTTTGTACCATTTATGGTAAGTGAGTGTGATACAGATGTGCCAGCATTGTGCCATTTATGGTGAGTGAATGTAATACAGATGTGCTGGCTTTGTACCATTTATGGTAAGTGAGTGTGATACAGATGTGCTGGCTTTGTACCATTTATGGTAAGTGAGTGTGATACAGATGTGCCGGCTTTGTGCCATTTATGATGAGTGAGTGTGATACAGACGTACCGGCTTTGTGGAATTTACAGTATGGTGAGTGAGTGTGATACAGATGTTCCGGCTTTGAGCCATTCCTGGTGAAGTAAGTGAGCAAATTTTACAAGGTGAGTAACTTACACAGGTTGAGATGGAAATTAATGATAAGTGGTCACACAAAGGTGCACCAGGCAGCAAGGTGCATTCTGGGAGCTCCCTGTATCACGTCACAGGGCTGTTGGGCTCGGTGACATTCAGTTCCAATAAGAGGCTCTGTGCCACTATTGCTGATCTAAAGTCCTCACGTTTTGATTTAGTGCAGTTGGAAATGAAACATGCCAATAATACTTATTTTCTCATTTCTGCTACAACCATTTGCTGGCCAGGAACTTTCTGCTGACATTTTAATAGCTAATTACCTGAAAATACGAAATAGGTGCAAATGAAATCCAATTCCAATGGTTATCAACACTAGTCCTATATCTTATGTTATCAAAATGTAATATATAAGCAGATTTATGCAATATGTAACAAAATTACCATTGAGAAAAGGTATCACTGGATGACATTGGCTGGTCATCCTGTGTGCGGTTTGAACCCGACTCGAGTAACTCGACGGGCTGAATTCTGATTAGGATCCGCTAGTGAGGGGACAAATCAGCCATTAGCTCAGGCGAGAGATGGAGGGACTAATCAGCTAGAGATTCCTGGGTGGCTGCAGACAATTGTGCCTGAGAAATACACATCAGTGCTCTCAGCCACCCGCTCTCAGACTGGGTGGCTGCTGCACTCAGGAGTCACTCACAGAATTGCTTATGAGCCATGGGGAAGACGGGCGGTGTGGTGGGTTAGAGAGGAAATTTACAGCGTAAACAAGCAGAAACTGCCAGCCAACCCCCTAATATTGTATTATCATGGAAAAATTGCAGGAAAACGAATAATAAACTAAGAGTTTAAAGTGATTTCTTTCATTATAAATGCATGCAAGGAACATCTCAAAATAGTTTGTATTTAGCTAGATTCCTGGTGATGTGTTGTGGACTGTTTTTGAGACAAAAGCTGCTCTGACTTCCTTCCTGAAGAGGATCAAAACTTCCTGTCTGATCTTACTTCATTAAATGCTGCCATGGAGACGGAAGGCCCAGGAGAAAATTGCAACAAATTCAGAGTTATGTTAAGCGGGAGCAGTCTGCGGCCACACGTGTTTGGCACGCCAAGTTGACACGGGCCGAAGATGCAAGTTTTGCAATTACAGTGGCCCCAAGTCAAAGTCATGACATAGCTGTATGAAATGAACAATGTGGACTTAACAAGCAAGAGCAGGTGGATGGATCAATCAGACTCGGCGGCTGGAGTGAGGGCGTGTACATGCCTTCCTCTAGATGGCAGCGGTCAGATAAGAGGACAGATGCTGCATCATAAAAGGTCAGTGAAGAAGAAAAAAAATGAATACACTGTCTAGTAAAACATGACCTCTATGGAATACTGACACCACACATTTCCAAAGCTTCATATGAACAATGTAATTCTGAATGCTAAGTAACAAACGCTAACGTTTTGATTAACAGAAAACCTGCATCCTAGCATGTCTTAAATACCAAAGACGAAACAGGCCAGATGCGGGGATTCATTCTGCAGCTGCCCTGCAGAAAAGCACAGTTGTTGTCATGAGGGGGAACCCAGGCAGCCACCCAGCAGCCTCTTTGAAGCACATCTACCTAATAGGCAATTAAAGAGAGGCAGCTGGTGAATCCTGGGGCCCCACAGGCCGATCCGGGGCCACTAATAAACACTGTCGCCAAGTGCCTTCATGGGGCCACCTTCTGAATCACAGCTCAGGCTCTGAGGCTCCATTAACACCCCTCACCTTTCTGTGATTACTAAATCAGCACAAAATGGGAACAAGGGCTTGGGGGGTGGGGGGCTCACCATTATTGGGGGAATTACTGAGGCCCAGCCTGGGGGCCACTGGACCTCAGGGACTATCTCCTACAGCAACGTTTTCCGACCCGGTGCTCGGGGACCACTAGACAGTCCACGTTTTTTTTTTTTTTTTGCCTCCCAGCTCAAAATGTGGACTGTCTGGAAGGGAGCTGGGGAAGAGCAAACACGTGAACCATCTGGGGCTCAATGAGGACCGGACTGAGAAACACTGTCCTACAGTCTCTTCCGACTTTCAGAAAATGGGAGATATGGCCGCGTTTCTGATTTTATGGGAAAACGCTGTTTAATTACATCTTCAATCAAAGTAGGTTCCTTTTTGAATATTCAAGTCGTACTTCAAGGTCACCTTCGCTCCACATCCCCCGATATTAAAAACAACCCCTTAAAACCTGTCAAAGCAGCCGCTGGCTTTTAGGATCTATTATACTGCATTTAGGGTGAACGAATATAGTGCCATTTTAAAAGCTCAAGGAACAAAATGAGCCTCTTTACCAAGGCCGCGTGTCTCTGAAGGTCAAATAATCTGCATTTAGAGAGGGGCCTGCCTTAAATAAGGAAAGAGTTTACCAGCTTTTATCTGACCAAAGCATTTGCTGATAGATTATATACAAGGATAGCAGTCCATTTTAAAGGAAAGGCAATTATCCTCTTAGAGAAACCAATGTTATTACCTTATTAGTACAAAACACACAGCTTGGCCAAAATTTCTAATATAATACTTTCCCCTCTCTTTCTAGCTGAACAATGAACGTTTTAGAAAAATATAATAATACTACACAGCATGAATGTCAATATCATAGTCATCAAGGTTGCTGTGTCCAAATTAACATTTTAAATACAATTGTTTTTATTAGATAGTGTGATTATGTCCAGGGGTGGCATGAATAATGTCTATTGTTGTAAGCTGCATGTCTGAACCTCTGCAATCCTTCAACAGGTTGTACTGGGACGTCTGTGGATCTGGAGCCGCTAAGCAGGGAGGACAGAGTCGCTTCAGTGTTCGGAAGGATCCCACTAAAAAAGCCACACGGTGCCAGGCAGCACATCGCGCCAAACCCGACAGCCCGCGGATCCGGAGGTGCAATGCAGAACCAGAGCTTGCGAGAAGAGCCGCTTCTAGCCGTGATGCGTTCGTTTCCATGGCTGCAATTCCTGCTGCCGAGCAAAAGGGGGGCGGGGGGGCGCTGGCGAGCGACGGACACTTTGGCGGGAGGGAGCGGACCCTGCCGTGGGAGCTGGCGGAGGGAATAATTCGGCAGAGGCACAGCAAAAGACGGAGGGGATGGAGGGGAATTAAATGCAGATGACGGCGATGTTCCTCAGCAGTGGGCGTGAGCTGGCCCACCCCCACACATCACCCACCCCCTCATAAACATCCGCCCTTGGGGGCTTCCACAGTGCGGCAGAAGCGGCACCCAGCGCCGTCGCTCTGCCTGTTGAGCCCAGGAAGGGAGGAAGTGCCAAGGAACAGTGAGAAGAAAGAGGCAGAAACGAGGGAGGAGGAAAGGAAGAACAGACTTGGGTGTATCATCTCTCCCTGCTTACCTCCCTCAACAGCCATACTGTTACTGATATCCATCCATCCATTCATCTTTTTCTTCATCCCTCCATCCATCCCATAACCTGGCTAATAGCTGATGTTCAGGTTGAATTTCACTGCAAGCTAGGTAGCAAAACAAACAAACAAACAAATAAATAAATAAATAAAAGACTAAACTCAAGAGATTTCTAAGCAAAACAGGGAGAAGCCTCTGCTCCCATTTGCCCCTGGGCTACAGAGCACAGCCATCCATAATTCTGGGTTCCCCTTGGGCACAAAAACAAAACTACCTTTTTTTTTGGACACTGAGAAAGTTTTATCAGGATGAACTGTAATAACTGGATATTTAACTGAAAAAAGGCACGACTGTACTCCAGCATGTTTGTTCACAGTGCCTGTGTTCTGAGGTCTGCATTATTGGACTGAGATAAATAGCTGCTATTAACCAGTGCAGGCCACAGGCATGGATAATGTGCCTCTGGTAAGCCTGCTGACAGAGACGCAGCGTCGTGAACAGAAAGGGATAGGGGAGCCTTTCTTTAACATGCAGAGGGTGAGCTGTAGCCCAGAGTGGGAGACGGAACACCCCTCTTGGGTGTGTGGGCTTCTGGGGGTGTGTGGGCTTCCGGGGGTGTGTGGGTGGGTGTGTGGCTTCTGGGGGCGTGAGTGTGAGGGAAAGCTTCAGATAACAGTTTTACCCTTCAAAATGTCCTCCGATAACTACTGGGAGACCACCCTGGGAAAACCCACACCTCTAAGGCTAAGGGAAAGAGGCGAGTGAGACAACCGTAACATGGTGGGTGAACTCGCCTTGGAGTTTTCTCATTCACTGAAGCAGAATGCAGAGCTCGCTCAATGTGCCTGCACTTTACTTCACTTTCTCCATCTAAGGACATGACAACCTATCAAAGTGCAGGACCAAACTTACTCCATACTAACTTTGTCCATTATGGGATTAATTTTCAGAACCTTCCGGAACATCTTAATAATAGTTTTGTTTCCATGGCAGATGTCACAGTCCAAGTTACCACAAACGGCTTCCAAATATGACTGTTTACTGGTAGTATTGCAGTTTTCATCCAGACATACCTTTTTGGTCCAAATTACATTTCCTCAATGATCTGATATCAACATTCTATTCCTTGTATTTTCCAGTCAAGGAGAGAATAACTGGATCAATAAGCTCATGTATCTCATTCGGGAGGGCAGAGATCACCGTCACCTTTAGGAATCCCTGAACTTTCTGAGATCCCATCACCTTCGGCTCCCCCGTTATACGATGCCATGCAGTGGACACTGCTCTGCTGATTACCTCACAGGCAGCAAACTTCTGCAGACAGCCCTCGGAGCTTCAAAGAAATCTTTGTTGTGGCACCAAAAGCCTCTTATTACTGTATCTTTTGTTCCAGGCACGCTTGAAGATTACCGTCAGAGCTCTCTGGGCAGGCAGGCGGGTAGACGTCGCCTACCCCCAACTTTGGCTGTGCCTCAGTGTAGAAATTAAAAGGGAAAGAGGCAGACAATGTAATGACGGCTTGCAGGAAGCAAACGGCGACCTTCTCATTGCTGAAGACTTCATATAGCGTTTTGTACATTTTGCAGATGTAGACAGAATTTATGGCCAACTATAGAGGAGCGGATTCCTTTAGTGCCTTTGGCAGGGCCACGTCTTTACATATTCACCGGAGGCTTTGTTTTACTCAACAATGAAGACTGCCGAGCTTCTCCAAGCACTGCATCTATATTATATTGATATTTAAAATGTTTTTCTCTTAAATTGCCAGGGCTTAGGTACCCTTTGTAGCTTTACTGTGTATTTACAGGTGTTGTAAGACCTGTCTATTACAGCAATGTTATTTAGAGAACTTTAGTGGTGCTACTTCTTGCTCTGTGGAGATCATCATAAACCGATCATCCATAATGTCAAACAGTGTGTAAAAGGGCAGGTTATGATTATACTGCTTCATACTTCACTCTTCTCCCAGCTTCACTTCTGTCGTCTATTATTTTGGCTCAGAGTGGGCTACCTTTGCTCAGGCTTAACAAAGCAGTTTGGCTAAAATTGTCCCCCCAAACAATGTTCCAAAAAGGAGAGGATTCTTCGCTGGCAGGAGGAGAGGAGGCCCTCATTCACCTCTGAGCAGGGGACCATTTTAGCTCCTGCTGTAATAACAGGGAGTCGGTGGGCAGCGGTCACCTCAACCTCACGGACGTTTACTGTAATTGAACACCGACACCCGTAATCCAGTGAATCCCCCCCACCCTGGCAAGGTCCGATGTCAGGCTCTCTGAGGTTGACTCTCATTCCCCGAGTCCCAAAGCCCCACAACAATTAACTCTGGCCAACGAACACGCATACGTGCTGGAAAGAAGCTGTAACAGGCTGCAAGTGATCTTCCTCAAAACTCGGCTCAGCTTTTCCAATAAAGAAGACACTCAGACAGCTCCAGTGAAAATCACTTACACCGTTTTAAAGGTAGGGTACTTCCTTCGTCCTGTCATCCCCCACAGCCCGTAGCTTTTGTTAGTGTCCTACGTGACCTTTGAGGAAATGCAAAACTCTCAAAGACATGAAACTCCGCCTGGAGGAGAAATGGCACAAGGCACGTCGCAACAACGTGTACCAACCGCTTATACTGGTCCTCTGCCTTATGCTGTGAGTTTGCTGAAGTCTGAAACACTGTAGAGAGATTCCAGAGTGACTCACTCTCAGCTATGAATGACATTGGAATCTGGTTCATGAAGGAGCTGACTGAGGGCTGGTGCGACTGAGCAACCCTCTGGGTACAGGCTTTGGTTACACAAACAGTGTGATCCAGGTCATGTCGGTGTCCTTCGTCAGGGCAAAAGGGTTTCATGTAACTTTCTGCTGAAATACTGTGATAGGGAGCAGGGGACAGGCCACTGATATAGGTCAGTCAGTGAGAGCAGGCATCTCCAAACGAAAACTGGGGAATCGAGTCGAACGAAAGGCCATCACTCGTGGCTGACCGGAGGCACAGACGCCTGCCTACATCTAGCCAAGGCCATCACTAGTGGCTGACCGGAGGCACAGACGCCTGCCTACATCTAGCCAAGTTTGGGCTATCACATACCTCACCACCATCCAGGAGATGAGGCTGGGCCTTGGCAAGGGTGGTGATGGTATAACTGACGCTTTCGTTTGCCGCCAATACCATGCTTCCCATTCTCATAAAGTTTTTCAGGAACAAGGGAGGACTAAACCACTGTCTGACAGCAGGATGCCGAGCTCAGACTGCACAATAAGAGTGTGAATCACAGGGATGCGGCGCCCCACCCGAGATAGCCTCTAAAACTTCATTGATCCCCAACCGGCAGAGTAAATAATAAACTATTACTGGCCAATAAACACAGGTTTACGGCGAGTCTCATATTTCACCGTGACCAGTCGTGGCTGCGAGGAGCAGTGCGATCAATCGTAAAGCACCCAGAGATCTGTGGCACAAACCGGAGGGAGACTGTTAAAGTGGACGGGAGGTTCTGATAGACGGCTAGCCCCAGCAGGCCACATGTGGCTAGGCGGTTATACAGACGGTTTATCTTAGCACGTGGCAAACAGCCAAATAGCGCACAATGATAAATGAAGACATTTGTATGCTGCCTGTGACATTCACAGAGTATAAAACAGTCAAAGCCTGACTGTTTCGGCTAACCTTAACTGAGGACTGACCAAACAACTGACTCCTTCAATATCACTATCAGCGTCTGAGCACATCTTATATTGTCATTAATGAGTATAATTCTGATTTCAAACACAGTGCAACCAGTAAAACCTTTTCTTCGTCTTTGATATTTTTACTGACATTCTGAATAAGGAGTTTTCAAACATCGGAGGCTCTCTGACCCTGTACAAATTAATCGGGCATTTTGTGAGATTCACAGGCATGATGCCCTGCTTTCCAAAGAATATGTGGGGTTTATCACAGTAAACTACAGAAAAAGACAATAATTATCTTCTGCTAACAGTAAGACATGGTTCTATAATCCAGAAATCTTGCAATAACTATTAAATGTAACAAATATGTTTTTAACTTATCAAATGTGCAGAATTCTGGTTATAAATGTCATTTACAAACTAGTTGCGTAAACATAGATATTCCATTTAAAAAAAATTCGAAACTATTATAACATTTTAAATATGATTTAAAATATAGCATTCGTTTAAATTAAGAATTATTTTTAAGCTCGTGGGTTTACTTACACAAAAACGTTCTGAAGGCAGGACAAAAATTCTGAATGGCTGGTCCTGCCTCATCTAGTTGCTTGTACCCACCCCCTCTACAATCTGATTGGTTCTTTCTCTGAACCAATCATTTTTCCTTTTGCCCTCAACATTTTTTAATAAGTAAAACTCTCAGGAGCGATTTTTAATTTTACAATTCAAAACTATTTTGTAAATTTATCAGTCTGACAGCATAGAAATGGCTGACACAAGCACATGCTCTCAGGTGGACTTAAAGTATAAGGTTTTCAATATTTTCAAAATATTATGACACTAAGAAGCAAAACTAAAATTTACCTTCAAATCTATAGACTTCCTGTGCACTTTACAATTCTCGATTTACATACTTATATTATGATCATTTTGATAAAAATGCTTCACAATAGACCTAAGACCCACTATAGCAGACTTTATAGCCATACTTGTGGACGTTTCATTGAAACTTTTTCTGACAAGTGCGAAAAACTGCATTCTCTCCCCTAGGTTAATGTGCCCTTTCCAAAATTTACTTTAGTAACAAATGTCCCCAGAATCTCCATACGGCTTTCCAGACCACAATTATGCAGAAAATCTTGAAAGCAACATGGGCGCATTTCAGACGCAATCTGGATAATCCACCGCGTATTTGACAATCTGTTATATCAGGCTGTGAAAATGTCGTAACACATTGCCTATGGGCAAATGCTCTGAGATATTCCCCAATAGAACATAATTTTAGTTTTACTCAAAAATATCTTAACATTTTGTCTATCTTTAGATATGGCTGTGAGCAGTATTTAGAGGTAATTACCAATCTGCTTTTAATTAAACATGCGCATTGTGTTTTTATGTAGTGAATGAATTTCCTTCTGTGATGAACTGTTTTCCTGTAGCAGAATATACTGAATCAGGGGGCACACTGCTTACTGATGTTGCCTGGACTCGGGTCTTTGCCCCAGCTCTACATGTGTAGAGTGTGCATGTTCTCCCTGCTACTCTAGTTTCCCCCTATATTCCAAAAATGTGCTATGCAGTGTGCCCTGTGATGGGTTGCCGCCCGAACCTGGGTTATTCCTTCCCTTGCACCTGTAGATTCCAGGATAGGCTCCAGACCCAGTAAACCTGCATAAGACAAGTGGGTATAGAAAATGGATGGGTGGATGGATGGATCAGTTTACTGGATCATGCTTTTTTCCAGTCACCTTTGTTTAATGTACTTAATACTGTTCTTCTATGTGATGAATTGTAAAATGCTACCAAATAAGCACCATAAATGCACTAGAAAACAATACAGTTTTATGAAAAATTCTGGCATTGTAGGTACCACAAATAATTTAATTGATATTGAGTGCAGTATGTTTAGTATTCATTTCGGGACTGCTTCTATCCCCATAGTACCTAACAAATCAGTTTTGTAGATGTAAGTTGTTTATCTTAGTTTATTGTGAATGTTGAGTAATTAAATATGTGTTCCTGTCACTAATATGAATCAGGAACCTGGGAGAGGATCGGTTACGTCATGAGACATTGCGGGTGCGATTAACTGCCCTAGAGAAGTCATGGGCATTAAGGAGTTACTTCGTTCTTTGGAGCATTTCATGTTACTCTTAGTTGAACATATGTGATTGATCAAATATACAGTGGCAAAAAGCTGGTAATACTAATTATATCAGGAGCAGTGTCGTGGGGGGAGGTACTCGAACAGGGGGTGGGATCGTCAAAAACCCATTAGCCCATACTGGAATAGTTTGATTGAGAAAAAATACTTTGTATGCTATTTTAAAAAACCATGTCTGGTATAACATGTCATGCTGTATGTTAAACAAAATGTCCATCAGAATCTGTCATGGTGTTAATCTCTTATTCAGGCAGATACTTGGGTAGGTTCTTGGGCAGGTATTCGGGCAGGTGCTCAGGCACCCCGAGGCCCCGGCACGTACCTGAAAAGGGGGTACCTCCTAATGCTGATCATGGGCACAAATCATTATCTACAAGACACATTTGCAGGTTTACAGTTAATTGAATTACAATACCTACCATTGTGCTTTCAGGTCTCGAAATGCTACGATGTCTATAAGTTGTACAATGATAGTCTCACACCAGCACCACACCTCCTGTGTCCCTTAACGTGTTTGCCAACTGCTTATAATCCCAAGGACCAAAAGAAAGTGTGCAAATGTGCAAGATTTGGGATAGGCTTCTCCCTTCATCTGACTAAGGGCCATCACTGGACTTTTTCAGCAAAAAAGGGAGTTAAGCAAAACTGTGTTACTGGAGCTCAATTTTACTGACATAAAAGTGACAAGTGACGATTAAATCTCATAAATATGTATGGTGACTTTTTAACATAAAGACTCGTAAAACCCAACTATAATAAACCAAACTCCTAGACAACCAGTTAACCTAAAATAGAGTACTCATGGTTTCTCACAGTGATTCTGTGCACATTTTGGCTTGTTCCCTGTTCCCAGTTCCCAACACACCTGTACCAGGTATTCAGTGCTCTACAGCTAGATCGTTTGGTTCAGGTGTACTGGCATCTGGGAGGGAACAAAAACATGGTATGCCTTGGGTCCCTGAGGATTTGAATGAAGAACACTGGTTTATCATGTAAAAACAGTCATGAGTGAAAGTAATAATAATGTATATTGCTTTATAATACTGAAAATCCTTGAAAAAAGTTACCCTTTGATTCGAAACCATGCTGAGGAAAGAGGAGCATCTTCAGCTCTGATCCTTGATTGCGAGGAGCACAAAAACAAAATAACTTCATTCTTCATTCAGTCATTTTGTAATTTCCTTCACTCATTTATGGTCTTATTCGTGTCACAGGTGACGCCTGTCTTTAATCTTACTTTGGGTGATACGGTGATGGCCACGCAAGCCTGTTGGTGATGGATTACACGACATCAACGTGTGGAATTATCGGAACACTCTCAGTCATTTAGCTAACGAGTGCCAAGCAGAGAGGAACCAGCGCAACGCTACATGAATTAAAATTAGCAGTCGATGTATGCCTGATATTAATTATAATCATGCTTTGCAGGTGAATTGTACCTTTTTCAACTTCAGATACTGAATACACGATCGTTTGTTTAAAAGTCTGAGGTTCTGTATTGTACATGCTGGTACAGTTTTCTGGGTTTTTTTTTAAATGTTTGATTAAAGATAATTTTCTATCTGTTCTGAGCTTACAAAGGATAGGATGACATCCCGTCTACCACCAGCGGAGGAAGGGGAGACTGTCTGCGGAAGGTGAGTCACTGGTGCTTGAAAGTCTCCTGCTAGATTTCAAATTATGTTGTCAAAATACTCCTCCTCCTATTAACTGGCAGTGAGTTCCTCCATGGAGCCAGATCTACAGCGAACCTCCGACTCTCACACTGTCCCCCATCCTCACTGCCATCACAGGTGTCCAGCTCATCATCTTCATCACAGTCTTTCTATCAGGCTGTCAGACCACCATGGACATGCCACACATCCACTGGACCGCAAAACTTTTATACGTTATCAGATGGGAAAAAAATCGGCCTCTCTTACACTAAAATTACTATGCTAAAAAAAGCTATTCATTGTAAGTAAAACTGACCTGTTGGAACCTGATTGATATCCAAGTGTAACTTAAAAGAATTTTCCCCTTAAAAAGGGAGAAAAGTGTAAAAAAAAAAAAAAAAAAAAGACGAAATCGATACTAATAGATTTATCTTTACGGTGTCAGTTATTACTGTAATATTCATAACTAAATAATTAAGTAAGCCAAAAAAATATTTTCAACAAAACTATTTAATGGTAACATTTCATGGTTGCGGGAGGTACTCAGCCATTTACCTTCGGCTTTCTGCAGTCAAGCAGCACCAAACCACTGCTCTTTAGGTAGCTGCCGCATCATTACTGCATGATACTCTTTAAGCAACTGAAAGTCTGTGACCAGAAAAAAAAATGACTGGTAACAATTCAGAGGACATCCTTAATTGGGAGCGGGGAAAAAGAATTCTATAACTCAAGCGTAAATCTGCCCCTGAATTTCATGGCGCAAAGTTTTTCTTCATAGTAAACACCTCCATAAATGACAATTTGGAAAGCAGACTAGCCTATAAACCAAAGTAAATGACTATGATATCTTAAAGGCTGTGCTTGAGTACCCTAGACGGTCACATCTGAAGATTTGCGACCACAGCGGTCACAAACCATACTGTGACACACATTTAGGATTGTTCTCTGAAAATCCACAAGACGGTTTTGGACATGCAGGTTGTCTTTGATCTTCTGTGGATTGGGAAGCGAAAGGGAACCAAGGCGTGTAGTCACAGAAACAGCCCTTTAGCCAAGCCAGGGCAACCAGTCACCTAGAAGTGAACTGATGAGAGTATATAAGACAGGTCATGCTCGGGTGCACACAGAGCGACGAGTACTGCTACTCTTTGCATGTCACAAACTCCCCTCCCCTCCTCAGTTTAATTCTTACTTTGTTGTGTATTTCATGATTAAGTGGTCACACACCAGTTGGGATGCATCAGCCTGAAGCTTGGCCACGCCCATATCATCCCAAACCATTGCACGGAGACACAAGAGGTATAACCCAAAAACATACTGATCACCAACATCTCATCGGTATCTTTCACTACCCTCCCATACAGTAAGTATATCCCCCTTATATATGGGAGACATTGTTACCAGAGAATATCTTGAAAGTTAGGTTCTGCTGTCTAGCAGTTATATTCACTGTATGTGCTCTAAGCATAGATGTTTAGCAGAGATAGAGACCTGTGGATATTTCCACAATTATTTAATTTGTATATAAATGATTCACAGTGTAAGAGATTTTGGTAGCTTATAATATTAAGTTTGACTAATACAATTTTCATTTTAAAAGAATAAGATCCCTTAATTTTGTATCACTATACCCTTTGATTCTATACACGCTTAATATGTGTAAAATAAATCCTAAGGCATGCATCAGTTTAGCTTGCATTTATTCTAGTCCCTGTTATCTTGGCAAATTGAATGACACATTAATTATGAAGGCCCAGAGTTTCCCTTTGCTGTCTTTATTCAAAATGAACCTTTTATTCTGAAAGATTGCTCATACCAACAATTGCTGGATATGCGGTTAAATTTCAGAACTCTTTTTAAAAAGCATTATAGTTATTCGTCAATATTAATAATATGAAAGCTCTCATTCGTTATGTTTATACTGGTAAACCTCTGAAGATATGCGGTTAGGGACAATGTTCTTCCCAAATCCCAATTAAACATTTACATATGTGTGTGTGTGGTGTGTGTATATATATATATATATATATATATGTATGTACACACACAAAATCCTTGACATATTTAGCCTGGTGAATGAGGGGTGATATTTAGCCTGGTGAATGAGGGGTGAATGTTTTTACTATCCGTCTTGTTACAGTGCTTCATATCTTACTTAGGGGTACCTGGAAATTCTGGGCCCCTTGATAAAATGTCACCTTCCCCCCCAGATTTTCAAATTTTCAAGGACCCCTGTCAAGTGCTGCCCCCCCCTGAATCTGTCAGGGTATCCATGCCCCTCCGTGACTCCAGACTTTACTGTATTTCCAGCATGCTTCATATCTAATGGCTTGGAAAGCAGAACCAATGAGATTAAACGTGTGGTTTGCAAACTCATAACCAGACAGTCACGTAAAAAAAACGTTCTAGATGTGATAACGAGGAGTGTGGATGTCCTACATTGCTAAGCCCCATCAGCCTCGTTTCTGCGTAGAGGCGCACGGCCACTTCGCGGCACACGTTTCACGCCATTTAGCGTACTTACACGTGGGAGTTCGTCCTCGCGAGATCACTAGGGCGGCGCACTTGCAGATTCCGGTTGCGGCTATAGGCGACGCATAACGCCTGGCTGGTGCTCGGCTCTGTGCGAACGGGCTGCCACACAACGATGATGTTATTCATCACAAAGGACCACACTCAAGGGGGGAACCTCCCAGAGTAACTGTTCGAGTTGCGCTTTTGTGCCTCTGTAGAGGACATGACAGCAAGCCATGACGAGCCAGACGGTGACATTAGGATAAAGTCAGCCTGGTTCCGCATGTTATCTGATGTGGTTTGAGACGCGAGAAGATGAGAGACGACAAAATAGGCTACATGGACTGTGTGCGAAACTCGCCTTTGTTGTGTTTTTATAACTACGGGCTTCACATAGTGTTAAAAATCACCCCTTTCAAAATATTTCCAAACATCAAAAGATCGAATCGAAATAACACCCACGTTGAAAAGATTATATATATAAAATATTGATGCAGAAATCCAAGAAGATAACATTCAATAGAATAAAATGTCAGTGGCATCTTCATGGGAATTAATACATCAAAAGCATCCTTAACCAAGGAGATTCATTAGCGGTACGAAAATGGAAGATCGGAGTGGCTAAGGTTCAAGGTCACACATCAAGGTGAAAGACAACTTTTTTGCAACAATGCGAGGTGAATTTTCAACAGCAGACCACTCAACTGCTAATATAATTTAACAACATGACTTGTATCCAAACCTGTGCAAACATCCAACACTTACACTACAGCACGTTTAAGAAAACACGCCTGAGAAGCATGTCAATGACTACTCTCTCTCTCTCTCTCTCTCTCTCTCTCTATTTCTCTCTCTCTTTTTCTCTCTCTGTGTCTAAAACTTAGCAGGTAATTTAAAAACATTCAGTTTAAAAATCAGAACGTTTCAGGCAGAATATAGGCTAACACTGTAGCCTAAATTCAAACAATAAGAAACTAACCTTTCCCAAAAAATATAACCTCAACAGAATTGTTTTTTTTCGTGTTTATTTTTTATCTTCACTACTGGCACACTTTCTCATAACAATACTTGGTGTGGGTAAAAGTACTGAAGTAGTATAATCTTAATTGGATTTCGATAAATAAGTGCGCAAAACACTACGCATATGCAATATGGTAACAAATAAGATTCTATTTGTGGTCGATGTCATATTTTATTTCCCAGAATGCTATGAAAATGTTTATTTTCCTATTGTCAGAAATAGATAATTAACCACAAAAAAACATTAAAATGATCAGCGCTATTTCAATCGAATCCCTGTCCTCTACAGCGCTTATCGCCTCCCTTCTTTGGCTCGTTCTCAGGTAAGATACGATTCCTCTCCCCATTACAACATTTACGGATTAAAGTTAGCAGCAGCTGAATCCCACAGGTTATCACAGCGATCAAGTATTCAGATGTCTACTGAGTTTCGTTCCAAGGCAATAATTGCGTGCGATTCGAACACACGCAGTATGATATAGCCTAGTAAACGAGAAGAGTTTGAGACTTTGCAATAGGACTGACTGGACTGGTTTCAAAAGAATAATTTGAAATAATTCTATGCAATACATATAGACGGGGATGAAAGATGCAAACCTGTGTCCCCCATCACCAAATTAATAAATACCAAAGACAATATACCTTCTAGACAGCATGTCCGCCAGAGTCCCGAGTGGGTCATCACTTCTTCATTTTTCCTACTGGTCTCGTTGTCACTGGCGGTCTTAGTCCTGCATACGCCTCTCGAATAGAGCCAGTAATCGGTCCCCACCGCTATTGTCATCAAGCTGAAAGCGGCGAAAGCTCCCACTGTGGTAATGAGCATCTGAAGTCCTCTGTCACACATCCTCATCATGCTTCACTCCAGGGAGGAACCGAGTTCATCACAAGTCTTCAAGCGGGCATGGATCGCCTCCCTTTGGGTGAAAACTCAGGGCGACTTCAGCGTGAAATGACATTATCTTCGAGTCAGAGCTGATGGTGTTACCGGGGCGGCTTTTGCCGTCGCTTCTTAACTTCTCCGATCCGGCGAGAAGGTTAATGCCCGCTCGTCACACGTAAGCTGCTGGGAACACTCTGTCCAAAATATCGGGTAGTCTCCATTCCTAAACCCGGAATAACAGACAGCAAATGAAGGAATGGAATAAAACAGGCATTTCTTACAAATTGGCGAGGGAGGCGCATTGGCAAAGACCGTTTTAACCTTATAAGAAATCAGGTTTGCAAAAGTGATAACAATCACATAAATATTCAATAATGCATTTTACGTCGAGTGCATTTCCACCATGAATTCCCCCTTTTCCTCTAAAATGAACACGTGAATACACTGATATAGCGGTTTTTACTCACGTATGGAGGTCCTCCTGAGCGCACGCATGCTGCTGAACACACTCTGCACACGCTGTACCGGGTTCAGTTTTATGCATGTCTGAATTCAACAGTTTTTAACATTATAATGTTGTTGAGAGGAAAATCTGTCATCCACTCGTAAAATATCCAGTTTTCCTACAATATATACCGAATATCCAAAAGGACGAATGAGTTGCGTTGTATCTTTGCACGACGAGATCTCCAAACTGTTTTATGCTCAGCCCAACAGAAGCGATACAATTTAAACGTGGTCTTTAAAAATGCAAAATCGCAACCTAAAATGCATGACAGAAAAAAAATAAAACGAGTCGATTTCTTTCGTTCCAGCGTTTGTGGCACTTATGAGCAGCGGTAGTTAAAGTATCGAAGCCAGCTCCTTGCCCGTGTGACTATTGTGGCGGTTCCCACATCCCTGTGACAGCGACGCCCACAGCGGCACCGGAGGGGCGGCTGAGCATCGCAAGCAGAGCGCCGGCTGCTGTCCGTGGTACTGAATGGACCAGTCAGCCTCTGATCTCCCGCTCTCCCCCCCCCTCGCCGCCGCCGCCCGCACAGCGCCCCTGGCCCCACCGAGGAGCTGTTCAGGCCGTCATATGCAAGAATATTGACAAGTGATGCATGGAGAGTCAGACCCTGGAGAAGAGAATAAGACTTAAAGAGGCAACAACGTTTTTAAACATCGAGTTTAAGGACGCCTCTATTCATGAACTTCCATGTCAAATTAAAAAAAATGGAAGGAAAGGAACGCTCACAATGCAATATTTTATTGTCCCACAAATAATGGCAATATAAGGAACAGGTAGATTCATTTGTTTTTTGTATGAAAATTAGGTTCTCAGTTAATTGCATATACCTATTGAAGCTTGCTTTAAATTGCATCATATGAATACTAATAAATCCACTAAAATTTGGAAAATGTTAAATTTAAAACAGAATCTCAACTTCACTTTAAAATGAAAATTGTATAGAAAAGTATTTTCCCCAACAATATGCATCAATATACATAATTGGCCTATACGTGATTTTTATGCTTATTAATATGCCACAATGATATTCATGTGTAAATCCTGTGCATAGGGTCATGTGTAACACTCCAAAAGGTAAAGATAAGATATAAACCTACCACAGGCTTACCTCGGCTAACCCCATACTGAATTCAAATATTAATAATTGAAATAAATCACTGAGTCATTTGAAGACCAACAATCACAAAGGCTGTATACAGTATGTACAGAGGAGAAGTATGATCCGAAAATTATGACCATCCGTGATCCATACATTGTTTACCTCTCCGAGTAACCATCCCCGTTTTTATTGTGTTATCATTCTGAAGAGCCTCTTCAGAATAAGACATGTGTACCAGGTTGCGAATGTCATTCTGCAATCCTTGTCAGACTGCGTCAGTTGTTAGCTTGGAGATTAATAGATTAAACGTGTCCACTGTCAGAACTCCCAGCCTCCTTTATATCCCTTGCAGCCAAATTGCTAAAAAATAAATATATAAGACGCTGTGGAGAATGACATGCCTTCCCAGGCTGTTGTGATAGCGTCAGCCCTGGAGATGAAGATGTTGGACACCTCTGAATGGGACAGCTGATCTTAGACAGACTTAGTGGGGAATTGTCACCATGATAAAAAGACAGATTTATCTGATGTACCTGCAGGAAAAATAACAGGATCACCGGCCAAGGGGATGTTTAGGCTCCAGCAGCAGATGGTGCATCGTCCCATTTCACATTTTCGCCCAACGGGAAAGAAAGATGGGGAAATCCCGAGCACGGCATCCGCCGACCGCCTCCGGCGTTTTGCCCTACAAAAGGCAAACAGGAAACCTAATTTCCCAGCCAGAAAATTAAATAAAAAGAATAAGCAGATCGTTTGGCAAAACAGGTCAACATCGTATTAGTGAAATAAACCAGTTTTTTTGTTCATTGATTTTCAGAGGTATTACACATTTCCTCATCTTAAAACACAGTTTGGCACAGAGTGATATTAAATCCCGGTTTCAGAGGCAATAGGAGGCAGTGGAGTACTTTTAGCTTGGAGACAAGGATAATTATTTGATTTCTGAGGGGAGTTTAATTGGCAATTTGACATGGTTTTACAAAAGCTAATGCTTTAATGCCTAAACACATCTCACTTAATTCTCCCAAATACATCTCCCTTATACCCTGCATTCTATCCACAATTCAGTTTCTTAAAGAGAGTTATTTTCTCATAAAACATGCTGTAATTAACCTATGATGGGCTGGCTGTCAGCCCCGGGGTACCCTGCATTGCACCCTGTGATTCTTGGGATAGATTCCAAAACACGCATTGGATTAGCTGTTACAGAAAGTAAGTGAAGACAGGTGGCTAGATGGACAAACATACTAATTAACTGCAATGTTGGCTTAATTATATCTGCATGTTTATCTACTTCTCACATCTTTGCACTTCATGACAAAGCAGCATTTTATCAATAATATCTATTTTGTTACTGTTGCGCAGTATAATATTTTTCGACTTCAACAAAACATTTGTCAAGAATGAATTTGTTCGGAGACAGAGAAAACAATGAATGTGCAGGTCGCTGGCCCCCAAATTCCCAGCGCTAGCATTGCCAGGGTGGGCAGGAAAGCTAATCAACAGAGGAAGGCCAGCTGACATTTTTGTTTTTGGCGTTTGGCCTGTTTAGAGTGACAGCTGACCTCGCTTAGCCTCTCAGCCCTTCTGCCATCTTCCAGACGCATTACAGGAATCCCACCATTTCCTGCAATTGGTGGATTTGTTTATTTCTGTGCATGGCTGCGTATATGTTACAGTAACATTTAGGTTAAAAACAATAGGATGGCCAATGGTAGACACTGGGCCTAAATATACCTTCTGTCAACAAAACAAGTCATTTTCACCAATCATTAATTTAAGTAAGAGGAGAAAAAGTCTCTCAGTGAGTTTATACCATGCGAGGGCGGCCAATCTTAATTGCAAAGGGCCAGTGTATATGCAGGTTTTTGGGATAACCTGTAGGTCAGCTGTTCAAACCCAAGTGTGAGGACTCTTCAGCCAATCAGCCCTATAATTAGCAACCTAATTAAGAACATAAGAAATTTACAAACAATAGGGAGTCATTCAGCCCATCAAGCTCGCTTGGGGAGAACTTAACTAATAGCTCAGAGTTGTTAGAATCTTATCTAGCTCTGATTTAAAGGAACCCAGGGTTTTAGTTTCCATTACACTAGCAGGAAGACTATTCCATACTCTAGGGAGTTGCATCGAAACCCTGCTTACACAATGGTCTTCTCTGGATAAGATTGCCCACCTCAGGTTTAGATTCCAGACCATGGGTGTCAAACTCCAGTCCTTGGGGGGGTGGGGGGTCAGAGCCCAGCACATTTGTGGTGGAACATGGAAAGAACTAAGCTACACAGGGCTCCGGTCCTCCAGGATCGAGCTAAATTATGATTTGAAGTATTTTTACCACTGAAGACTTTTTGATTTTAAAACTAACGAATCAAAGCAGTTAAACTCATCAAAGCACTTCTATATAGCAGGACTGACAAATTGATGTTTGCGGGGCGTGAGATCATGTTAGCAAATGTAAGCATATGTAGTGATAATGGTACTGATGCTGTTATAGGAGTGAATTAATCTTCTGATAACTTCTGGAAGGATGCCAATCCCCATTGTATCACTTTCGGTGTGGTCTGCAGTCTAGTGAGCCTATGGATGCTTAGCAATCACCCTCAGACGCCCACTGGTGTGACCCAACAGGTAGCCAGCATAATGTCAGGCACTAACCAGATATAATGAGACTAGAAATCCTGCCTTGTTTTTAACCTTAGAAAGGGGACAGACCTGACCAGACATGGTCATCTCATGTGGTAACATCAACATAACTGCTCTGACAGCTGAAGAATCCCAATGGCATTTAATCCAACATGTAAATTAAATGGGACCTACAGTATGGGGCTGGCGGTGTACTGGACTTCTGGCTGAACTATACAGAGCTGTATGAGTATCTGAGGGGCTGTCCATTTGCTACATCAAGCTGTAATCTGGACCCAATTTGTTGCCAATCAAGGTCTGTAAAATAAAACCAATGAACACCACTGGATGCTGAAAACAGGCACCGGCACCTAAATCTCACCCCAGAAAAATATCTGTGGCTCCTCTCCCCCACTACTTGGAAGAGCTCCGCAAATTTGATTGATTCTCCTAAAATAGTCTGAATAGATGTGGATAAAGTTTAATGAGGCAGGTAGATTGTGATGCAAATGAGGGAGAGGGGAGCCATCCTGGGGGGGTGATCGTGCGAAGGTCAGTCAGCATGGGCCGGGCGCACACTCGAGGCCTGATGCCCTAATGAGGCTCGCCGCTAACGCAGGCTTTGATGGATGGACTGATGGCTAAGATCATTCCTGCCCCCGCCAAAGTCAATGCAGTCAGCTGCAACCTCACGGACACTGACCAGTGGAAATGGGTGTGCATCTGATTAGGCCGAAATAGAGGTACTGTATGGATGCAGACGGCAGAGCCACTTGAATTACAAGTGAAAAAGATTTGAGATGCCGTCGATGCAGAAGGTGTCACCTGTCATACCTGTTGGCTCTACCATAGATCACGACAGCCTACTAGACAGGAAGTGCAATACTCTATATATTTTAATGCCTATAGAATCAGTTACTGAATGTACAAACCTGCATATTGAATGAAGTGACATGTTTTTTCCTGATAACTAGTGTAATAGACCTTATGCGCAGTAATTGTCATATTATCGGAATTCCTAGAATTAGAATCCCTAGAATCTCACCTAGATATGAATAACAATGTATATTTCCAGGATTTCTGTTGGCCACTTGTTCCATTTCTTCTTCAGAATTGTAGTTGTTTAAACAACTCTGTGAAATATTGTCATTAAACCCATTTCAAAAGGTGTACAGCAATGTAATTGTGTGGGATGTCTGCTTTAACCAAGCATAAACACACACCTCAGTGTGAATTAACAGATATAAGGGTAGCAAAAAGCCATTTTGAATTCCGGCAGCCCTCCCTGTCACACAGTCTGCGTTAGAGAGGCAACTCTTCACCGAGTGTCTTATCTTATTGAGAGTCTTATTAGCATAGAAATTACTTTAGAGGCAGAGAAGCAGAGCACTTTTGCCCTTGCACAGGTAACTCTGGCATCGGCATGCAGAGTGGAAACGAGGAAGGGGGGAGGAGGAGGGAGAGAAATAGAGAAATTTATTTAACTGTGTACTTAGCGAAAGATTGAGATAGAGGGGAGAAAACACTTCCTTTTTTATTCGCAGAAATGAGGTGGGCTTTTTTCTCTTCAGGATAAAAAAACTGAAATGTAACTGTGGTCTAGCTCAAGCACTTACTGGAACACTGGGGAATTAAAAAAAAAAGAAGCAAATTCTCTCAACCTTTTACAAAACTGCATCAATAAGGAAGTGCTCTTACAGATGTTCTCATCTGTTGAATTTTGCATCTCAGAATATTCTGGAAGCACACCTGCCAGGTTATTCTAAGTACAGGTAGAAGAGTTAGCAGCGTTAGCATGGGTACACCAGTAAACCCCAGCTAAACTCTAAGATGATACTTGTGATGATGACAAACAAATCCAGAAAGGAGCACCAGTAGCCCCAAACCTTGCTATCTACTGATAAACTTCTTGATAATTAATGAGAAAATGTTACACGCTTGCTCAAAATTAATAAGAAAAGGGGATTTAAATTGATCCAAGTAATTATTTTTGAGGCCTAAGGGAAAAGGTGCTCTTGTCAAAACCCTCGGTGACCTGACTTCATCCCATCGCAGTGGGACTCCAGGAACACGCAGTGGTTAGCATAGCAACGCCAAGGGCAGCTCTGATCCCAGGCCGAGCAGGAGCCGCAATCGCAGCTCTCAGCCCTGCATCTCCTGCTCGCCTCTTATTGATAGCTTAATGCTTATTATCATCTGTTTTCATCATAACAAAACTTTTAATAGTTCACGATTGGTCAGGTGTATACATTCCTGACAGGAGTTCTGATGCAGGATACCCACTCTGATTGGCTAAATGTAATGTGATACATTGTCAAAGCTGCACTTCCTGCATGTTTCATAGTAGTAGTAGCAAAAAATGCAGAATTTTGCTAAAACACATTTATGTATCCTTATGTAACTTTATATGATAAAATAAAAACAAAATACGCATCTGTTTAGCCTTTGCAATGGTTTATTCTTAGTGCGATTTTACTTACAAACAGCAAAAATGTTGAATTTATAACAAATAGACTTAACATGTTATCAAAAATTCCAATATACAATCTCAATCTGATTACAGATTGTATTAGTGATTCACTGCTTGTTGACTTTGAAATGCTGAAATCCAACACTTGCACAAATATCCTGTAAGATTAACATATACATTATCATTTAAACATAGTATCACTTCATTTGACATAAGATATGGCTCAGTTCCTTAGCCCACTATGGTCACATTGTGTATGATGTTTGCATGCTCTCCACATGGTCCTTTGGGTTTCCTGCAGACACGAGGGAAATTGGTGGGTCTCCATTGCAGATTGTGAGTGAATGCATGCCCTGCGATGGACTGGCATCTCCTGCAGGTTGTCCTCCATCCTGTGGCCTATACTAGAGTTATGAAACATACACGGATAAATGGTACAGTACATAATGCAAAGCTGAGCTTAGGGTTGTGTTGCATGTTGAGATTAAAACTTCCAAATGAATCATTTTGTAACATTAAAAACATACATAATTTCTTAATAGTTACACACTGACTGGACACTGTACCTTTAAGAAATTCCCACAAGGACATTGTCAGGTCAATCAAAACATCACTAGAATTGCCAAGCATCTAGCCGTCACTCTCTGTGCCTGTAAAGAACACCACATAAATGTTATCAGCCACATTCATATTGCATGGGCCAACAAACCCAGCAGAGGTTACTCGGAATTAAGCAGAAAATTTGGTGACTCAGACGTAAACCAGCAAAGGGGAGCTCTTGGAAAACGCCAGAAGGTCTGTGGTCACCAGTTTCTTTTTACCCCATTGGCAGATGAAGGGGGGGGGGTGATTTCACTTGTTATTTTTCTGATTATTTGCTACCTTCATGCTCTTATTTGCAGAAGACTAGAGTGACTCTTTTAGTTTCTCTGTCATCATGAATTATCGATCATCAGAAAATACGCCCAGTCTCACCAAATGACCAAGACCCTTAAGAAAGAGATAATGAAAGAGGTGATGAAAGATGGACAGAGACTAGGATGTGGTACATGTAGCAGTGCAGTCAATGCAAGGAGGAGGCAGAATGATAAACAGTGAGCAAGAGGCATAGGTCATGTGGTAAAGGGACCAATCAGACTTGACGGCATAGAAAGTCAACAAGGAGGGGGCTAGAGATGGAGGGATGGGCCAAAGAGAAAGATGTCACTGCTGATCAAGGCTGAGACTGCCACGGTGGGGGCGGGGGGGGGCGCGGGGGGGTGGCGGGAGGCCTCGCTTCGGTCAAGGGAGATGGGGATCAAGAGTCCTCACGTGGAGGATATGGGCTTCAACTGAACAGAAGTGACAGGAGTTTACAGCCATGAAATGCAAGGCGGTACACAGATACAGCCATTTCTGCTGCTGCCAATCGGAGGCCTTTCTTCACCATTGGCCCCATTAAGGGTGATGTGCAGCTCCCAGACAAAATGGAGGAGAGAATAATGACGCATGACCCCATTTGAGCAAGTGTGTGTGGGAATGTCACAAGGCGACCCTTGTCCATTTCACTGCTTGTCTGGAACGGTTATACCATGGCCAGGCTCACGACATACAACCCAGGCTTTGTTAAATATACGCTGTGAAGTAACAGAAATAAAGTCAATTCATGAGGGGAAATCTCACATGAATGTCACATGTGAACACATTTATGAATAACTGCCACTGCTACATTACCTTCTGCTAGTAGCAAACCAAAATTGAAAAAAAAGACACAATTAACACTTTAATATGAAGCACAGTCTGCAGTTTATATAATTAGATTTAACTCAAGGAGCCGAAAAGAAAAGAAGAGGTCCAGTCAGGGTAGTGAATGATAATCTGGCAGCCAGAGACAGACAACTCTGTTTTGTAACTGACTGATTGTTAAATATGTCATTGTGAGAGTGAGGGACATCCCATAGAATTCTCCATATGATCAACTGTATTAAAGATTAGCCACACCTTGAGCCCTCTTCTGGCTGTTAACAAAATTGCTGTCAAAGGCCGTACTAACTTTAGTAACAACAAATGTTTACAGTATATGAAATATAGTTGACCACGCATTGGTTACACTTAAATTACGGCTAAAAATGTTTCACCCTTGATACTTCATATTCGCAATCATCATTTTAGGTTAATGGTGCACAGATTAAATTACTTATAGGTAGAATAGCAGGTGTACACCCAGGTTTGAAATCTTAATGGATCTACTACGGTGCTTTTAAAGCCAGCTAATCAGCCTCAGCACAAACGCGATACTGGATCTGTGGGTCTGCGTCTGTGGCACTGCGGGCTGGCGTGACTGGCTCCATTTGAATTGCTGTTTTATTCACTTCACCAGTAAAAGGTCAACATTGAAGAACATGGTTTGGCTTCAAGCTAATCAAACTGTGCTGAAGCCGTCTGTGGTGCCTTTCTTTACTTGTGAAATAAATCACATAATTTTCAGCTCATAGCTAACAGTGGCACAGCACACCTGAAAAGACCCCCCTTCCCCACCATAAATTCAAACTAATGTATCATCCATCCATCCATCCATCCATCCATCCATCCATCCATCCATCCATCCATCCATCCATCCATCCATCCATCCATCCACACTACTTATCCATTACAGGGTTGTGGTTTGATCAAAGAATGTGCATATTTCCTGGAGCTTATGCATTAGAATATGGTGCATTTATACTATAGAACTGCTCCACATTTACAGCATACGGTAAATCTGAGATATTAATTTAAAGCCTCCAAGCTGAATGATAAAGCTTGATAAATGAGCATCATTACGATGAAATCAGTGATCAATATTGTAAATTACAAATACAGATTTGAATAGATGGGATAATTCCTAAATCATTTATACAATTAAAATAAGATAGAAATTTAAAGATGAGCCCGTGTTTTATGAAAAGGGCCCATTTGTCCTTGAACTGCTTTGCTGAATATCCTTGCCAACTAAGGACTGATTTCTGCTGTACGGATCCAAGAAACCGCTGGACCATTACGCAGCAGCTAAAGCCGCAGACACGGGCTCAAAACGAGAGGAGGAACAAGGAGGGGAGGGGGGTGGAATGAAAGAACAGGAAGGACACAGCGCGCTGCACAGCAGCGCGTAACTTTTACAAATCGCTCACTGTGCAGGAGATTCAAAGCAGTGTAACCACGTTCCCCTGATGAAACACTTTCTCGCAAATCAGTCAGACTTCCTGGCGCACGTAGCAGATTTCCCAGACGAATCTTACCATCTAGCGTATTGTCGTATCTACGCTGAAACAGTAAGGCAATTTGCCGAAGTCTGGTAGAGGAAGACGACAGAATGCGATTAAGGATAAGTGTCTTATTCAAGAGCATTGTCATTTTAACATAAGCATATCACTTCTGATAAATGAATCTGCAAATATAGCCAAATAAAAGTCTATCCATTAGCAGCTGTTTTTCACAGAGAATATTGTCTTGTTGAATTAATTTCTCAGTGGACCACAGGGTCCAACATTCACTGTTCTGTTTGGATAGTGAGCAAATGAACCAATTGTGCTATAGACGTGCCAGAGAGGTTTAGAAACTGTAACGATATTAATTGGAGTGAAAAGAAGAATGAATTGGATGGCGTTTGCCCTCTTCCTTTGTACCCTGCCCTTGTGCAAACTCAGGCAGGGACAGAAAAGAATAATCACACTGGTTTGCATGCTTGGGTGATTTCTGGCAGCTTTCATTCTATGCGATATTCCGCGTCAGACAGAGACAGTAGAGAAAGAAGGACACTCAACGCAAACAGGACTCACCTGAATGCAGGGCCCCGGATGCCCAGCCAATCTCCATTGCAGCAGCTCTTCCGTGTGGGAGACTTGATGCTCTCGCCGGGCCAAATGCCAGAGCTAAAATTCCACAGGTCACACTTTGTCACGTTTAACGATTCGTGAAGCACCTAAGTGTGCTATTCTGCACGTTCTGAGGTACATCCTTCCATGAGGATCAGCGCCCCCCCCCCCCTTGCTTAAAAGACGTTTTGTTCCACTAGTTTGTGAGGGAGAAGTACAGGACGCAGGTCATCAGCCACCTGCTAATCTAGCTGCAAAATATCACATTTAAGAGTTTTGTGGTGCAGCCCTACACCCAGATTTTGACAACAGCAAATCTTTGCTGGAGTTTTTAAAAACTTGGACTGGATTACGCTTTTACACCCCCAAAGGCTTATACTCTTCTGCTTTGGTGGTTGTCACCTCAGTAGACATCAGGGTTCTGCAGGCAAGGTTCACGTTTAAGCTTCAGTCACTCAAGAGCAGCCAGACACAGAACTGCCTCAATGTTTTTGAGCAGTCGATAATTACATTTCCTAATCATATTAATCATAAAATGCCTCGGTGTCTGGTGAGTAGATGAGGGAGGGGGACACCACTGCCAGAGGCATGGACACACAAGCTAGGAGGGCAAAGCCTTTGGAACTTGAAGCGTAGTCTGGCAGTTACATCTTCTCACAGGTCCCACTGTCTATATACAGACACATGTACCGACTGGTCAAGCACGGATGTGGCAGAAACAAACAAAAAGACAAGCAGACAATACACAAGAAAGAGTGGGTAACACTTCACTTGAGGGCACAGATAATGTAGTAGTACACTATTACTTACTGTATTAATTACCCAGAAACTAAGTGTTAGTTACATACTGATCCTGTGTTCGTTCATCATTAGCCATTCAGAATGGTTCATTATTTGCAGTTACTATATTTTTTCATAATTTGTACTTGAGTAGTAACTCAGTTATTAAGTTACTACTGCCTCCCTTAAGTAAAGTGTTACCAAACTGTGATATAAATGCTCAATTCACAAATACCAACATTTTCTTAGCCAGCTGTTAGCCTTATTTGATTTTATAGTGGAGCACTCACACAAACACTGACAAAGGGAGGAATACACAGATAAATAAACGTCTTCATTTCCTTAGAAAAACGTTATCCGTATAGTTTATAATGGAGCACTCACACAAACACTGACAAAGGGAGAAATACACAGCTAAATAAACGTCTTCATTTCCTTAGAAAAAACTTTATCCGTATATTTTATAATGGAGCACTCACACAAACACAAACATTGACAAACAGAGGGACTCACAGACAAATACATGTCTTCATTTCCTTAGACAAACGTTATCCTTACATTTTAGAGTGGAGCACTCACACAAAGACCGACAAAAATGCTCACACATTAACACCAACATAGTCACACACAAACACGGACATGAATGCTCACACAAACCAACTCCACATTACCTTATTTTATTTGGTGGTGGGTGTGTCCCCCACCACTCCCACTTTAAGAAAAGGCCCGGAGAAAAACACAAACAGGTTTTTGGGAAATTTCCGTATAATGTATTATATACCAGAAATTACAGAACATGCAACATATTTCTTAGTTCAGGAAGTAAATATGCAGCTCTCGATTTTCTTCATCATCCAAGGAAACGGCCTCTAGCTAAGAGTTTGTTTTACAATGCACTAACACTGAGGATACTCCATCTTGCATAGTAATGTTTTTGTTTCTCTTTTTGGCTTTTCATTTTTAAATGGCGGCATCTGCAGGAAACACGTGTACATTTCAGTCCTTGTCGCAAGCCGTAATATTCCCTCTTAATCCAGCAATTTCGGAGACTCTTCACACCCCTTGTCACCTCCATTTCCCGGTCGTGCGCTGGCAGAATCGAACCATTAGGAACTCTGATTTTACCATCAGAACCAGGGATAGAAATTCAGGTAAAATAAATAAATAACTGTAAAAAGAAAAAGTACAGGAGAAAAGTACATGCTGCTAGAACTCCACTTCCCAGCGTGTGATGCAGCGGAGGCGATATGCTGGAGCAGGAGTCATGTCTGTCATTTGCACAGAAGATCACGTTGACAGGAGGCTTTTTAGTTTACGAAGAGAATCAGCTGAAGAAACTAGATAAAACTAAATTTGATTTAATTGCAGCCCAGGAATAATTGAGACTCATGTCGGTGTTCAGTCAGATTTTTTTTAAACTGTGGATTAAAATGGGAATTAATAGCGAGAAAACAGTTCAGTCTGCAGTTTTGGGTGTTGTTCTCTTGTAACTATTACAAAAAGACCTATAAAAAGCTGGTGCGACTAAGCGAAGCAGGCATCCGTTCACTCCTTCTGGTGATTAGGAGGTCACCACCGAGCATCCAAATTGTGTCCTTTTTTTTGCGCTTAGAGCACCCCTGAAACTGGGCCCGAGTTTTGTCTGTAAACAGTGGATTACGTGCGGAAGATGCTGGTGCACCGATCACCGCCATTAGCTGCCAATGACACCCTGGAGAGCGTAAGGATTTCACAGCAGTGCCCCCCCCCTCCCCCCCAATACCTACTCCATCAACTGCGTTCAGATAAACACCCAGAAGGCAACGCCTCGCACAACTCGAAGAACAAGCTTCATAGATGTAACACGAAGAGGGAAGCACTAAAATCAATCTGATCCTGCACACAGTACAGACAAAACGGAACTGCGCGATTTCTCTGCACACTGCATGTTCTGAACAACTCCTGTCCGTGGTTACTAGCTGGAAGACGTCTGAATTATCCATAAATACACACAGCTGACCATTTCACCAGTTTCAGCAGTAACATCTGATGTACAGTACTAACATTAAATATCGGAATAGGAACCAAATGGGCATGCATAGATCTAGCACTTCACTAAAGACATTTTTTTCTGCATCAGAGAGCAAAGGTTCTCCATGTTGAGTTTCAACTGTGTTTTTTATGTCTAACACTGCACTGATCTTGCACTGAAAACATACGATGCACTTAACACTGGGACAGACTCTTAGGGTAAAAGAGGAACCACACCCCTTTAGCCATCAGGATTGCTGGCCATTGCAGCTACAGGCAGGCTTATCGATGGTTAGCGGCAGTAGTATGATGTGACATTTTCATATAAAAAATGAATCAAAACAATCCTGATTGAATCAAAGGAGACTTTAGGATTTGAATTAGCCAGTAAGTGATATTAAGGGGTTTTCGGAAACTGTGCTTAAAAAAATGGTAATATCGTGTATGAAAAATTGAGTGTTTCTTCATACTTTAACATGCAGGCTGAATACAGAAACCCTTAAGTCTGACGTCCACCATGCTGTTGCTTTGGAAGCGGGAAAAGGTCAATCTATGTTTTTTTTTTTTTTTGCATGTTCCTGCGGCACAAACTGGCATATAAATGGTCGTAGTCCAGTGGAAGTGGCCATAGAACTAGGTATGAGTCCACTTCATTAAAATGAGTAAATAAACACTCAAGAGGGTCATTTCAAAGGCGAGGCCACAGAAGTCTCTTGCCTCATGGAGGCCGTCCATGATGTCACGTGTTTAAATCTGAGGGGGGGGGGGGGGGGGGACCGAATTTGTTCAGCCCTGCTCGGGG
>JAABNY020000095.1:25204773-25227193 GCA_015164015.2 Brevimyrus niger
GGGACGTGCGCACTCCCGCGCCAACCCCCGGCCACCCCCACCACGCCCCCTGACGCACACAACAGGGGAGGGGGGGGGGGGGGGGGGGCTCGCGCAGACGCCAGCAGGATGATGCATGTTCCCCACAAAAACACACAAAGGGTGCATCCAAAATTGCATGCTTGTTTGGTACATAGTAGGTAAAATATGTAAAATGAGCAGTATGTCTGGATACTCAGTATAAATAAAAGAGTAGGCAATGGGTACTCTATCTTTCCTCAACGGACACATTTTATTGGCCGCACAAAGTAGACGGGTTTCCTTTCAGTAGGTTCCGATGATTGGGGGTGGGGTAGAGTGGGGGGAGCTGCAGGGATTACGCTGCATTTCAATCCAGGTTTGGACAGAATCTACCATTTATGCAGCCCTGCAGTAGGCGAGTGGCACCTGGGAGACAGACCACATTCGGTGACATTCCAAAGTGTGCAACTGCTGGACGGTACACAGGGGTCTAAAGATGCACCGATGCATCATGACCAAATAGAAATAGAGATAGTGCTACTTCCAGGTTGCGCACACAAAGTAGCAGTGCTAGTACAGAAATTGCTGAAATGCAGAATAGCAGAGGAAGACACGTTTATATTCAGAGACGAAGCGCAACAGTGATGATCTTTGCGCTACGACGCTCTTGGGAAACACGTTTTGTAGCGCAGAGTGCTCTTTCTAATGGTTAAAATAATCTTTGCGCTACAGTGCTTTTGGGAAACGCCTATTTTGCCTTGCAAAAAAGTCGTTATTTTTTTCCAGTCACAGTAGCAATGGTCAAGTAAAAAAAAGTAATGTTAGCCTTAGAGGTGCATGATATATTCGTTAGCAGACTGGTATCAGCTAATATTCATGATAAATCAAGATACTTGCATTTGGTTTGTCTGTGTAGAAATTTAAGTAGAAAACAGTCCCCGGTTACATGAGTTCCCTCAAATGTGTATTTTGATTATTGACAGTTTTTAACTTTCATACGATTCAAACTATGTCATTGGTAAACATCCAGGTTAGGTAGTAGGCAAGATAGCGACCGCAATGTGTCCAAGTGCATGCATATTGTTTTCATGCATACCTGCAGAATGTACCTCATTAACGGTCAAGTAGCAGACTTCTAATGAAAAATATGGTGCAAGCATGTGATTTCAGATGCGTCTAAAGAACGAAAGGAGTTGTGGGTAGAGATACAGTCTTAGATACAGATACAGCGAGTCAGACATGGTTGCGGGGCCATTCTGCTGGTGCCCGGCCGATCCCAGCACACCTGGGACACGCCCCGCCTCTCCCTAACCGGCGGCTGATCCAGGGAAACAGACAGGACAGTTACTGGGGAACCTGCCACTCATGGTCACTTTTTCATTCTCTGCCAGTTCCCTGGTTGCTCTATGCTCTTTAGAAGCACATGCTCCCCCCCCCCAATCCCCTACCTTGTAACTACAGTTGACAGCAAATCCCATGAACACTGCATAACAGATAGATGATATTGCTCCAACTTTCTTCTTCCCACACTATACAAATATCTCCCTTCTGTTTCCAGCCCCTCCTGGGCGCTAATTTGAATACCTCCATTACCAGAGAAAGCGGCCAAGGGAATTCAGGCACGTGACAGTTTCTTCTCCTGCGGAGCGGCAATTCTTAGAAGAGGACTCCTGCTCTGATCTATCACAGAGATTTGCTGGGTCATGTAAGTGGAGATGGTGGTCAATAACATTATTGTGGTTCCTGGGAATCCCCAAACCCAGAGGGTAGGGAGAGAATGGTAAGCCACATAGTTGATTTCACAAGACTCTCAGTTACAGCAAGCTCTGACACTCTCTAGCATGTTCAAAAGTGATTGCTGAGCTTTTAATATATGCTGACCGTGACTACTGAGCCTTGCTGAAGGGGAGCCACTCATTTGTTGGTTGAAAAACATATTTATTCCACCTCGTTTAATGATAATCACATTCCATATACATCTGAGCATCTGAATCAAGCTATCAAAAAGACTGGAATAATGTCAGGCCTTCGATGGCGAAGGGTGCTCTGAAGGGGCCCCTTCAATCCGAGAGGGTGTGATGAGAGATCGACCCTCGTGATCTTTTCACAAAACGACAAACGAACATCTAGAGCATCTGTTCACATTCAGTGCTCTCTCTCCATCACACGCCTGCTCCCTTCGGCACGAGTCGCCACATGTCATTCGAAGATTTGTTGGGCACAAAACATAAAAAATAAAGGCGACTTTGCTAACTCTTCTCAATCTAGCAGCCGTGTGGAGATAAAGCAGAGTCTCGCTCTACTCTCCTCCGCCTAAAGAGAGACGCTATTTCCCACCCCCAACCCGAGCAGAGCTAATTTGGATTTTCTGCAGACCAATCAGAGTTAGAAACAATGGACCAATTAAACACTGGGCCTGCAGCGGGAATATGCCGCACATCATAGCAGCTGACAGGATATATGGGTGCATTCAGAATGTCATCATTATCCATAGTGGGCTATGGAGAAGGAGGGACCTGGCATCCCTACAGGGGTGGGTGTGGCCCGTACCATGGTCTGGAAGCAGGAGTGTAGCTGAGTGAGGAAGGGGGGCTTCCCTGACAGAGCAAGAACTCTCTTCTCCACCATGGTGCACTCCACGTCATCATCCTGAATGACAACGTCCTTCTTCAGGATCTTGACAGCGTAAAGCTCATCGGTATTCTTTCTCTCAGCCAGCATCACCTGGGAAGGCGAGAGAAGAGGGGAAACGCATCAAAAGCTCTGGAATTCCATCTCCAGACAGGGAAATGTCAGAAATGCGGAAAGACGTCCAGTGTATAGAAGTTCAGAACCAGAGATGTTGAAATTATGGAAAAAACGTAAGGGCATTATGGTGAGGTCATACCCACAATCCAAACTAAAGGCAATGGCTGCACATTGAGGGAGAAGATAACATAAAACCTCCTAGGAGATATCCTGCTAAACCCCACCAATAGCAATCCCAAGGGCTTCTGCAGTTACGCCCTGCTGTACATACAGGTAGGCGACACATTGTTCAGGCATTAAGGTACCACAGTGCGCATTATAAAGAGCATAGATGGATAGACAGTGGCCAGCATCGAGGCCGAAAAGCTGAAACAAGCATATCCTCTCTGCAGATGGGAAAGACAAAGCCCCCCCCCCCAAAAAAAAAAAAAAAGTGCAGAGCCCCAGGCAAGCCTGCACAGCTGTGACTCACCGGTGACCTGCAAGCTAAGGCCCAGCCTGCCACAGAGCTGAATGAGCTCGCGAAAGGCTTATCTCCCACAATGCCAGGCAGTCGTTTCTCTTATCTACACTCACAAGGTGACATGTTACATTACTTAACACAGAAGCCCGGGTACAACATCCATTTGTTGTTGACAGAGATATGCTTTTGTACTGAGCCAGAGTAAGCAGAATTAGTGGGAGAAACGGTCTGGATAGGAGGCTTTGATGATAAATTGTTAACTCAGTCCTCATCTGAAGCACAGCAGCCATTTCAGCGGCATGCTGATCATTAAATATCTGATAAAAACAGATGGTAATGTGATCTACCCATAGATCAATTCATCCACCATTTCCTTATGGTGACTAACACATGATTCATAATTTTATTAAACTCTGTTTTGGATATTGTGGTAAGATATAACGATTGGCTGCACCATGCTGGGGATAAATTCCAACATCAAAAACTATGAAAAGATGGAATAACTGAGTGATGGGAAAGCAGATTTCAATTGTCCTCCTCTCAGCAGTCGGCATGGAGGCTGAGATAGGGGGTTGGGGGAGGGGGGACGAGAGGGGAGACCGTGAGAGAAACAATGAGGGTGGGAGAGGAGAGTGGCAGATAGCAGTCAAGCAAATCTCAACTGGGAAGAAATCTCACCCTCATAAGGGGCATAGGGGGTGCAGGAGCTACAGGGGGTATAGGGGGTACAAGGAACATAAGGGGTGCAGGGGACACAGGGGCCATAGGGGGCACAGGGGAGACAGGGGGCATTGGGGGTACAGGGGACACAGGGGGCATAGTGGACATAGGGGGCATAGGAGGCATAGGGGACATAGGGGGCATAGGGGGCATAGGAGGCATAGGGGACACAGGGGGCATGGCACACCAGGCCGGGGAGAAATACAGCCCTGAAGACGAGAGTGAAAACATCAGCACTTAGCAGGAACAACCCTGAGAAGATCACTATGTCATGCCATGTTCAGTGTGCAGGAAAGCTAATTGCAAATTCACTGTTACATGTAAAACATGTGACCTAAGTGCCTTCATGTCCATCTTGACACCTGTTGATCACATAGATGACATTCTGCCAGAATGCCTCCCTGCAGTCTGTTGTCCACTGCCATCTTTTTCCAAAAGCTTGGATCTTATCATCCTAGGCCCGAAATAAGGCTGCCTCGGCCTGGTCATTTGCACTGTGCAAATCGGCTTCCCTCTAATGTCCTGAACCTCTTAATGAAGCTACTTCTGTCAAAGTTGCACAAGAAGACCGGCACCCACATAATACGTGAATGGCAGATAAAGTCCTGAAGCACTTCCAGAATTAAAGCGCTTTTCCAGCACGTCCCCCTGATTGCGAGGACACCTTGCAGCTTTCCTGGTGCTTCTCTTATCAGCTACCCTGTCCCTCTGTAGAGACTAGCACAACGGCTGCCCACATCTCCGCCTTGGGACACATCGGCAGCTAAATCCCTCCAGCCCAGATGTCAATTGGTGGAAAGAAATGTCTTCCTCGTTGCCAGGGTGATGGTGTCAACCAAGACGACGACTAACGAGCTTAATGAAGCTCTGCCAGTTTGCATCAACATATCAATATTATTCGAAGTGTCAGTTGCTATGGAAACTGCTTGTGCCCAGAACCTGGCGTGTTGGTATCGGTACTTACTTTTTGCCACCCCTCCCCACATCAATACCCCCTTCTGGGACTTTTCAAGCTTCTCTCCTGGTCGATCTTCACCATGCACCACATACTTGGAAAAGTGACAAAACTGCCCAACTGACGGACGACCCTGTGACAGCCTAGAGCACGGAGCAGTGGGGGGACGTTACCTTGCCGAAGCTGCCCTTGCCCAGCACCATGAGGAAGTTGAAGTCAGACAGCTTCACGCGGTCCCGGTTGCCATTCTTGTCACATTTGGGCATAACGTTGGTAGAGGAACTATCCGCGTTCTTTGTGCCCGGCCCAATTTTCGCTCTCTGCGGGGAGAGGAAGACAAGACATTCGGTGTTAAAGAAGCACTGAGTGGAAGCCTGCTGTCAGGAGGGTAACAAGGCTCCGGGTGTGATTAACATACTCAGCAGGTCCATCCTCACAGCTCCTGTCCTGTGTAAACAAAGGCGCTTACAGGTAGAGAGTCAGGCGGGAAACGTGCAGCAAGCCGTCATTAACAGCTCTGTGCCGATGGTGACCAGCGTCTTGAGAGAAGCCTCCCACTAGACTGAACGTAAACCTTTGAACACAAGCCAAGAAATGGCGAAATGATGAACAAAAGTGATGGCGGGATTCTCTTGCCCGTGGATCCCCAACAGACCAGCTGATCAAGGGCTGTTTTAGCAGTGGGGAAACACCAGCAGGGCGGATGGGGGCTGTGAGGGGCAGCCAGCCAGGCGAATTTTCACACCCACCCGGGGCGGACACTTAATGGCTGGCAGGCAGCTCGTGGCCCCGTCTGGCCAGCCCCAGGACATGGGCCGTGATGGAGCCGTGCTCTGATTAATCTGCGTTCATTAGGGCTCCTGGCAGAGGCACATCCTCCCTGCTGCTCCCCCCGTGAAGAGGAGCAAGCTTCGGCCCGCCCCCACCACCAGCCACGATGCCGCCCAGCCCTCTAGCTCCATAGGTTGAGCGATCTCACGTGCCTCTCCCAGCAACCCACGTCGCCAGGCACAAGCAGCAATGGGGCTCGATCTACCATAAAATCCCATTAACCTGCCTCCCGCGGATGCGTTTTGGCGTCTCTCCGCACCTTTCTCCTGGACCCACTCTAGGCGAGCTGTCGCTGGAACGCGAAGTCACATTTTTGCCTCCAAAAGCGAGGCCCTCGGACATGTGCGCACACACAGGCACATGCTCACACATTCAGCCAGGCTCAAGGTCACCTGCGAGGGGTAGCACCAGAGAAGCAGCCACAGGGTAAACGCCATCTGATGGGAAGTATTAATGAGGACTTTGGGGGGGGGGGGGGGGGGGTTGGAAGGCCCTAAAAACCCTCCCTTGATCTCTGGCTCTGCAATCTGCCTCCTCACCCACTTCACAGAGGAGATTTCTTATCTGCTTACTTCTGCACAAATATAACAATAGCCTATGGTGTGTAGAAAGTTCCTTATCACAGGGCTTACTGCTTGTTCAGAGGTATAGAAAAAAAAAATCGGCACATTACGATGACGCGACTCAGTTCTTTGTACACATCCTACATTGTCAGGCAATTGATTTTTTTGTGCTGTTGTTCAGAATATAATTGGGAAGAAGGAAAATCTAAAAATAAATCAATTCTGATATTACAAAACTGCTCTGAGGGATAATGCTAAAACCGCATTAGAAGCCCAATAAAGGGAGAGCAGGAAAGTTTTGTTCCTTAATGTAAAAGTGTGAAGAGAAGGAACAGTTCATGATTAAATGGCATGAGATGTCAAGCCATGCAGTAGCGCTCCGTCAAAGAGCTGACCGCAGCTGGCGGGATTCACGCTGGTTCCTCTTGGGAGCGCACCTCAGCCACACGCCCAAGATGGAGGCGTGGGTCGAGGACATGGGGCGTGCCTGGCAGTTACGCTGAGCCTGAGCTAAGGAGGTCCCTGGGTCGTATCCAAGCTAATGCCGTGGTGCTCCCCGCCTCAGCTGGGATTTCACGAGTGAGCGCGCTTACAGCTGCCCAGAAGCTCGGCCATTTCAAAAAGTGCAGCAGAGGACAAACCCCAGCCGGCAAAACGGACGGACGCATTTCAGAGATGCTGGGAGACCTTTCTGGGCCAGAACAGTGTACTGTGTGTGTATTTTTATCGGAGAAAACGAAATAAAAGTTACGTCACATTGTGGAGACTCGTGTATCTCATGAGAGCGTGCTTTGAGTGAAGTCCGTATACAAAACAGTCGACCGTCGAAACTCAGCAGTTCCCAAGTTCCTGCCAGAGGTCTCCTGGGATTTGTGCCCCACTTGGTTACTTGCCAATTAGGTTCCTACAGCACTGGTCTGACAACATCTCTGTATGTTTAAACACTTAAACATAAGGATGACGCTTCGCCTAACATGTCTATACTCTCCTGGAAAAAGCAGCCTCTGAATCTCCAAAAGAAGATTGCTCCTCTCCGCCTTTCCCTAGCCAGGCCCCCCGGAGCTTGTCCTTGGGAGCTCGCCAGCTTCCCAGCACATAGCCAGTCCTCTATTATATCTGCTTCCTCCCGGTATGGCTTGACACTCCCCTTTCTTTCTGGCGTTTGAGTGGAGCCACCTGACAGGGCACCTCCGGAGTCGGCGTTCAAGGCAGTCCGTTCCGGTGGCAAGACGCCTTCACCTTCCAGCTGGCGGTTCGACGTTAGTGCTGAAGCGGCCGGGCCGCCAACCCTCGATATGATTCCAGAGCAAAGGCCGTCAGGAGGCGTCACCCACACGCCCTGATGGGAAAGCTGGGCGGCTGCAAAGGTCAGGCCTATCGATTTCCGCCGGCCACGAAAAGGGCAGGGTTGCACCATATTAACGCGCATTGATTGGCAGGCTTGTCAGGCCACTTTCCGGGTTAAACTGCCAGGAGGAAAGGGCACATCTTCTACACCTGCCATTTAATGGTAAGTGCCGGAGGGTGGGGGGGAAAGGGGGTGGGGCTGGTAACATGCTACAGTAGCATCCCTCACGTGACGCATTTCTGACAAGCTAGGCTTTCCATTAGCAATGTTCTCTCCAGCATCTCTCTCTTCACTCTCCTGACTCCCCCTATAGCTAAACACTTCAGCAGAAAAGAAGTTAATTAACCAGCCCAACTTCCTCCTGGAAGAGACTCGCCCAGAGCCTTCCGGACACCTGTTGCCTGCCACCTCATTCACGGAGGAGCTCTCCATTCATCTACCTGAAGGCGACGGCAAGACAGGAGACACTGGGCTCTGAAATGAGAAAGCCACCTTGAGGGGCCCCGGGGGGGGGGGCAGCCATCAGACTACTTCTTGAGGCACAGCATCCATGTGGGACTGTGGGACTGCATCATCGCCTCAGCAAATTCAAGGGGGGGGGGGCCCTGGGGCTACCTCGTTGCTCGCAAGAGTACAAAGATACTCCGCAAGGACAAGACTGCACCGGACTGCAACTTCAGGAGGAAATCCTGTGTGTGTAAGCATGATTTTTGGGAAATCCTTCCATCGATACCCACGATAATCCGGCGGACTGAGACCCAAGACAGGGAAGCTGTGTGCGATACTGCTCTGATGATGACTAATCAAATAACAGCAAACGGTCAGGGGCGAGGTCCAGCCAGCATTGTCCACCTCTGACCTGGCCATGGATTTGCAGTTGAGGCAGAAAGCTCGGGGGTGCCTGTATACCAACTGACCTTAGAGGCTACTCAAAAACCCAATTTACATTGAGCCACTGCAGATTCACCTCCTTCATGCTGCTGCCCTGGTCTCATTCCCATAAAAATTCCAAAAAAGCTGTATTTGATTGTCTGAACAAGAGGTGGGGGAATCGCTCGGATGAACGGCAGATTTCAGATAGGCGTGGTACCACGGACATATGGGCTTCGCTCTCTCATAACCCATGCGCCACTGAGGACCCCTACAGCACAACCGTACACTCACTCATCCACACCACAGAAAGTGGGGATTAAGAACATAGCGGCTACATCAGGGGACAGAAAGAGGGTAGAACATTTATTTGGAAAAGCCTGAACTCCAGTGGAATTTCACACTTCCTTGCCTCTCGGTAAACACGACAACTGGATGCATTTTTTAAATCATGAAAGATGTGTGGTTGCCATCAAAGCACAGCTGA
Source organism: Brevimyrus niger (assembly GCA_015164015.2). NCBI lineage: Eukaryota > Metazoa > Chordata > Actinopteri > Osteoglossiformes > Mormyridae > Brevimyrus > Brevimyrus niger. The sequence goes on from JAABNY020000095.1 coordinate 25,213,759, forward strand.
GGTTAAAACCAGCGTAGTTTACAAGCAGACTGCAAATAATCCTTCCCCTGAGCACCTCTGAAGGCATCCAAGTTTCACCATTTTGGGGAGGAGTTCCCGCTACTCTGACCACGGATGTGGAAGGCAGCCATTCCTGCCGGCTTCCTCGGAATCCATCACGAAAGCTCCCAGCTGATCCGGCGATCGCCATGCCGACGGCTTAATTAGCTTAATGCCTTCCTTGACTTCATGCTAGACTTCATCTGATCGTGTAGCACAGCAGATGTTTCATTCAGTTCATTACGGCTTCCAGCTAATCTAGGATATTGTGTTGTAGAAAACACAGACAGGAACAAAAAAAAAAATTTAAATTAAAAATGGCCGATTCCGAACTCACTTTTATCGGACACACTTTCACCAAGGTCTTTTAATTATTTAAGCGTGAGATGACTTATCAAAGAAATATGGCACTGGGCATATAACTCAAAACATGGAGAGAGCCTGGTATCTGGTTTAACTTTTGGCCACTAGCAAACATACAGGCCGGCGTGGAGAAGGTAATCTGTCAGAAATCGTGGGTTACCATGATGGCTGCCAGTCAGGTGGCCACTGGCGGACTCACCTCGAACTTCTGCCTGAGCTCCTCGTTGCCATCATCCCCCTCGGGTGGGACTGGCACGTTGAAATACTCTCCTTCCTCCTGGCTGAGCAGTTTGAACCTATGGGAAGGTGGGGGGTCTGCCATTAGGAGTTCACTATACAGAGTTAGGGGCGAGAGAGACGCCAAACAAGGACAGCAGATTAAAAAGCAATGCTTAATGTTTATTTATACCTGTACATGGCCTATCCTTTATATCTGTATTTCACCAACAGACTATAATTTTGGCAGATGAAAACTACCGCAATAAAAACCATATATGCAATGTGCTCTACATTTGCACTGCTCACACCCACTCACTGACACACACATACAGACAGAGCAGCAATAAACAGGTTAGACTTAAGTAATCCAATTTCTTTAAGGTTAACTGCTGCAGCTGCATCCCCGTTATTGTCACTCTGACCTTAAGCAGAGCCGGAAACATGCAGACGCCGTGTAGACATCAGAGCCTCGGAGCGATGGCCCGTTTTACAAGCCATTATCCAATAAGCCGGGCTCTCTGCGGTCAGAATTAAAGACGCCACCGGAGTTTATCTAAATGCGGGCGTCTTCTTAAGCCCCCGCGCAGGGCGTGCCAAATTACATGAGGTCAGAGCGGCCCCCGGATTTCCACCCGGCGCTGATAACACCTTTTATCAGGGGGGAGCAGGGAGCGTGGCTGGCCTGATAACACACTGACCGCGTGCCGTCAATCGCCGGCTCCCCGGATGCAACCACAGGCAGGCAGTCTATTCAGGAGGTCCTGCCTGGCCCTCTTATGCGGCACGATGCGAGGAAACCGTTTACAGTGCAGGAAAGTGGTCCACTTTCTCGGTGCTTTAAAGATAAGTAATTAGGCGGCGGGCAAAAAAGAAAAGGCAGCTTGAACCGCAGACTCCCGCCCCAGCAGCTGTGGTCGGTTTCATTCATCTACCTTTGCAGGGGAGTCTATTCAGAAGAGAGAGAGAGAAGCAGGGGCACGGCCTAGACTGGTGGCCGGTCCATCACAGGGCCTCACACTCACAGACACTCGCACAAAATCACTTGACAGGCAATTTAAAGATCCCAATCAGTCTAACTGCATGTCTTTGGCCTGTGGGAGGAGAATGGAGTGGTTGGAGGAAACCTGAGCAACATGGGGGTGGGGTGGGGTGAGGGGGCGTTCAAACTCCACACAGACACGTAGAAAGTTGGGTGAGGAATCGAACCCCTAGCCAGACATGGTGAATTCAAATCCCTGTGGTAGATCCATTTAGTGATCATAAGTCACATATCACTGGCCCATACAAAACTAATAATAATAATAATAATAATAAATGATAAAACACAAAACCTGCCAGTATCTGCTGGGTTACAAATTACAGCTACGTTACAGGCCAGCATGATTTCCACATGTGCTACGTACAGTAGGGAAATATCCTGGTGTTAATCACAGCTCTGAAAAATGATAGCTATGCTTTGGGTAAGTGAAAGAGCGCCTCCCAAAGAACAAGGCCTGACTGACGTTTATACAGCGAGTGCTCCATCGAGTGCCCATTACACATTGTAAATACTGGAGTCCTATTCTCTCTGGCTGTCTGAATGGCAATTGATTGCTTTTCCAATGACAGTAATTCGGGAATCGATATGAATAGGAGAGGAGTGTTAATTGGCGAACGCATTCAAGCGGCTGTGTGATGAAATAGTGGATGGCAGCTCTAATCCTTGCAGCCCAACAAAGACTGTAAAGCTTGGCTCTTCTGATATAACAGGCGCTTATGCTGATGGTCCAACAGCACCAACCATTTGGAGTGGATTAAAGACAATTCATATCAATAATTGGAAAAAAAACAGCTTAAATAGCATTAAGTTATTAATCTGCATTAACTAGTATTACTGTACATTTAATTGAAGTTTTACTTGTGCCATATGGGCCATATTTTACTGAAGGATGGCAGGTTAGTGTGGGGGCATAGGAACTGTGGATGCAAAGGGTGTAATCAAACAATTCATCGGTTCCCCAGCCGCTCCTCAAAACTGTGATCCTCATTAAAACCCAACAGTGGTGCATCATCAGCAAAAAAAAGTATGCAAACCAAATTATGTGAAAATGATAAAATGACCAGCAAAATAAAGGTATCTCTCTAAATTGCAGGGGGTGGGGGGGATCACTAATTACTAATAGCTTCCAACTTGCACACTAAAAAAAGCTAAGCTCCTTGACAATGCAAAACAAAAACCGCACACTTAAAAAGTACACAACTGCTAGGTATTTAAATACAGGCCCTCCTGAGGTCAACTGCTATGGAATTACATCAAACTTTTTTCCTCCTAAAGGAGCCTTCCAGGAGTAAGATTTAAAAACACCGTTTCCATTGAGCTTCATCTCTGCAGAACCCTGCAGACTGTAATAAAATTATGCAAAACATAATGAAAAGCTTTCAAATGATTATGTGATGGAGAGAAGCCTCAGGCAGGGGAGGCGTTCCACACAACCATAGAGCGCGGCGCTCTCCAGTGAGGAGAGGTGGTCTGAAGGTGAGCTGGAGGCAGGAAACCATGCAAGGAGGAGGAGCACCGGGGCAGGCCCAGATGTGGCGAATGGGTGACATCATTGACTTTGCCGATTAACCGCTGTACGTGTCAGGAGAAAGCTCTCCGGTGACAATCTATTGGTGTGAAATCTGGGTGCGCCGTGCGGGGAGTGTGGTACTTGGGCTGAGACCACACGGGGACGCGAATGGCAGGGGAATTTCCTTGAGAACAGACGCGTGTAGCAGTGGGAGGCGCAGGAAGGCGTCAGGCCTGAGACGCCCTGCATGGAGGTAATCCCCTAGCCTGTTTCCTGTCCTTACCAGCCGTTCACTCCCTGCTTTTGCAGCTCAGAAATCCCAAATGACAGGGACCCCATGAAGTCATTCCGACTGGTCAGATCCCAGTCCCACACTTCCAAAGACAGCCTGCGGTCCTTGTCAGACTCCTTCAGATTGCTGAGGAACAGAGGCAGAGAGACTTGAGACTAAACCAAGGAGCTCTGGTGCAAACCATTCATGAGAAATACAGCAAAGAACACTACAGAATACTTCTTTACTACAACAGAATGGAGCAATTATGAAGAATATTAAGAATATTAAGCTCACAAGGTGAAGTTTTCGTTCCACGTAGGGTTGAGAGAACACTTAATTGTCTTGGTCTTCTGCTTGCTCTCATTCTTTGGATCTGGGATGAGTTTCAACTTGACATAAGGATCAGACAGACCATTGGGATCCATGGGCACGAGGTTCTTTGCCTCCTTAACTGAAAGAGAGAGAGAACAAGATTATAATGCAGACAAAACACAGTCTACCACTCACGTGCCTCTTGTTATGTGGTTCACCGAATACCTTAGCCAATACTATTGGGTGAACAAGTGGTAGTGAAGGTCACATGACATTATGTCTGCCATTGTCCGAGCAAATGAGCTTATACAAGACCTGCGAAAATATCTCCTGCCAGCAACCGCAATGAATCCAGCACAGCAAAATGGATTCTGGGAACCTCAGCCCTGCCGCTATGCAAATGTTTACCCATCAGTCCTGCAATAATTTGATTTGCGTGATCCACCTCCTCAGAACCTGAGGGGTAAACCCATTTGTATATGATAAACATTATCAATCACACATGCTGGACATGCGAAGCGTGTGACATTTGGAGGTCAATGACTGATTTATTTTTGTTCTTGAAACCAATGGATGCGAGATCAGAACCGTTTACGAAACAAAGGGCGTACAGGACAAGTGAGCAGTGTCAGGAATCTTGATGGATATTTAAGTGAATTGCTGGGTCCAGTCGAGGCATATTTCACAAATCCTGGTTGGGGCATTAAGAGCTTTTTGATGTTTTCCAGCCCATTTATCCCAAGCAAGGCCACAAGGAGAGGGGGGGGGGGGGGGTCTGCAGCGTATGCCAGGCATTATAGGGCATGAGGCTATAAGATAATATGAAGAAGAAAAAAAATATCATAAAGCCCCCACAATGAACATCTGTATTCAGTAAAGTCATTCACATTACTAAAACTGGCCGGTACAGCCCAGGTGCATTATTGTGACTGGCTCAAAATTCGGTGTAAGAAATGATTAGTTATTCTTTCAGGTTTAAAATGTACCGCAGTAATGAACATGTATGAGGACAGGTGGGATGAAGATGACCTTCTAAGAGAGAAAGGCAACTGCATTTCAATGCTAGCATTCCCACATTCGGGTGCTGAGGGAGAGCTGGATGTGACATCCAGCGATAAAGTGCAGTGTGATGGATTAAAAACTGCAGCAGCGCGAGGCCACACACGGAATCCAGCATGAGGACTCCATTGCTTCCTCAAGCGGACCATGCAGATCGAATGAAACAACTGCAAAGGGAGGCACTTAAGATAACACTCAGCAAAATAAGTCCCGGTTAATACAGTAACACTCGGAAGCATGCAAAAAATGCTCATAATGCCAGCCTTTTCAATGAAAAGAGAGAGAGACACCCTGTGTTTTCAGAGAAGCCAGCAGCTGGCTTGACAGAGAAGATGCCGCACAGACTTAAAAGGACGATGGCATCCTGAGACGAAGGCAACTGCTGAGGCACGTTGCCGGAGTCACACAGACACAGCCTGATAATTCTAGATGTGTCGTCTATTGTGCTGCATGCAGAGAACGTGGGGGGCATCAATAAGCAGGAGACCTTGTCATAAATCTTTCCATAACTGATTAAAAGTCCAAACGCTGCCATTTGCCAGGGGGGGGCTCTAATGCAATATAAACAGCAGTTTCACAATCAATATACAGTATAAACTAGTCACTGTTCAATGTGATAGGGAAATGTGTGGCCTATAGGAGAGCGAGTCACTGAGGACTGAGGTGCTCATTCATAATAAAGTGGACTTTTCAGGAGACATGGGGTGAAATGACACCCCCCAGCCCCAATAATAAAATATTACATGTAGTTGAACTGAAAAATCTTCATATTAAACATCAACTAGCATTAAGGGCCATGAAATTGGGCAGAAAACAAGTTTGAGAACCACATGTTTAAAATTGGACCTAATCCACCATGTCGTTTTTGAAAAATTTACAAAACGCCAAAACACAAAGATTTCTTTTGTTATTTTCGCCTGTCCATAAATTATAGAAAGGTTATTAATATCAGTTATTCAGTTTCCTAAAATTAATTGTCAAGGGGTTAGCTTTGATTTTAGGTATCAGGCATGTGTCTCTGATTTTTACATCTGAAGTTATAAGGTGATTATCCCAAAGAGGCAACAAATGGCCTGTTCAACACACATCCCTGGTGAAATCCATAGGGTTAAACATTCAAGTAAATTTCCATATTAATAACATTTGTTTCGTTTGAAGTGTAAACATCCATGGGTGTAAAAACAGATCCTACACGCAGTCCAAGTCCGTCAAGCAATCATCGAACCATCACAGCTCCCATATACCTTTACTATAGTTTACCATTATACCCCTAGTTAACAGTAATTGTGTTCACAAAATTCTGGGTTTAGTACGAACCATGGTTTTGGGTTCACAGTACAGCAGGGAAAACAATTTGTTTAGAAATGTATTCATAAATATGCAAACACAAAGATTTAAGAACAGTTGTAAACCAAAGGCAATGTGCCTGCTGACGTGTCTAACAGATGCTTATTTGCATATTGTAAACATAAATATGCAAAATTTATCAAAAATATAACATCATAACAATTATAATCAACTAAATCCCATGTTGTCTACTAGCGAATATAACTGCATATCTGTATAGTGATAAACACCCCTACAGCAGTAGTTACTTTTTAGCCCAGTCTGACCTTCCTGGCAAAAGCACTTTAGGGGTTTTCATGGAGAGACTAACTTGCAGAGGCTGTTTATGCCTTTACTCTGGTCATAGATATGCTGGGATGATTGTCTTAAATAAGTTAGCATATTAGATGTGTTTCCAGCAACATAGCTGAAATACCTCGTTTTATCAGCTATTCTGTTCTCTGGTGCTGGTGAATTTTACTGAGAAATCAAAAAGTTTCCAAAATGCTGATTATGACGGTCTGTAACTAGCATTAGCCATAACCAACTCACATCCACAATTAGCATAATTTTTATCACGTTGAGCATCAACTTGTGAATTTAGGTTCCGCCTGTGTCAATAAATGTGTGTACCAAACTGGAAATGATGTACCAAATGGTACACCATGAATACGTGTACTGTTACAGCTTATTATTAACAAGGCAACAGGCAGCACAACCGCTAAGGACGCGTTAAAAGTGATTTATGTTAGCGACACTTCACAAACACCGTTGACATTTTTGCCTGTAATTGCATAATTACATGCAGCACCACATGGTTTTAAGAGCAAATCCAAATCCAGACAGCAAACTGCAGACTTATGGAGCCTGTCTGCCGCTGGAGTCGAAATGGGTAATAAAAGGTTCGCACCAAGAACAAGGTTCTTAAAACCCTGCAGTTAATTTGCGGGACCAATTAAAAGCCTACGTGTCATTGTGCAAAATAATGCCTCTAAATGGGTATTAAATGAACCGATGGCAGCCCAACAGCACTGAAAACACACAAGAATAATTCAGCTGTAAATCATTATTAAACTCCCAGATGACGATTGTAGGACTTACTCACAGCGAATGATGAGTTCAATTGTAGGCCGACACAAGATGCATTTAGCTTAATCTGCTGCTTCCGGGACATTCTGGGACATCTAAGTTTTGCTTACAGCCTCAAATTAATATGTGCCTTGTTGACTCACCCAGCATGCAGCTTACAGATTGCAAAGTTAACTCCTATGCTTTCATTTGTACTCTGCTTGAGACCATGGAATGGAATGGGAGAGCAGCGGTATTTTAAATGTCCCTGTGGCAGAAACGGGGTAGTTTTCTGCACATTCCATCACTCTCTCCATCTGAGACAAACACACATGCATATTTATGGGTGAGAGCAAAGCCTGGGATCAGTGCATGAGGTCAGCCAGCATCCACAGCACCTGGAATCTTATTTTATGTGGATTGACTGTGCCAGTGTGTTTTTGTGTGCATTGGGCTTGTTGGGACCAGTGTTATTATCAAAGTAGAACTGAAACAAAAACTGACAGCAAATAAGATAATTTGTCAACTGAAGTAAGAATGAAAACTATATTTACAAAACAAGTGGCAGACTTTAATCAGCAAAAAGCAATGCGACACCAACAACAACTATTCACCTTGTTTATCCACGATATCTCCTGTTTTAAAGATGATGTGGTTGCCAAGTTGCCCTTTTTCTTCACTGCTGCTCCAGTGCTTATTGCTTCCATGATTTACTAAAAAAGCACCATGTGGCATTGCTCCGCTAATCAAATTTAAGAAACATGAGGATAGGCTGAATTTATACAGATTACTAACGTTTGGGTGTCATAATATGCATTCTATTAATATTTTAGGCGTACTACTAATTTGTTAGCGAATTATGGGTAAAAATGTGTGCCGAAAAGCTGGTGCCCATTATCTATCTTAGATTAAACAGTCTATTTGATGTTCTGATGGAAACTCAATCATTTAGTTTTTAGTTTTAATGTACAAAGCAAATTGCCCAAAAAAGTAGAAAAGAAACAGTTTGCATTTCTTGCAAACAAAATAAATTACAGTGGAAGCCATTCATACTGATCACATATGTCTGAGCAATTGATCACTATAGGCGAATGATCATTATAACCAATTTCCCCCCCTTTTTTCTTTATGTCTCAGGAAAATTTCCATCTAATTGACATTTGTATACTTATTACCTGCATATAAGGTAACAAAACGGACAGTACTTTATTTATTGAATTTTACTGACTCTTTCAAAATACAATATAGCTGTTTCAAACGTTTTTCAAATTACAGTGCAGTACAAGTTAAATTATGCATATGTATATAATTCAAATACACTAGAATACATAAAATATAGCTTATTGTAGTTTTGCTGCTTCATCTCCATTGCCTCATTTTTGGCAGTTTAGGCCACTTAAAATTAATAAATTGTTTTACATGACTCAAACTTCTATAATATTGGTGAGTAGAGGATTTTATATTTTATATTTTTAGCGAAAAGAGGAACGGCAACAGAGATATACTAAAACTAGAAAATTTTAAACTCCCAACATTTCAAACTCCCAACAGTTCAAACAATTACAAGAAAAGAGAAACCTTCAAAACAAATGCCTAGTCTAATTAATGGTTTAATGGTCTTGCCACAGAAAGCGCATGCGTATTGACAATCTCTGACAGTTTTTGAGGTGAAAAAAATAAAATAAAATATGAAAAAAATCGAGGCGGCACCACAAAATTGCGGCAGGCGGCCATGTAAAACTATTTATTAATTTTAAGTGGCCTTATCATAAACTTTGATGAGTTTATACTTGTCACCGCGAGAAAGTGACTTTCTTTTTCCCAGCATGTTTTTTGTGCATGCCGCATAAGCCTCAGGTAGCTAACCTGAAGGAGACAGGGCACCGCAAGGCAAAGCAGGCAAGTAAAAAAAGATTTATCGTGATTTCTTTCAAATGTTATGTATAAAAAGACCCAAAATAAACGCAGTAAGTAGGCTACTTAATTACTTTAAAACAGAATGAAACAGTATTTGTACAGGAATGATTCTGTCCCAAGCTTTTTGATCCATATAAGCAGTTTGATCGCTATAAGCGGTTTTCACTGTATTTTAAATATTTCTAGTGTTGAAACCGTGGTATTACCTTTGGTACCTTTTCCGCACTGTTTACATTTGACTTCTTTTTGTTCGGTGTCATCTTCAGTAAAGCCACAATGTGTCTAAACGACGGACACGGCATTTTCCTTTGGTATGAGCTGCTGGAGTTTCTAAGTCAGCTCAACCTTTGAGTTCCCCTCCATGCTGCTTCCATATCACAGACTGGATGGGGCGGAGTCACGTGGAAACACACATGGTAGTATGTTTTTAAGGAGACAGTACATGAACACACACTGGGAACACAACTGATTTTCTATTAAGTATTAACAGCATAAAAAAGTAACAGACATGGCGAAGATTATGACGATTAGAGGTTCTGAATGTCAGTTTTGATTAATTTTCAATTAATAGCCCAGCCCTAGCCTGCATAGGGGCTTTGGCCAGCTAACAGTCCTTGATCCTCAGTTGAGGGGAACATATTTGAGTACAGCAATAGCGTGGAAACAACACTGGCAAACCCTCATTGTATGAAAAATGCTTCATTCATAAATACAGATCTTAGGGCCAGAGTGTTTGTTCGTTAAAGTGACTCTAAAACACGGAGCATGACCTCACACTGCACACCCCCCCCCCACCACCACCACCACACCACACCACACACAGGCTGCTACTGCTTTCTGGGACTTTTCGCAGGACAATCCAATATTTCACAATTTACGTCTGTTGCTGTCTAGACTCTGAATGATGTGGGTCAATCATTGTGAGATTGATCTCTAAATGCTGCATCCGGCCACGACCCACTGAAATCGTCGCTAATACATGGCCACTATTCCAGACAGAGTAACCAACACACAGCACCCTGGGCCAAATTCCCACCCGAGCATCTCTGACCAAGAAAGATTATCAGGGTACCTTAGCTGTTCATATCTCTCACCAGATGCCAACCACGGTAAACCAGGAGGCAGAAAATATCATCCCACCTAATACCATGTAGCATTATAACATACAGTAGGAATAATGTAAAGGATGACGGGTCTTAGCTGTTGTAATACTCAGGCAAACATAAAGTGGTCCTCGGGACCAGTGTTTCCCAATGCGATCCTTGGGCACCTGCAGACACCTCCCAGGTTTCTGTAAGCAATAATGTGGACTGTCTGGCAGGGAGCTGGGAGGAAGCAAAAACATGGACCGTCTGTGGGTCCCCGAGGATCGGATTGGGAAACACACGACTAGGAGGTTGGGAAACAGTGCTCTAGACTGTCTGCATGCTGTATGCATTCAATTACAGACACATAATTCTAATTATAGAATTGTAGAATCAGGCTATTAGGTATACTTCCTTTTTAATGCAAACAGACTGGACACTGAGCATATGACCAGATGTGTACAGATATTTTCATTTTATAAACAATTATTCTTTTACAAGGAATGCAATGATAACACCTTACTTGCAGAGCAATAGGCTAAAACCAGCACATATATGTAGGACTCCTGCCTCCACCTCTGTAGCATATAATCCAGCTCACATCATCAGTGGCCCAGGTGCTCAGGTTCCCAGCATTTTACAGCTTGGGCAAAACTAGCGCTGACTCTCGCCAAGATATCTTGCACATTGAGCATTCATGTAATATTTATTGCCAATCTCAAAGCTCCATTTAATCAAAAAGAAACAGAATTGTCATGTATATTTAAATTCCAGACAAAGCAAACTTAATTAGCCTTTAACAAGGGCCACAACTGGTTTTGTGAGTAGTGAAATGGATGGATGGAATTAGCCATTATTTAGGGCTTCTTATCTGCAGACACCAGGTATTAAGGTTTACCTGCCGTGACTTTACATGACAATGCCTTGCTGATTTGACAGATCTGTATCAAACCAGCACAGCTGCCTATCAGAGCAGAGGCCCTTAGGACTAACATCTTACTAATGAATGAGTCATATATTTAAACATACTGGGCAAAAATGATCATGGCTATGGAAAAAGTAGACATCTAGAGAAATGTTACTCAACCTGGTCCTCCGGGACTCCCAGGGAGGACAGGCAGCTGGAAGGGAGCAAAAATTTGGACCATCTGGAGGTCCCTGAGGACCGGGTCAAGAAACACTGATCAAGAACAAGTAGTCATGTGATTAAGGCTGGTGATCGCAAAGAGAACGGAAAGGAATATTTTATGAATAAAAAGCATTACAGAAAGGATCAAAGTGGTCAATCTAGGGAGGACAGGGACTGTAGCTAGAAACATGGAATCCCTGTGTCACCGACTTCCTTGCAGAGTAACTGTTTATCCCAGACAGGTTTGAAGTAAGTTCAGAAATACGGCACGTTAAACCAACTAAGGATAAAGCCTACAGCTCAGCTGAGAGTGCTGACTCTCCTACTGCTTTGTAAACATGGAGGTATTCAAACATCCGATCAACAAGCAGTGTAAATATCGCCCCCTTGCGGAAAGTTGAAATGCTATGAGGACCAAGCCCACCCCAAGTTTGATTCCAGAAGCCAAATCTTTAGTTGCAGTTAAACAATTCTGATTTACAAGAACAATGCCCTTGCTATGCAGCAAAAATAATACAGCTGAACACATTTAGCTAATTGTGCATTTGAGTAAAATGACACACAAATGAGCCTGTCTGTGCCATTATCTTAGCTTTTCAGGATGTCATGGAAGGAGGAGCTGTGGGAGCTAATCTCTGTACCCTCTAAAGTAAGCTAATGCCGCCCCCTAGTGCTGAATATTTAAAACTGCTTCAGTAGCCATTAGCATCACCTGGTCCACCATGACTCCACATTCCCTCACTTAGCAGCTGCTGTTTGATTCACATTCAGAACCAATTACACAATTAAAACACACATTTTTCTTTATTTCATAATTTCACCATAAGCCCGTTTTTAAAACCTAGGTCACCAGAAACACTTCTGTAACACCCCGGACACAGGGTGACGTGCATCCAGGACAGGGTTCTGGTCCAGAAGAGCCCCATTATTATTTTTTGCCCCGTATTTTAAGTTTCATATTAGGTTATGGTTTCCCAAGTGTATAAGAACAGCAGCAAATCAGTGGGTTAACTGCCATTCTGTTAGCTGGTCTGCACCACAATAAGGGCGCACAGTGAGCACCACAAGGGGGCGCAATAAACCATTAACAGACCCGTTTACCAGTATGTAATGGCTGGCCTAGATGTGTGTGTAAATAAGAAAAAGATCTGAAAAAGATAATTTTTCATATTATTTTTAAAAAAAAAAACGTCCTGGTAAGTCCTCCATACCGGAATCTGAAAGATTTTAGCCAGCTTGTCAGTGGTGATGAGTATACTGTCATTATGAGTATACTGTCCTGATGAGTTTATTGTCATGGTGTTCTCTTCATGTGTGTGCAATCTTAATTTACTTTGATGTCAACCTTTTCATGTTACCCTTCTATCTTCAACTGTGTTATGCATTTATTCAGCCACTAGGTGGGAGCAAAACCTAATATTTTGTCCCCAATTACTATGCGAGACCTAAGGAGGTAAACAGTGTGGATTACAAATAAAAAGCATTTTCAGAGATCGACTGTGGAAAGTGCTACGTCAATTTCACACCACTCTACAGCACCATGAACAACCACAAAAGCCAGCTTTTTGAAGCCCAGCAATGAATTTAAAAATGTGTTATGTACAATATTCATTTAGGTTACATTCCGGTATATTCATGGTTTATATGCTACTTAATAGCACGCATGAGTTTGACAAGTAATAAAATTACTATGTACAAAATATGAGCCTCACTTCAGAATTGGAATACCAATTCCTTCCACTTATAATAATTAACCTTTTTCATTTATGTAAAGCCACTGTCATCAAATATGAGAAACCAAAATCTAACAGAGCATGTTTAAAATACTTTAGCTAAAGTATACATATGTATATTTTCATGCACCCAAGCTGGTCATTACAGTGAAAATCCCCATATTTATATAACCAAACTTCCTACCTCTTCATGTTTCTCCAGCCAGCCCATCTTGTCATATGCTCCGCCCACATAAGGGGGGGTGGGGGTGTGCTCACACCTCCCACGACGCCTGCGCCGGCTGGCACCTGATTTTCATTTTACAGGCCAAAGTGAGCCGTCTCAAATAGGGTGGAATGGCCAGAGCCGCCAGCAGGTGGCG
>JAABNY020000095.1:25253174-25271085 GCA_015164015.2 Brevimyrus niger
ATAATTGGCGCTAGGCGGGAATCAACCAACCACTGTAGGGTGCACACTCGGGCACACATACGGTCAGTTTAAGCACACCAGTTCATTTCTTTTCAAAACTGTGTTCAAACACTAGTGTTTTTGAACAGTGGAAGGAAACCGGAGGATCCTTAGAAAAGCCGCCATGCACGGTGGACATGCGAACTCCGGCAACACCACGACCCATTGCGCCATTCTGTCGCCCTGACGGGCTTGCTAACCGTAAAGAACATTTACAAGGTAATAAAACATGAAAATGCGTGTGCAGACTTGTCTTGAATGGAAACTCTCACGCCGGCTAGCTGACCAAAGTTGGCAACCCTCTATTTCGTAAGATGCGGCTAAGTGACGGGGCTGACCTTCGGTTTAGCACCGATTATTTTGTCATACAGGAATCATAAAAAATAAATTAAGCAAAATAAAAAGTCAACGTGATGACAAAGACAGGCTCTGCTACTCCGTGAGGCTAAATGTCACATCTCTTTTTAACCTCGCGTTATTTATTTTCCCGAATGTCTTAAAATATATTTGCAGTGTAGTCGTTCTGTGGTGATATTTAAGTTCTGCTTTGCAATACTTACTGATGACTGCATTTTCATTGACTTTTCATGTGAATAAAATTATTTGGAGCCTCATACGCTATGCGCGTCTTCCTCCTGGAACACTGCCGAGTACTCGAGGAATGTTTTAATTGATGCTTTTTAGGAATCAAATATAATCGAGTAATTGTGACACCTTTATTTTAAAGTCGCACTGTTTCCAGAAAAATATGTGGCCCATCACTGAATCATACATCATTGAAGCTCATTACATGGTCGTGGTGGTGGGGGGGAGGGGCTCATCAGAAGCCAAGCAGGACAGAAAACCTAATGGATAGTAGCTCTCCAGGACCGGAGTTGGAAACCCCTGGGCTAGACAGATGCACAGGTAAGGGTAACACCTGCTGGCCATTGCTGCCTGTCGCACCCCCCAAGAGTCTTGATTAGCGTCGGGGTTGGCGGCCGGGAAGTCGCTCCTCATCAGTGTTTCACCCCTTTAATCCTGGAAGCAGTGCAGTGAGAACTGATGTCTGACTGACGGCAACATATAACATCCACATGTCTGAAGAAAATGCCAACTATATCACACCCCCAGCCAGATGTACTGCTTCAGCAACGGCACATCTGCTAGGGATGACGCGACCGCCTGACCACCCACCCTGACCGTCAATGTCGAAAGATCTCAGGGCACCAGTTCGGCCGAAGGGGAGAGGTGTTAATGTCACACTGACAAAGCATGGAGCAGCCCCCCCCCACCCCAGAGAACACTGCATCATAAGTGACGTGCCTGAGAAATCAATGATCAATGCACTGCCTGGAACATCAAAAAAAAAACGAGTGAAAGGGCTCTGACTACTCAGCATGAACATCAAAGGTCACGCATATATCTCATGGTCTGCTCACCAATCCGAGACTCTTCCAGCAAAGACACGCTCATCCACAACTCAACATCCTGTTATGTTTTGGAAAGCAAGGAGGTGAAAGAACTAATAAGTTCATGCAATTCCCTACACATGTATTTAAAGTGGAAAACAAACGGTCACTGTTTTTGAATGCCCTACAGTATCACAGCAT
Source organism: Brevimyrus niger (assembly GCA_015164015.2). Classification (NCBI taxonomy): domain Eukaryota; kingdom Metazoa; phylum Chordata; class Actinopteri; order Osteoglossiformes; family Mormyridae; genus Brevimyrus; species Brevimyrus niger. The sequence goes on from JAABNY020000095.1 coordinate 25,254,806, forward strand.
ATACTTTGACGTCTTAAATATGATGCCTTTGGTTATATCTCACTAAAATAATTTTTAGGCAGGAAAACATTTACATGTGTATATGTCAGGGAGAAAGGGCACCCCTCAATACCCCCACCATGGAAGTCATGGACGTCTACAGGGCATGAGAGTGATTCTACCCCCGGCCACTAAACTTTATCCAGGCAATGAAAAAAAAATGTTAGATTATAATACTCAATAGACAAGGATATCATTAACTTTCATTATGGAGCAGCCTTTTAATTTTTACTCTGTGCAGTTTTCATTGATTGTCTAGGCCTTATGTTCATGGGTAATTACTATCTATGACATGTAACCTTCACTTAAACACCAAAGTCCAGAAAGTGAAGGATATTTAATCCTGAGTGCTGATTAAAATCGACCACAGACCCTTCTTCCAGTGTGTATTTGACTATGCACTTACGCTCTGCTATAGATTACATGCCCTGAAGTAATATTTATAAATCCTTAAAAGGGGGTATTTTTAGAGTGAAAGCTTGGAAAATTGATTTAAATTGATTTTTGTGTTGATAGTCTTCCACAAGCACATGGGTTAGCAATGAATAAAAGAGACGGAAAACAAATATCAATTAGTAAATGTAATAAACATAAGGTGTGCGGGGGGAGGGGGGCGTGGATACAACCAGCTACATGACACTGTAGCACTGCCAGGGGAAAACAACAAGCTCCTTCACGACGGTACAAGAGCTGAGCTTTTGTCTTTCTTTTCAAAACATGGGCCACAGTGTTTGCAAAATAATAATAAAAAGCATGACACACAAGGAGCATCTGCACGACACGTGAAATGTGTCGTCTCCATAATCAAAGGGACAGGTGTCTCAACACGGCAGACCGATGACATGAACATCGCTGAATATTAATGACACGAGGGCTCACGAGGACTGATGGGGACATCCAGGGGCTTCAGGTCTGAACCGGGGATGCGGTTATCTCCGCAAAGTCAGAATCCAGCCTTTCTGATCGCATGCTACACGGCACCAGCCCAACACGCAAGACATCTGCGCAAGTCCTTTTTCTGAAAGTGCCATGTGTTGGGTCTGGACAGCCCTTCTAAGCAGGTTACATCTGAGAAACACGAGCACATGCAATGTTTAACTATTGAAATCATATAATGTAATTAAGGAAAAAAACCTAAATTTGAGAATAAGAAACCTAATTTCTTATGATGTCGCTTCTGTGAGTTTCACAGGCATGCAATTGCACCTGGAACCATCCTTTCATCTGCCCTCACGGTCGTGTCACAGCCAGTGCTCCTACCCCTAACTGAAACGGCCTTCCTGTCAATCGCTGTGTGAAGAGCCGTTAAATCACACAATATAATCCACCAGCGTTCCATCAGTTACTGCAACACGAGGCAAAACTTGACTATCAGACAAGACAGTGGGAACATCTTTTAAGATGGCTCTTGTACCCTTCGGGTCGCATTTAAAGAGCCCACCCCCAGCACCCTACTGCACATTCTCACTAGTGGATGACTGTGTGCACACTTCCTTCCTGACAGAGAAAATTACAAGTAGGCTGCACGCCATCAGCGCACCAACTGGCACAAATGAGTCTCGGCAATGATGGCAGTTCACACAGAACAAGTGAAAGGCTGAGATCAGCTGCATGGCCCAGAATCAAGACCGCATACTTGTGCACTGAATTAGACAAGCTTTTTAGGTGTCAGTAATTATTGTTAATCATATCATGTATCATAATTCAGGAGAGTGAATCCTGTTTGATATTATATGGTCCCAGTACAACACTAATAATAAAGTAGCCGTTATGTGCATGTATATGCATTTACTTGTTTAGTAAACAATCCAGCATAAAACTGAGAAAGCAGGGCCAGACATTGCCTGGTGCAATTGGGGTTAGGGGCCTTGCTCAAGAGCCCATATTTCTTAAATGAAATGACTGTTTCATTCATAATTATATAAATCACAATCTGTCACTTACATGTTATACTGCATATTTTAATTCCTATCGGGTACAAAGCTAAAGTTTAAAATATACAGTAAAAACACAAAGAAATTTGAATAATTTGAATACTACTCATGAAGCGTACTAACATCAGTGCAAAGAAACTGTTTTAAGGGCCTGTTTTAATGGTAATAATTGGACCTTTCTACAAATAAATAACTCATTACATTACTGACAGGTTCCTTGAAATTCTATTGAAGACCATAGTCGAATATTAAGTCACCCTCTGAGAAATTGAGAAGTTTGAGATTGTTTGAGATATTGGACTTCCTATGGGCCTTCCTATGTGAGTTTGGCGCGGTGAAGGGCAAGCCTAGACAGTGGCCACAAAGCCCATCCCCCCTTGTGGGAGAATAAAGACAGGGTACTGAGAAGGATCAATACGCAGCTGCTGGCAGGGCACACGGTGCGGCCCAGCGACTCGCACACGAGTCAACACACCCATGCAGCACCCACATGACCCGCAGTGAACACAAAATGCACACAGCCATAGAAGCACGAGAGAAAGGGTGACAGTGATGTGGCATTGAATCTTAAGGAAGTAGTTGATTTAGTGGACATGGGGTTCCCATTGCAGTGTCAGCCGCGATACCAAATGTTGAAGTTAATTTCTTGTATGCGGTGCAAACTCTACAGTAAACATTCTCCACAAGTGTTTGGAAAACCATTGCACTCCCAGTCAACCAAAGTAACTACCTCGGTTTTGGCTTGAGTTATTTACCACTCCTGAGTTACGACAGTGCTGGTATGAAAACAGGAGAAATATGATGAACTGAACTCAGCCTCGGCCTCTTTTCGAAAGGATACAGGTCATCCAGAAAAGGCTTTGAATTGTGTTACAGCCCTGAATCACGGCCCTGGAGACGTCCAGGTATCTCAGCAGCCGTCCCACCCCACGGGACTGACTTACTGCAGCAAAAAGATGCTCCTGTGTGTCCAGATTATACCGAGAGTGAGCCAAAGTGGGCCAGATGTAGAACCAGGCCACACTGACCCATCAAGGAGAGAAATGTACCTGCCAGAGAAGACCGTGTTTAACCTGGTAAGTTAAATGGGACACCGAGGCAGTGGGCATGCATATCTCATTGCTATGCTACATTAGCATTATACTACATTAGCACTATGCTATTCGATGCTAAAGAGCATCCATGACTTAACGCTGAATTCACTGCTGACTAACTTAGAGAAATAAAGATGTAGCTGAGGAAATGGCTTGGTGGGCAGCAGCATTAGCCGCACACCTGCAGAATTAGACAGGTCTCAGGAACGAGGCTCTATGCATGGTGTTAGCATGGCTCATGGGTCTGTTCATGCACTCCAAAAACATGCAGCTATGTGAACCAGAGCCTCTGTGTCACCTAGCTGGTACGGATACATGCATCAGTGATGCTCACAGGCTCTGAACCCTGTGGGACAGGCATCAAGCTCAGTGTAACCCTGCATGGTTGGAGGTCCCAATGTTTCGATGTTTCCTGATCGGTTTACATCATACAGAAGAATTCATGAACTGGCAAAATGACTGGGATGTGCTGTAGAATCGATTTCAGAAGTTTAACAGTTTTAATGTTTTTCAAGTAGAAACATAACAGGTCAGGGTTGCCAACTGTCATACTCATGCATTCAAACTCTCACACTCGGACAAAAAATCTTACCATAAATCTAAATTATTCCATTATAAACCTAAAACTAGCTACATGAAAAGCATTGAGGTAGTTTGAGAATCCTACAGGCAATTTACAAGGTAATAAAACTGTTACATACATATAAATGCGTGTTCAGAATCGTCTCGATTTGAAAATCTCACACGAACCAGCTGACCAAAGTTGGCAGCGCTGACGCACTAATGTGAAGAAAATGACAGTGTTTAGCTCATTTTTGAAAATGAACCAACCCCTCCACAAACTCTAGCATTCTATGGCCTGGCGGAAGACCGGGGGTTAGGAACCCCCACTAAAGAGTTACTGAAGATAGACTGATGCCTTAATAAATGCATTTCAAGTGGGAGGAATGTAGGCATTGATGGGCAAAAGGCGTGATTTCTCTGACCAATTAAAAAAACAAAGAAATTATCTTTTTTAAAAAAAAAAACACAAAACATTTTAAAATGTAAAATATTTCACAAATAATGCCCAGTAGGCTGGTGAATGCCTCTCATTTTCCTAGCAGTATAGAAACTGCCAGTGGAGTCAGATGAATAAAACTTTCTTTGCATTTGAATATTACAGGTGGGACTAGCGACCACAAACATGATGACCTCTGAAACTGGCATTCTATGGAAACAAGCAAGACTAGAAAACACTTTTTTGTTTCATATTTACTTAATTTCTCAGGCAGTTTTATTTAATCACGCAATGGACACAAGAGCATAACTTTGGGTTGAGCATTTGGGGGAGTTGAGAGGTCCACGGGGATGTATTGGCTGGTTTTGATTATTATAACCCCCCCCCCCCCCCCTTAAATTTTCTCCTAAATTACACCCATGAATGGATACCATACTATTACTGTTTTGTTTTTGTAGATGCAATCCATTTAATATGAATTGACACTTAATCTGTGTTTATCAAATCATATGGGAGAAAGGCATTCAGGTGAGGGAACTGGATTCAATTATATGCATAAAGCACCTGCATATAAACATGAGTTGCTGTTACATTTACTGGAATTTAAGTTTTGTTTTTATAGAGAACAGTGTAGGGAGGGCTACTCTCCAAGCGAGAACAAAAAAAGGTGCCTGAAATGAAAGCAGAGTGAAGAAAGGCCTACTTGTATGGCTGGGTTTGTGGTTTTGGGACACAAGGACCAAAATGTTCAGCCCCAGCAGCACAGTGGAACATTAGGGAGACCTTACATGTTTTTGGATGAACCATCATGACACCAAGAATCTAAGCACTACATGGGTTGGCCCGTTTCATGACACCTGTTAGCCCTTCCTGGCATTTTCTCCTGCTTTACAGTGTCCCTGTTTATAGAAAGTACACCTCCCCCAAACGATACAGCTGAAGTTCACGTCACCTTAGACTGTGGAAGAGCCCCACTGTGCCTGGTATTGAAAACAAGCCTCTTGACAAGTGTGTAATAAGATAATTAGACCGGGATGCCTGCTGGGGTGCCAGAATCTCTAGACAGATGAGGAGAGCGGCTGCAGCATCAAATGAAACTGTAACATGAATAAACATATTTCCTGAAATAGACCAATCAAACAGGTGTGAAATGTTCACAGACAGGAACACCCATCCCACACAGGGAATACAAACTATAAATAAAAATGAAATCATGTGTTTATTTCTTCTACAACCACATTTCAAAGAGACTTTTGCGCAATTTAACACCCTCAAAAAAGTCAGGCAGTCATATTTGCTATTTTGCTAATTCTTGATCTCTGACTGACAGTGTGTGAATTTGTAAAGGACAAAACAGTAGACAAGACCTTTGCGCAACAAGAGTGAAACATTCCAGTTCCCTCAGATACATTATAGCTTTTGATACAGCCCTGACTGTTTCACCACGTTTATCATGCAATCATTTACTATGTGCAAATAGTCCTAATATAAGGCATTACACATTACAAACTTATTTAGGAGACACTTTTGTGCAAAGTGACTTACATGTGAGGCAAATAGCACATTACAAACACACAAGGGTCATGGAGTCAACTGGTGCCACTAAGCTGAGCTTCCAGTGAACATGTTAGCATCAGAAACATTTTACCAGGATCTAATTGCCAGATCCAACCTCCACATGAAGCAGGTGGGACCCTTACTTCTGCCACAGGGGAAGAAAATGAATTGGTTTTGTCCTAAATAAATGCATTAGCATGAGTACAAGCAATCCATTGCATAGAGAAGCTGCATTTCTGGGCAGCTTATTTTTATTTTTTTTACGATACACATATATTTCCACAATAAATATCAGTTGATTCTGAGCGTCAGATTTTTGAAAAATTAACCCAATACGGTATATTACTGCAGCCAACAACAGTTACTGCCGCCTCGAGGCCATCCCCGCCGGCGGTATGACTGCCTCGAGGCCATCCCCGCCGGTGGTATGACTGCCTCGAGGCCATCCCCGCTGGCGGTATGACTGCCTCGAGGCTGACACAATCAACAACACTCCTGACTCCAAACTTAACACCGTTGACAGGACTCCCAACTGTACCCTGAACATTATCAGCTGTGCATAATTGCTGTGTAACACTGCTCCAAAAACACGCCTCCCATTCTTCAGCAACAGTCCTGCGCAGACAGGTCAACCCAGCCAATTACAGCTGGTGCAGTGAGCGAGGAATGCCCCCCCTCCCCAAAAGGGGAGAGAGCGGATATACTCCGTTTTCTGCTGGCACTCCCTTGCAGATGCCAGCTTGCTGGTTGGGGATGTGGGGCAGCTGAAAGCCATGGCATGTCGCGGTCACACTGCGCCCTCGCAGCGCCCCATCACACTGCGCCCTCGCAGCGCCCCATCACACTGCGCCCTCGCAGTGCCCCATCACACTGCGCCCTCGCAGTGCCCCGTCGCTCTGCGCGCGCTCTAACAGGAAGTGGCGCGTCTGCCTGCGGGTTCCTCGGGCAGCTCTCTGTTCAGACCCTGTGCTTTCATCTCCGCACCATCCCTCGCTCTTGTCACGCTCTCCGTATCGTGTGTCCCATTAGCGTCGATTCACACCACGTCCTGCACTCTTCCTGTCGGGGCCTGTGGTGTCCCGCGCACCACATTTTCTGAGGTTGCGTAAGATCCCACTCGATCTGTCTGTGGTGTGTTACATCACAGTGGGACCCCCTCACACCGGCAGCGAGTCCCAAGCATTTGAGAAAGCGGACGGCCCCCGCTTGGCCCAAACACAACGTGGCAGGCAGGTCCAACCATCGGGGCCTCGTCTCTGAATATCTGAGCTTCCGCGCTGAACCATTCTTGTGCTTCAGCTTGTTCCCTTCACTCGGCCACAAGGGGAGGGGGGAGCGTGCACAAAGACCGGCGACCCACACGACCGATATTTTTATCGGAGAGCTGCCGGTGATGCCGGCGGTAAGAGGAGACGTACAGCTGGGGCCAGTGAGCCGCCCTCAGATCTGCTGCAGTCCTTACAATCTCCCCTGAGGATGGTGTCAAACCTCCGGCATTAAGGTGTCTGACAATAAGCGCTCTTGTGACACTGCTGTACGCCCTCTCCAGCACACAGACCCAGGGACATAGCAAAGCAGGCCCAGTGTTCACCCAGAGTCTCTTCCCCAGTCTGCCAGGCAATGCAGCTCAACGCACACTGTATGCGCCATGCATTCCAGAGAGAAGGCGTGCAGACATGCCTGTGTACACGCACTCCGACACCCTCATACATAAGCAAACACCCCAGCTCTGCAACTCGACTGTCTGGTTTCCTCCACAGGAGTCTCATCTGAGCGACAAAACCTCTCCTTTCAGATGGACGCCAGCCTGTTTCTTTGAAAGAAAGAAAGATGTAAGATAAAGCGTTTCTTCCCAAGGCTGCAACATTGCAATTTGAAGGGGAGGGGAATATCCAGATTCTCCTTCTATCCAAATATTTAGATAGATTTCAGATATATTTCTATATATTTCTACACTTACCCTGCACACAGGAAGAGCTCTAGAAACTTCTTTATAGTGAAATGCATGTTCTAGCAGGACTCAACTTAGCCTATCTATATTCTCAGCTAGGCCACTTTTTAAATTCAATACCATGCGGCAAAGAAAAACCTTTCATTCCAGAACCACAAGCAAACACAAATGCAGGTTTCTCAGAGACCTTTTTCTTTGACCATAATATAACAATTTTCTTATAAGTGTTCAAACATGGTCAGATGGTCAGGTCTGGTTAAAGTGCACAGATATTGCATTATTCTAATTAAACCATGTGTCTCATTCTAGTCACAGAATACCTCTTGTTTATAAAACTACAGTCCAGCTGTTACTGCAGCTTAAAAATAATGGCGTGTCTAACAGACGTCAGGAACGAGCTGAAGGGGCTTAGTCACACGGCAGGCTGGAGATGGCACCCAGATCAGATCGGCTCGGCACACCGGGGGGAACAGAGCACGGCTCGCATGGGGGGCTGACATTCTGTTGCTTAGCAACGGGCCTGAAACCTCACGGGTTAAAGGCAATTCAAAAGCGCGGACGTAAATTTTAGCCCGTATGTTTCTCACGTCAACAGGATGTATTTGGAAAGGTCATGCAAGGTATTTTCAATGACTTTGTTTTAGTGCAATATTGAGTCATTCTATACCAGTATAACAAAGAAAAATACATACGTCAGAGTTACAAAAAAAAAAAGAGTGAAAGCATTAATTCCAGAGCATTAGCGCTGCTAGCATTCTTCATTTAACATCTGTATACTAGAAAGCAGCAGAATATTTTGGTAACCAGGGTGACTGTAACTATCACTGGATATAGACATCCATACAGACTGTTCATTTCCCCCAACCCAGGGTCATATTAGGTTTTTTCCAAGGAAAGGCAGATAGGGTCAGACAGGAAAGTCAGAGGTAATATTACAACTCTGGAGGGATGAGGGAAACAAAAGGAGGCCATCTTTAGAAGCAAGCTTCACCTTTGAGAGCCTTTGCAGAAGGTTGCCATAACAATTACATAAACTAGGTCCTCATTAGCATGAAGAATTCTTCAATAACAGCCCTGTATTGTAAAACACTTATCTACTGGACAAAAAAAAAATCAACATTCAACAAATTCATGATATTTAGGCAAGTGGATTCCGATCCTTTGTTCTCCTCAATGCAGACTCTTAAGAGAACGGTCTTCTTTCCAAGGCCAAAACCCTGCGCAGCATCAACGTCAGGCCTGCACAGTGTTGCGTTACGCTACATGACCTTATTGGGTCAGGTTTACCGGTGTTTTCAGCATCGTCAAAAGCTACCGGCGGGATCACGCCTGTCTGTGTTTGTGTAGCCAGCTCCCGGAGTCTGAAAGACTTTTCCAACTTCCGGATGTCCGTACGTCCAAACTGTCAGATGTAAGTGAGGAAAGTTATGCACAGGTGCCGTTGTGCTTGGGGAGAGAAACACTTCATTCGCTTACTGACATGAGAGGGTAGGCAAGTGCTGCGGACGAGAGAGCCTCTCTTCAAAGGGTCCTGAGAGCCTTACCTTCCTGTCGTTTTTCATGTCAGCCGACTGAGGCAAGCGGCGGAATTCCCGCTCCTGTCCGGGCAATGAAAGCCCCTCTTAATGCCACATGTTGATTAAAGCACACAGCTACCGTCTCCAGGTGATTTTAAATCGACGGGGGAATATTACTGGAGGGGTGCCCGTCCTCTATGGCTGTTTCTGTTTGGGGATATTTGACCGGGGCAGAGACTTATTCTTTCCAGTGATAAAACAATAAGCTCTTAAAGCAACACAGAACCGAGCTTTATGAGTGATATGAGCTGAGAGGTTAAAGGACAACAACTCATATTTTTTCTTAAAAAAAAAGGCTGAAAAACAATAATGATAAATAAAACAGCAGCTGATGTGTCTACAGACTGAATTCACGTATCAGCTATATAATAAAAGTTCAGATGGCACTTTCTAGCTTTATAGATACCTATAATTAACTAAACATTCACGCCCCAATTAAACAGAAATGCAGGTCACAGCTGCAGTATAGTGTGAAAAAACACATCCGGACAAATTTGGTGCAGAACCGAATACTTAATATAGTGTAAACACAGACTCCCTGCTCTGGATCTGTCAGAATCTTCAGCCAGGCTAGCTGACTCTCTCTTAACATTGATCGGCAGCAGACGACGTCCAGACGTAAGTGGACCGCTTGGATCGACATACGAGCCCGCCAAGTCCTCAAGCAAACACAGTGATGAGCGATAACTCAGCTGCTCTCCCTCAGCCTAGAGGACAAGACTGTACCTGCATACAGTCAAATCCACTTCATTCCCTGAAGAGCTGCCAAAAAACGGTGCACTGAGATTTCTTGCCTAAAGTACGCTGAGAACTGGCACTCATGAAGCTATATTCTGAGCAGAAGCTAGAATTGTTTTCATGGGCAATCTCACCACAAGCTCTACAAACCTGTTTGAGATTTTACACGGAAATCTCCCATTGCACCATACAAGCAGGCTTGCGGTTACAAGGACAACGCCCACACAGCCCTGGAAACCAGGGTCTGTGTTTGCGCTGATTTGAGATTTGTGGCGGATTTCCATTTCCTTGTGCTTGTGGTGACACGCATAGTAAAATGTATCGGCTGCCGACGACAATGCCGCAGGCTCAAGCTTCAAGAATTTCGGAATGATCTTTTCTGGTTCACCCAGTAAGCTACATGCTACAGGCTGGAAGCCAGCAACACTGCTCATGTGCCAGAATGTTTGGCAGTCTTTTTTGCATTTTGCTAACACCAGAAGCTCCAAAAATTTAATTGTCATCCAAAAAGAGCAACATTGTGTTTTATAGCTAGAAATAGTTGATTATATCATTTCATCTCCAGGTACATTGTAGTTGAGTTTAGGGATTCTCACTACCAGCCAGAAAAGACAGATATCGGAGCAGGGGTCAATACCGTGGCAAATTTTGATCAAAATGCAATTTTTACTACAGACATGGTGTTTAAAAACATGACCTGTGCATGGACAGCTTTACAATCCCTGCGTCACAAGGCCACCACTCCATAAAACATGAGATTTGAGAAGAGTAATGTGATAACAAATACTATGTATTAATCAGGGGCAAAAGGCAAGTGAAAGGAACTAAACAATTTCACTTCTTTAAAAGGGCTACAGGGATACAGTAAAGGCTAGGGATGGGCCGGTCCACATTTTTTTCAGTTCCGATTCAGATACACAACTGCTGATACCGATACAGATTCCAATACAAGAGCACTTTTGACTTTTTATACTTTATTGATTTTTCAAGCTAGCAAATACAGATGGAAAAAAATAAAAAAATTTAATTAGGCTGCTACAAAAATACATACCGTACTGTTCCACCTCGTTTGTTTTAAGCGCTTTTGAGGCGTTTGCAGTTCAATACGAATATCTTCAAATCAGGTATACACAAGTGGCGAATGCTTAAAAGTTTTTCTCCCATTGGCATCAGCTCAGTTACACTTTGTTGTGATGGCAGCCCCTCTTGTGTCACAAGCTGCAGCGAGTTCGCAGGACACTCCAGGTTAGCGACTCCCAAATCATCCATTGCTCTGTCTCGCAGTTGTGTGCGCTTTGTTAAGTGGAATTGTCCATTAAATGCTATTCCCAACTCAAAACTTAATTTTACAAACATTGCAAATCGCTGCGCTACTGGTAAAAGTGTAAAATACTCCACGATCGTCATATCTTATTTTACGTTCCTCGTACTACGAAGAGTATGTGCATGACGTCACAGCAGGCAGAAGTTACTGTACTCAGACCCACTGAGTAGCAAAAAAGAATGAGGGGCAGCGTTAGCGTTCGATTCGAATGCCGCAAAAAAAAAACACTTATGTAAAATGGGAAAGAGCTGTCGTGCGATTGATTGTACAAATAGATTTGACACGAAATAGGACCTATCTTTTTAGAGCTTGTGAAAAACTGAATAGGTAAGTATAGGACATGGATCGGTCACACATGGCCGATACCCGATCCGTCAAACAGGTCTGAATCAGCACCGATACCGATCCGAATATTGGATCGGTGCATCTCTAATAAAGGCATCCTAATCTGCCTTTAACCTCGGAAACATCAGCACTACACAGCTGGCGAAAGCTCACTGGATGTCATGCCTTTCCACATCACTGCCCCAGCACCCAATGTCAGCATTCACGTCCATCCCACTATTCTCTATAAGGTGCACTGATCTAGATGTCAGTGAAATGCTCACTGGAAACTGTACGTCACTTCCGTCACCAAAGCCTGCTAGATCTGATAATTGACTAGGCCAGACTTCCCAGAAACACTCTGACAGCGACTGAAATACAAACAAAAGTTTATTTAACTTGGAATAGTGCAATCATAGCAGATATATGATGTCCATATGATGTGATATATATGATATCAGAAATAAAATCCCACAGGGTGGGTAAGAGATGAACAGAAAGTGTCTGGGGTGCAGAATATCACCAGCATGTAAAGCGTCACACTGAGCTACATGGTTCCTGCTGCTTGGTTTGCTGATATCGGCCCACTTCCTTCCCACCCGGTATCCCTTCCTGCATTCAGTAGACGGTTTGACTGTGTAAAACACACCTCCCCCACTCCCCACCCCTGCATGCAGTCTGTCTCTGAAGGGAAGCTGGCTGGAGAACTTTCCCAATGGTCTTCCAATTCAGCCTAATTCATGACAACAATTTCTTTTTTAAAAATGTAAACCTTATGCATTTATCTCTACACAATACACATCAGAGGAAACTGTCTTTCTAAAAGGAAAAAAGCCTTGAGTAAAGGAGACTAAGGGCGGACATGATCCAGGTATATAAGATACCAACAGGTCTGGATGCTGTTCAGTCACATAGTTACTTCAATATTAGTTTAAATACAAGAACTCATGGCCATGGGAAATTAGTGGGAGAACATTTTAAACTGGATCTGAGAAAGCACTTCTTTACAAGGCATGTAGTTAGAGTATGGAGTAGTCTTCCTGTTAGTGTAGTGCAAGCTAAAACCCTAGGTTCCATTAAATCAGAGCTAGATAAGATTTTAACAACTCTGAGCTATTAGTTGAGTTCTCCCCAAATGAGCTTGACAGACCAAATGGCCCCCTCTCCTTTGTAAATTTCTTATGTTCTTAAAAAAGGGGAAATGCCAAATTGCGAACTGTCACATTAGTTATATAATGCTATAAAACAACAATGATAGTCAAAGTCCATCACTGGGATTTTATTATGCATTTTGTAGCAAGAGACACTTTATAAATATTTTTTTAAAGTATTATGCCGTATGCATATTTCTCATTTGACCTCGACACTCCCAAAAGAGAACAGCAAGCCAAAGAAGTCACACGCTCATTCTGAAGACACCGTATTCGTTACACATGGAGAGTCCCTCTCTTGTGGTCACATCATTACGGTACAAAATAAAACCAAGAAACATCAAATATTGATATGGCAAGAGGTGGCATCTCAGCGGCTGTTCTTTCTGAATCACTCTCAGATCTTACATAAGTTCTTATGTAAGTTCAGAAAATCCTTTTGAATGCTTAAAAGCTGGGAATGATAGCAGATCAGATTTCCGGCCCTGATGAAGCGTATTCCTAAACGCCCCCAGAAGCTGGCCAAGCGCCTTGGACCCCATACTATTCCATTACGCTTTACTCGTTTACTCGTTTAAAGCAGGAAGTCATATGACACAGCAACTGATCACAAATCCCGATTGCAGCTGGCACACATCGAGTCAATGTTAGAAAACCTCAAGACTTGGCACATAAACATAGTGAATACTGTGGTACAAAATCCACTGAAATACCATAGTATTTGCTAAAAGTTGCAGTAATAATATATCAGGGTTGCCAACTCTCACCCATCTGGCGTGACAGTCACACTTTTAGACTCCCACGTGCAAGAAACCTTACGGCAAATCTGTATTATTCCATTATAAATCTAAAATTAGCTACATCAAAAGCATTGGGGTAGTTTGCAAACCCTACAGCCTATTTACGAGGCAATGAGACTGTTACATACATGTAAATGCAGATGCAGACTTGTCTCAAATCTCACACCAGCCAGCTAACCAAAGCCGGCAATCCTGAAATCCTTACTAGCAGGGCGAAAGACCTGACCAAACCAAGCTGGTTGCATCACCACCATGTGATTGGTAAAAAGCATGAAAATACTAGTGATATTGAATGCAACCCAAAGTGTAATCACAGATTATGCCAAAAATGAAAATGAGAAAATTGCTCACTTCTGAAAAAAAAACATGGCTTAAATAAGGTAAAAAGTACTATTAAAGACAGTGTGACTCATCCCAGCCAGATAAAATACAAAAAAAAAAATTGACAAATTTCCTCAGTAAAGTTAGCTTCATGCTTATGGTTCCCTTTCTTAGAGGATGACCAGTACTTGTCAGCTCCAAATGACCAGAGACTATTAAGGGATGGTGTGCAGACCCCTTTATCATTCATCCCTTTAGACCCAAAACAAAAACTAATGCAGCTACGTCAAGAAAACAAATGACCTGCAGGTAGAACCTGTGACACAAGAACGAGGTGCCGGTTCCGTCTCTCTGTTTGACAGCTAGAATACGTGGGCCTGCTCTGCAGATTCCTCTTTGCATGATCGGGTCACCAACAGCTTCTCTCTGGAAATGAGTCAGCTTGTAGGAAGAACCACATTAGCCCGCGGAGCTTCAAAAATTGTGCACAGGCCATGAGGCGACTCCACACACAAGCAGCTGGGTCTTTCTGATGAACAGAGCGCCTTCCTCTAACTCACCAGACAGGCATTGACAAACTAATTTGTAGGCCTAACAGATAGAGCAGACCTATAAAGCTTTCAGTCAATTTAAGTCATGGAGTTGTAAGCACGCCCCCCACGACATGACAAGGGGCTCCCATTCATACCAGCACAGATCTGCACACCTTCTCCCACCAAGCCTTGGCTTCATCTCACCAGAATGGACTGTTTTTATTCAACCTCCAAAGGAACTTTATAAAAGCAGTCTACACATCTAGCTTAACAAGAGTGCACATGGACCCTCCTGATTTGGATTGCAATTTAAAAATACTGACACACACACAAACACAGATTTGTAATAATATCTTTGTGGGGACTCTCCATTCATTTTCATCGGGAAAACTCTAATCTCAACATGACAACCTTAATCCCTACCCAACCCCTAACCTTAATCGTAAGTAACCAAACAAAACACAAGACTTCTGACATTTTTACTTTTGTGATTGAAAAGTGACCTCTACAATACCAGAAAAACATGTTTTTTTTACATTGTGAGGGACATATGTTCCATACCATGTAATATGAACCTAATTCATACACACACATACACATAAACATTCACACATAAGAAGGAAAACTGTGCTTTTTTCTTTAAAAAGTTTTGAAAAGATGGTTCAGAAAGGTTAGAAGTCTTCTGGGCCTCCATCTGACTTCCAAACTAATAATTACAAAACAAATTAAGCACAGAGGGAGTCTATTTTCACAGTTTTACTCAGAGCAGGATCAGTGATGAGCTCTTCCACATATGTCTTGGAGTTTGGCACGGTCCATCACGAGGAAGACTTGCGTGTCACAAATCATCTGCCGTTTGAGTAACACTTGAGGGACATCCTCCAAACTACACCCAGCGATTCATAGGACATTAGGGTGACAAAGCCAATAGTACAGGTCCTGTGGTACCAGTTTAAAAATCAAGATGGTCAAATTTTGGTCAGGTATCACACCAGTGGGAGTGTACCCTGCCACCAGATCAGAGGACAAACGCTGGAAGACAGTGGTGACATGACAGCTAAAGGTCACTTACATAATGCAGCTCCAGAAAAAGTTTAAACAACCAGTAAATTTTCCTTGAAAGCCAACATGCCCCAGAATGAGTGGCCGGCTGACCACTGACCCCAGAAGTTGTACCGGAGCTGGAGCCTCAACGTGCGCAAGGTCTGAAGTTGGCGTCGAGAGGTGACTAAGGCTCTTAGCACAAGCAGCTGTCCCTGTGCTGTGCTGGTCACAAGGGCAAGCGTGCAGTGCGGAGATCTGCGATGCAGTCTTTCCGTTTTCACACTCCCCGCGTGATCAGAGCACCATACGCAACACAACGGAGGTTAACCCTTTACCTTCCACAGATTCCATATTTCACCGAGGCTTTGTTTTGATGCACTAAGTAGAAAAGTTGGGAGAAATTTGAGAGAGGGAGTGAGCCCCCCCGTCGGACCGCCAGCGAAGGTGCCTCAGATCCATGTCAGCCTCTGCCTCTGTCAATCGGGCATCCTGCCCCAGGCACTCATCCAGGAGCACCGCTAGAGATCTGGACACCATTGCAGCATGTCATATTAAGCCCCCAACCCAGACCAATCCAATTATGTTACACATTTTTTCGGGCTGTCACTCAAGGGCCCTTAGAATCGCCCTAACTTTCCCCTTGTCCAGAGCCCCTGTACTCATCCTTTCATCAAACTCACAGACTAAGGGCCAATGATCCCTTTCTCGCCTTTCCCTGAGCATTTTCCAGGCTGCTTTTCCACATCTCTTCCCTCTCACCAGGCTCACAACTCAACAGTTCCTGCACGACAAGCCATTAGAGGAGCCCCGCTGGGAGACATGTGATACTTTACACCTGTATTGAGGTGGAACGCGAAGGGTGGCGCGGCTGTGGGGCCCCGCGGCCTGCGCGC
>JAABNY020000095.1:25296325-25309634 GCA_015164015.2 Brevimyrus niger
CGCCACCTGCTGGCGGCTCTGGCCATTCCACCCTATTTGAGACGGCTCACTTTGGCCTGTAAAATGAAAATCAGGTGGCAGACGGCGCACGCGTCGTGGGAGGTGTGAGCACACCCCCACCCCCCCTTATGTGGGCGGAGCATATGACAAGATGGGCTGGCTGTAGAAACATGAAGGATAGGAAGTTTGGTTATATAAATAGGGGGATTTTCACTGTTTTCTGTCAAATAACACAATGTAAAGACCAGCTTGTAAGCTTATCAAAATGCATGAAAACATACATACGTATACGTTTTCACTTTAGCTAAAGCATTTTAAACACGCTTTTTTAGATTTCGGCTTCTACTAATAGATGACAGTGAATTTACATAAATGAAAAAGGTTGAGATTGGAGTGGAAGTAATTGGCTCACATTTTTGTACATAGTAATTTTATTACTTGTTAAACTCATGCGCGAGTTGTGGCTATTTTATTATCTCTTGACAAAGTCGCATATAAACCATGAATATACCGGAATGTAACCTGAATGAATATTGTACATAACACCTTTTTAAATTTATTGCTGGGCATGAAAAAGCTGGCTTTTGTGGTTGTTCATGGTGCTGTAGAGTGGTGTGAAATTGACGTAGCACCTTCCACAGTCGATCTTTGAAAATGCTTTTTATTTGTAATCCACACTGTTTACCTCCTTAGGTCTCGCATAGTAACTGAGGACAGAATTCTAAGTTTCTGCTACTGCCTAGTGGGGGGAATAAACGCAAAACACAGCTGAAGATGGGAGTGAACCCCCCCCCCCCCCCCCCCAAATAGTGTTACACATCCACTAACAGACCGGAAGAACACTGCGGTGCTAGTTCTATATAACAGATTTTTTGCTATTGGCTACATTTTAATTGATTTAATGTGCAAAAAAACAGTAATTCTTACAGTAATTTTTACTTTTGTTTAAGTAGCATGTATTGGAATACTACACCCTCTGCCAATTAATGAGTTTTACATAACATTGTGCTATTAAGGAATGATTGCTTAAAGGAAGGTATGTCTTTCTATATAGGTTATGATACTGCTGTATAATGTTTAACTCAAATTTCTGAGACAATGCTAAATATTAATGGAAAGGGTTAAACACTATTTCAATGTCTACCTTGTTTGTTGGTATTACTTATGTGTTCTTCACACAGTACTTTAACAGTCATTGCAATTACTGGTTTACTGTCGATCAGTTATGATTATGGTACATGTGCATGTTTTAATTCATACCTCTTACAATGTAATATATAATCAGGCACACACTTGTGTCTTGTAAGTTGACATACAGCCTGAAATGCAGCCTTAATTTCATTACAACCATATGAACAAAATGTTTTTTTACCCTTCATTTTCACAGGTTTTAGACAATAAAAAGTCTTCCTTTTCAATAGATGTAATTTATGTATATAATGTCAATTGTTAAGCACGTCAGCCTAACTATACGTAACAAAGGGGGGAGCCATTTTGCACAGACCTGAAACAAGGGGTTTTAATTGATAGAGTTCACCTTGAGAAAATTACACAGTTATGACTGGCTTGTTTCTGTGACTAATGTAAACTCCTCTTGTGTAGGGGAAGTGCAGCTTTATGCGTAGGAGCTCGGGACTTGTCTTGAAAATCCCCGTGTTTGGATATATTTTGTAACTCATTGTTAAGAAAGGAACTTACTTCCTTGTACATTCCCAAAAAGATGTTCTTGGCAAATTCCTCCTGCTTCATGAAACACACCATTTAATGTTCCAGCTTTTGTGAATTCTGCAGGATTGTACTTACATCTAACATAACACATTTTACGCTTTGGGGTAAGTTGGTCCACGGAAGTACCCTGCTCTGACCTCTTCTGTCAGACCATGTACTGTATATTTTTACAAGCGCACGTTTTATGGCTTAAATATGAAATATATAAATACGTTTATAGTGCATTTTGTAATGTTCATAACATAGAAACGGCAAGAAAAAAAAAAATTGGTCTACATGCTTACCTCGGTGAAAAGAACATCCACGATGAACTTTGTTTTATCTCCAGGGCAAGTTGGGCATGTATTATCCAGGACTGAGTTGAAATACTGGTTCAAACTATCTATTTGCATCATCCTCAAGGTACACAGACATCTGTTATTTTGCTTCCAGTATATCTTCTCTTCAGCCATACAGATGAAACGTGTTTTTTGAAGATGTCCTAAATTTGTAGAATATGTTGATTTATAACATGATAAAGAGGTCATTTGGGGGGTGTTCATGCGTAACTGTATATTACACACACACACACACACGCACGCACGCACGCACGCACACACACACACACACACAAAGCTACATTTCACTGTTCTGTTCCCAGGAAGCTGATTTTCACCCAGCATTTTACATCTGACCAAAACCAATTTCAGCGCAAAGAAAGTGTACAATACATCTCGGTGTGAAACACTGTGCTTGTTATACATTCTTTTCCAGATCACTATTCATCAGAGTGAAACACCATCTTATGATCTTTGACACGTCAAACAGAATGTAAAAAGACAAAATGTTTAAAAGGACACATTTCATCATACAGAAGACTACAGTATGCAACATTCTACAGCATTTCAAAGAGTATCATCTTTGTGAAGTACTAATGGCAGTAAAGTGGAATGGCTACTCCAAGGCCACGCAGAGTAGTGTAACGTCCAGCAATTCAAGGTGGTCTGTCTTAACATCAACATGAACACACCACAGTCCACAGACCTCAGCTTTTGTGGAATATCCTGTAATGCACTGAGATACTAATGAAGACAGTTGTTACAAACCCAATATAAATGTAACAACAGAAAATACTGAAATCCACTCTACCATGTCTTTCGGTATTTTCTAGCTTATTTGGTTTGCTAGTTTGCTGCAAATCTACTGCATCTATCTAGGATGCCTGCTGGACGGCTCCCTGGGGAGGGGTTTCAGGCATGTCCAACGGGGAGGAGACCCCGGGGCAGACCTAGGAGACACTGGAGAGATTATATCTCTGGGCTGGCCTGGGAACGCTTTGATATTCCCCCTGAGGAGCTGGAAGAAGTGGCTGGCAAAAGGGAGGTCTGGGCATCCCTGCTTAGACCGCTGCCCCCGTGACCCAACCCTGGAACTCAACCACAGAAAAATGTTTGACTTAACACTGTAATCACTGTTTCTGGTACTGTGTCTATCCAATTATTCACTTTTTATGTATGGCATGAACCAATGTGAAACATTTAGTATCGATATGGTAACAGTACCATTCCCGTAAGTAAACAGTGATGGGCAACCATGCAGGCATTTTGTAATTAGAATAAGGACAAAGTCCTTTGATGCCACATCCACTTGTTAGTGAGTATGCTTTGTTATGTAATCACTATTTAAGACCAGGTACACATTTATTGCTGTACAAATGTGTCATGCACATAGTATTAAAAAATTTTCACTTACTAGGCAGAGTACATTACATAAAATACTTTGTGTACTTGGAAACTGGAGAACTAGGAAACATTCCAATGTATTTACAGTATAGTGGCTAATATTATGAAATGGATAAATGCTTTTTATTTGCCCAAGGACAGTGCTTGGGGGGTGGGGATCACAGCATAAAGTCAACCAAGATGTGCTGCCCCTGGAGCTTGGGGTTAAGAGCTTTTCTCAAGGGCCCAGAGACATGTGACTATTCTGAAGAAGCCTGGACTCAAACCAACAACATTCTGATCACAGGCACAGATACTGAGCCATTCACCACCAATCTTCAATGCAAAATATAAATACTTGACATTTCATAATGTATATTGGAATGCTTCTCTTTACCTACCCCATCTTGCTCTCCATATATTTCGGTTTCCAGAATAAAAAGCGATATAAAGTCATACCTCTCAAAACGCTTGCAAATTTCGTCGCTTTTTGTCTTTTCCCCCATGTTCCCCCTATCGTGTGCTGAGCATGATGTCACCCACTACTTCATAGTTAGATTTTCTTAGTTGTTTTAATGTCTTTCTACGAAAGGGTTGAGGTAAACAAGACATATATGAGAAATCATTGCATGCCTTTTCAAGGTTTCTAAAGATAATTAAAATTATTTAAGTTGCTGGCAATATATAATTACTGGGTAAATACAGAAAAGGGTTATATTGCTTATTCGACATAATCTGTATTATATGTGATGATTCACGGGTCTCCGCATGTTAGAATTTCAGGGGGCAGGCCTAATGACCTTTGGTATTTTCCTCAGAAAAGAAAAACAAATGAGGTAAGTAAACAGCAGGAGTTTGGTTAGTTTTATGCAACCACATGTCTTTCTCTTTGCTCTCTTACACCCAGTTCACACACACACACACACACACACACACACACACACACACACACACACACACACACGCACACACACACACACAATGTGAAGTCCACTTGTATATCACCATTTTAACATTATGTGGATATTTCCTGAAGCAAACAGACACCTGAGTCATTATCCTGCCAGTCATGTGGATTATGCCCCATGGTTTCAACATCGCAATGAGTATTCTTTCTGGATAAACAACTTGGGATGTATTGTGAACAATGATGGATCATGTTTGACAAGACTCTGGGATGATATCATCATAGGCTGCAGGCATTGCCTCAGGATGTCTCACTTGCTCACATAGTTTCTGATTATACACCTACCATCACCAGCTGGAAAAAAAATCTCAGATTAAACAATCATAAAGCTCATCTTTTCATCATTTTTAGGATTAAGTCGCCACCCTATCTCTGCATTTCAATTCATTTTTTGCTGGCACTGGCTCTGCCCTAAATATATTATTAATGTGTTAATTTGTCTGAAGCTTTGAAGGACACTAGTGGTTTAAGTTGAATGCATTAATTAAAATTTGAAAAGATTTTTACAAGAAAGATTTATGCTTAAGTTTGGTAGGTCACAGTGTTCTGGAATCATGTCACACATTCTTACATTTAAGGAAATAACTTTGTTAGACTGTCTTTGTCTTCATTTCCTTCCAGTGTGTTTTCATGGCCTACAAGATAAACTTTTATTCATGTTAATCCACCATGATTTAACAAAGTTGTCCTATCCCATGAGCTGGAGCCAGGTCAATTAGACTTGTCAGTGGCTGTGCCAGCAAGCTTAAATACCCCTTAAATTTGGTCCCTTACGGTAGATTCCACTGTGCCTGTCAAGTGCTGGGCACCTTGAATATGCCAGGGTATGCATGCCCCTTTGATGTCCCTACAGTTGATGTCCCTCAGGTGCTGAACCTGGTATCTAATGATGCTACATTGCATATGTATTGTACCGCCTGTGGGAATTGCGTATCCCATCATGCCTTGAGGCAAGTCATAATTATGGAGTAATGTGTCTAATTTCTTTCTTCTGTGAATACAATGCGTTTCCGTACGTTTGCAACATGTAATGTGCTTTTCCTTGGAACATTTTAACAAATTAATTCGGTGATAATACGGGCAATGCATATAGAATCCACAAGGTGGCGCCCCATTAACACAAATGATATTGCAGTCACTTGGAAACGTTGCGAACGTAATTTTCAGGAAGAACGGGCGTTTACTGCAAGAAACTCAAATAGATTTGGATTAGATGAGGTAAAATCTCTGTCATACAGATTATCTGAGATAAGTGCTTAAAGTGGGCCGGTACCGGTACATAGTATCGGTACCTTTTTGTTTTTCTCTTTAAAGTACCGGGAACGTTTCTTGTAGGCTATACTGCTACCTCTCACAATCTAGGTGTAGTGAATAATAACATGAATACCGTCGCCTGTTTTTTCACACTTCAAGCAATGATTATACGGTTCTTGAAAGAGTTACCGGGGTGTCCTTCTCGTGACAGTAGCTGGACAGCTTATTGACCAAAAACGGAGTCAAAATTATGGTGTAATGTAGGCGATATAATCACCATTGCAGGCAAATAGAACCCCGTCTTAGCTGTGCTTTTCTTGTGGTATTCAGAATTTTTTAACTAAACGTACATGTTGAATTAACTTTTTATTTTTTTACTCATTTTGGGAAATGGCTGGCTTTTTGCATTATTTATGGCCCAGTCACAATATTTAAGGTATTTAAGCTATACCTTATTTTAGACATGACTTCTGGCCATCCTGAGAAAGCGTCCACAATTGCAATACATGAATCGGAATTTCTGATTAGCTGCATTTGTTTTATGTGTAATTATATCGTACAATATGCTGACCTATGAACACCAGGCAGCAGCTCTGTCATACATCATCATGGTCATCATTTGTCCATCAAAACCCATTTTTTCAGAAAATTAAAATATAATTATTTTCGTCCTTTGGAAAAATGATGGGTAAGTTCTGATGTTTTGAATCATGGATCATGAATCATGTATGTTATATCATGGACAGACAGTTTAAAAATGTATATAGCATGTAAAGTAACTGCCTAAAAATAAAACACGGAAATAAATTTTATTGTGCATTGCTGACATGCAGTTGCATATACGTTTTGTTGAAAACAGGACATTGCTGAGGCACTGCAGTTGTAAGAATCATTACGTGGCTTATTCCTGCAAATAGCTGGTTTATAGTAAACTGTGTGCCATATGCACGTTATTGATAAACAAAAAAAAGGAAAGCGGTGGAGATAAGGGTAAATGCCTCGATTCTTATCACTGCTGTTTTTGAGCAGAAATTTGGAAGCGCTTGCGCTGTGAGGTTGTACCTGATTGCACGCGCTGTGAAGGCACATCACATGACTTCATGGAATTAGCTCGAAGTTGAAAGTGAAAGTAAATGGCAGTCCAGCCGCGAGGCGTGCTCGCGTATCGCAAGATCGTAGACGCCGAGAATTCAACAGCGACGCAGATAAAGAAAACGAAAGCAGCAGGTGTATTGATATTCATAGGACCCTGTCCTTCCTCATTTTGTTTAGATACTTTTAAATCACGGAATGTTACTGATCGTGCACGTTTGCTCGTTTGTTTATGTTTATTATTATATACCTAGATTGGGCGATATAAAAAATGTGACTGTCTTGCAGACTGCTATTGTACAGACTAATTTCACAGTGTTATTTATTTATATGAGATTTATTTCGGCATGTATATTTCTGCATGAACTTTGTACGGAGACTCTTGCCCCTCAGGCATGTAGTACAAACGATATCTTGTTTCTGGAGAGCAGCAATTTGATTGGGCATGTTGACGGTTTCAGTTTCATTTTTCTGTAAACTGCAGCAATATTTTTCTAGAACAAGATCATTGTTAAAGATGACTAAGTATGTGTTTGGTTCCCATGAAGCTAGTACAATGTAATTATGAAAGTGTCGTTCTATATTTTAGTTTTCAAAAAAGTACTCTATGAATTTTTACTGAGGCGTACGATAAAGGTAAGTTAAGTGTAGGCCTATATGTATACGTGATTTTATGCGTTTATTTGTCTGTTTCTTTGCTTGCTAATTGTACATATGAAACAAATGTAGAACATTAGTCAGTTTAATGTTCCGGTAAGATCCAATAATGAGCTTCTCACTGTCGTCATTGACATGCAATGAATTTTCGCATTGAGGAAGTGAATCATTACAACAGTTAATCTTTTTTTTTTTTTTTTTTTTTTTTTACTTTCCTATATTGCAATAACGTTTTGCTCAGATACTGCTTGGTATCTAATGCCTATCTAGTGCCCTAGTGTCTTTATGTCATTTAACATCCCCTGGTGAATAGATGCCATATAATACGAAGTAGTTCTTGTCAGTTTTTGTAGGGTGAGATCTAGAATGTAATTTACTACACCAGGTGCTCTTTGCTGTGGCACAAGGTGTGAAATTAGTTCATTCTGTGGCTTCACCTTGCCTTTTGCAAGTTTTTTTTCCCCCGTTTGTACTGAAGTACATGGTCTTCAACCCAAAAAACATCAACTCACTCACTCATGGAATCCTGCAGTTTATTTTATTTTTGATGTAGTAAAATGAACAATTATTTGCTAAAATAATTTAGCTATTTAGTTTTGCAAAAAAAGTAGCAACAGGAATTTCATGACATTATAACATTTGCCCAACTTTGCAGTAATTGCATTGGTAGCTCTATTATTCAAAACTGGAAACAAATAAATATGAATATATTTAATTATAACTTAAAAACCACACTATAGAGTTCTTTCATTTCTTCTGCTTAGTGATAAATACTGAGTGCAATGCTGACTATAATTCGTGCATTGTTGTGGTCTGTCTGTACACAGACGATGTATAGGTTTTCTTCCTCACCTGATCAAGCTGAAACACTTTAGTTTAATATGCTTTCTTGAACATCATTGTTATTGAAAGCCTTTACAAAATTGTTGGAGAACAACAGGGTTTAGGATCCAGGACAAGAATAAACATTAATTTGAGTGTGGTAAGTTGTGACATACATGGTTGAGATTATGCCATAAGATGATCTTCAGTGGTCTAATTTAAAGTCAATTTAAAAGCACAAGTTCACAGAGGTTATTTTAATAATTTAGTGAAACTGATTCCGTGAAACTGTTTTGGATAAATTATCACGATTTCTGACAATAGGTAACAGTATTCTTAGAATAGGGAAGAGGTGAACATACTGTTGGAATTTTGGTAAGGTTAAATGTAATCTGTCATCTATCCATGTTATGAAAACGTACTATGGTCTAGAACAGGTTGCTGAATATATAAATATTGAATCTGAGAAGCAAGTTGTTTAAATCTTACCTAAATTATGATATTTTAAACAAGATTAGCTAAGGAAACAAAATTCAAGGAACTGGACTTGCTCCATCATCCCTTGAATAGACATTTACTGTCTGAAGATCTGTAGAGGCTGATATTTTACAGTTTCACATATGTGTTTTTGTTTCCCCGAAATCTGCACAGGGGACAACCGCAGTTTCACATGCTTGAGCTGGAAGACAGACCAGTGTCAGGAAGCTGAGTTCACTTTGATGGTAAACTGAACCTGCGAGAGTGAAAAACTACTTAACTATTATCCCTTTGGCTGTTTTAGTTAAGAATATTAGTCAGAATATCAGGTCTTAAATAACAAAGCATGAAGCAGTGTGAGTATAACAAAGTTCTGAAAGGACAGACTAAGAATCATCATATCACCATAGACAGATAAAAGGCTAAATCAACAATGACACCCAGCTTAGGAAAGGTTCTGCAGCCACATCCCCTTCAGATTGTACCTTTTTATTAACCAAACACAACCACCTTGCATTAGGCTATTTGTTGTTGAAATGTGCCAAAACCCTCAGTTAAATAACACTTAATAAAGACTTGCAGTGGAAGTTTTAGCAGTCGATCAGGTCATTTTATTGCTAATACTTATTATTATAATGGTGATGATGATTAATATTCAGCAACTTTCATTAAAGGATATGCTACACACTACCATGTTTGAAGTCATGTGACTTTAAGTAACAAATGATATATTTGTCAATACGTTTTTTCGATAATGTTGTTTTGACGTTATTTAGTTGAATTAAGATGCGATCATGAATTAAAATAATCACATATAATCCGTCGCTATCCTTTTCAACAGAAATTCCTTTGTATAGCTATGACAGTCATTGAATTGGTACAGAAAGTTTGATTTCTAGGAAGAGAAGGTAAAGAGGCGGGGTTACAGTGATAGTTTTAAGCGCTGATGTTGAACAATCTCTCACATTTGCGTGGCGTCACTGAGAAACGCGAATGTCCCTTTATTTCAAAGCTTCTTGACTAATAACCTGCATGTAACTGATCATCTGCAGTTACCGTATATAAAGGCAACGGGCTGTGGAAATACAATGCAGCCCCCCGTGGATTTTTTTGGTCCGTTTGACTCCTGGATTTCAAACGCGGTTATCACACGAAGAAGTATGTTTTAAACTTAATCGCAAGCGGTAAGGTTTCACTTCTAGGCGTTTAGTTTTTCTCTGGTTTTCAGCTTTATTTTTAAAATGTTATTTACGGAGGTAGTTATCACATAAATGAGTGTATGATGCGTATATTGTAATTTGCGATTGATCCTAGTTAAATTATGTTTAGCTTTTATGTATTGTTATAACCGATATGCATAACATCGGAATACGGTTAATGAAAACATTCTTACCGGAGGGTTTCAACTCTTGCCCTGTTTTTTTCTTGTTTTAACTTTCGTTTACTGATTTAGCGTGCCTATAAGTACCCAAGTAGCTTTAAGCAGTCCTGTTAACTTTCGTTTGTAATTTAGTATACCTATAGTACCCAAGTAGTTTTAGGCAGTCCTGTAAACTTTCGTTTACTGATTTAGT
Organism: Brevimyrus niger; assembly: GCA_015164015.2. Classification (NCBI taxonomy): domain Eukaryota; kingdom Metazoa; phylum Chordata; class Actinopteri; order Osteoglossiformes; family Mormyridae; genus Brevimyrus; species Brevimyrus niger. The sequence continues at coordinate 25,306,597 of JAABNY020000095.1, forward strand.
ATACCTTAGTACCCAAGTAGTTTTAAGCAGTCCTGTATCTGCCGTACAACGTCTATGAATTTATAACCATAATATATTTAGAGGTTCAGACTTTGTAGTAATAATAGTCTGAAAAAATCCTGTTGGCTAAATTACAGCAATAACGGGTAAAACTGGTTGGAATATAATTCTAACAATCGTGAAACACATACTGTGACAGTAAATTTTTATTGCATGTGACTATGATCCTCCCTATTGTGCTTTCCTAATCTACTTTCCTGCCTTCCCGTCACTCCTATAAAGCCATTAATCGTGCTTGTTGATCCTTTGCAGATTTTACAGCCCTGTCTGCATCACTCAGTGACAGACACTATGGAAAGTCACGAAGGCTGGTGTATGTTATAGGATGGTTGCAAGCAATAACCTGGAAGGCAACTCGGTGACAACAGAAAGCACAGCAAGTACTGAACACCCCCATCAGAACAGGCAGAACCAGCGTACACCCCCCAGCCAGGACAACGGGACCCGGTTCCGATGCTTCAGAAACGAGGAATACAAAATCATCACTATGACAGTCACCATGCTAGAGAGAAGTGGTTTCTACTGGCGTGAGATGGAAATGGAAGAGGCCCATAGGAGACTGAAGCAGGAACCGTTGGGAACATTCTTGATCCGGGACAGTCAGCAAAACGATACCTTGTTTACGCTCAGCTATCTGCATCCAACGGGACCAACAAGTGTTCGGATTAAATTCCATGAATCGCGTTTCAGCCTGACTGGGAGTCACAAATCCTTTGTTTCGCTATTCAAACTGTTGGAACATTACATTGCATCACCGAAGAAGTATCTTATCAGGCCGTATCGGAAAGCCAGAGTGCAACCACTCCAAGAACTTTGCCGGAAGAGGATCATTGAAACTTGTGGTGATGAGAAGATAGATCTCATCCCTGTAAATGCTGTCCTGAAGGAATACTTGAACTCTTTTCCTTATCGGATTTAAAGACATATCTAAACGCATTAAAGCTGTTAATTTGAGATATAGAAGACACTTAAAATTGATTTGTTGTTCTAATATTCTAACTCAGTATTTTTGTAGCCAAGTAAAATAGAACATTATTTGTATACTTGAACACTGCAAATAGATTAGAATGTTTACACTATGTACTATACGGGCATGTGCTCTGGATAAAATTTATCTGCTATGCAGACTCTGTGAAACATTACACACAATAAATTGTGTTGAACCATCACAATATGTTATACTTGATAATTCATTCCAACATGGAAAATTCTGTGGGTATGACATGGTCTTTAGGACTCGTGAAGATGTATGGTGTTACCTGATCAGGTTCAGTAAAACCCGGTCATGGCATCAGTAGCCTTTTAAAAACTTTCAGCATGCAAATATCTTCCTGAGTATTAGTGTTCTCATTCATTCAGCTTGGTTCTCATGGTTTTAAAATGCACAGGAAGAATACTATCTCCACATCATACTTTGAACGCCACTTTCTACCAGGACTACAATATAATATACAACGTAAAATAAAACTCTTTTAATATCATTAGAAATGTGCAAAACCAGAAAAATAACGTTAATGGCATTAGAGAATCTGGAATGTGCAGTGCTTTATGCCACTAGAGGCGGAGCTCTACACTTAAAATAATGGCTTTACTGTATTGCCATTCATTTACAAGAAACTGAGCAGCTCAGACGTCAGTGTATGCTAAGTATGTATGACTTGTCAAAGAACTACTTGATTATAATCATTCATGTCCTCTTGTTCTCTGTGGCATTTGCTGATGTCATGTAACCTCTCTCCCACCCCAAGAAATTCCTTGAACTAGATTTGCTTGATTACACCTACACTTTTTAAGTAATAGATTCATTAAAATTCTCAGTGATTAAGAAAGGGAGCATACACTTAATTGTGCATCAGAAGGGGAATATCCATTTTCAGTGAAACTGCCACAGCAAAACTTCAGTAGCATTATCAAAAATTAAATGACCCAGAAGTAATTTAGTTACATTTGGGAAACAAGTCAATTCACTCTTAAGAGAATTAGCCATTTGCTAGCTGCTGAAACATTTGAGCAATCTCTGATGACAACAGCAATAGGGAATGACTCAAGATATTAGCATTAGTGTCTCAAAGGTTGCTTCCTGATTTCCACATTTTGAGAATACTATGGTGTTCTAACAGCAGGAAGTGCATACAGATTCACCATCCTTAAACTAAGATCCCAACTAGCTTTTCTTACTGTCTTTGAATGACCACATTCTGGGGTCTGCTGCTCACAACTACGCCATAGGTTTTATTGATTCGTCCAGTCCCAGCCCAGAGAGTACACCTGGGTGAAACCTGGTTTGTATTATGAGAAGTCATAGATCAACAAATGATTATAGCATTTAATTAACATGAATTTCCAGAATACCAGATAATTCCAGATAAGTATACAAATAAATTGGGGATCTATTTCAATTTCGTAGAATATAACAAGAATTGAGTCACTTTTCCCCTACAACTTCACAAATTGTAGTGCTACAAAAGCGATAACATGACATCCATTGATGATCTAATTTCCAAACTCCAAAGTTACTTCCTCAATTAAATATCAAGGATTCTTTCTTTCTCGTGTGGGTGAAGACAAGTGTCTGATGAGCAGATGTTGAGTCGATTCAGTTACAACAAATCATGTTACCACACCTGTGAACATGAAACTAGAGACTACGGGCCTCTGAAATGCCTAAAAAAGATCAGTGGCATGGAAATTTCATGAGAAGTTGTCAGTTCTTGTGAGCTCTGAAGTGAAGTGAATTACATTGATTATCTTGTTACAAAAGCTCCTGCTGTAATGTTCACGGTGAGTCGCACGAAACAAAATAAACAGGAGTCCTCAGATCCGGGGAAACGAAGGGGTTTAATGGCAGGAAACACAAAGGATCACCACGAAGGACTTACTTTAATGACGAAACAAGGGACTGTCAGAGACACTGACTAAATACAAAAGACAAGCTAGACTTAACAAGCAACAGGTGACTACAATCAGGTCAAAACAGG
>JAABNY020000095.1:25315551-25336121 GCA_015164015.2 Brevimyrus niger
AGGATGAAGTTTATTGTTCAAAAATCACACACCCAACTACAGGAAATAGCTCACGTCCCCACTCGTGCAGGTTACGCCCCCTAGTCTCCACTCCCACTAGCTAACCAAACTCTAATGGACACCCCCTCACATCCACCTGAAGCAGTCAATGTGGGTTAGACACACGCTAGCACACACCACACTCCTAGTAGTTAGCACCAATCTCTATCACACGTCAAAGGTTCACAACAAATACAAAACATAAGAATCACCATCCGGTTGATGCACTCAAGTGTACAATACATGCAACAAAACCACCCCAAGTAAGATTCATTATCAATGCGCCGCCTCTATCAAGCGTAGATTCTCTGCCAGCGACGCCACAGATGCAAAGACTATCCACGCAGAGCTACAGAGCAGGGGGGAGGGGAATGTTAACTTCCACAATCACGCCCCCAGTTCAAGTCCATACGTTCACCCAACAATAACATATTCACTACCCTTATCGGGAAAAATTAGAGCGCGTTGATCGATCTCACGATCTCATCCGCTGGGAATAGTGCCTGGGATCACCGCCGTAAGCCGCTTGTAGCCGCAGCGTCCAATCTGTTTCTATCGCCTGCTCTTCCGCTGCAGGGGGCGTCTTTTATCTTCCGTCCAGCCCGCCCCACAGCTCATCCATGCATTGGCACGCCTGTCACCGGGACTTACACACCCATGCATACGCACCTATACGGTACCGCCCCCACATTAAAACACCTTACCAGTCGTTAATCCTGTTTGCAGCCCCCTCCCACCGAACGCCTACCTCATACAGCCACTCCCCGTGTATAACTCCCTAATAGTGGCGCTACAACAGCAGTATGTTTGCAGGCACGATTCAGGTTAATGCCTGTCAAATATACTGTATTTCCTGAAATAAAAACCGGGATACAACTAAAAGCCATGCCTCAGGAAATGGTAGGGAGCGTGACTGACATGAACACATAAAGACCGGGCCCCAGATACAGGCTGGGGAAAAGAAAACTAGAAAGATAAACCCCTGAGAGTTCATTTTTAAAGGCTTCATACAAACAGAACAGATGTGTAATAAATGTGAATGTTTTGGCTTAAGTCATGAATAGTTTGCCATCCTCTCCCCACTAAAAACTCCCCTGTATTTAGATAATAACCTTGTTTTTCAGTTAAGATTTTGCCTGCATCTACATCTGATAGTTGTTAGATTTTAGATTTAGATTTTACTGTGTTATAAAAATAGAATGTCTAGGTAAGTTCATATATGGAGTAACTCATTAATTGTTTTTTTTTATGTCTGGACACCTGGGCATATTCATGGTAAACACTGGTATGAGATTGATCATACTGTACACAAGTTAAATTGATTGGATTTATTATTTACTTGGCATTAATGAAAAGTTACCTTTTAAGAATACACTTTAAGAAGGTAATTACTGGTAATGTTAGCCAGTTCCTAAAATGTCAGTGGCCATACAATACTGTAAGCAGTTGTTTTAAGAGAACATTTCCAATAAATGCATCCAGTATGTTTTATAGTGTTCAAACTGACACAATCGTAGCATTTGATTCATTCATATGTAGAATTTGTACTAACAGTGTAATACAAGCCTGCCTTTAATAAAGGTCTGCTTCTAGTACAAGCCTGCCTCAAATAAAGGTCTGCTTCTAGTACAAGCCTGCCTCAAATAAAGGTCTGCTTCTAATACAAGCCTGCCTCAAATAAAGGCCCGTTTGAGGAAATACAGTATAATGACCAACAACAGTGAAGAAAGGAAGTACTGTATCAGTGCTGAAGGTTGAGGTTCCTCCATGTAAAACAGTTTAGGCCATTTGGGGTATTTTGAGGTTTACAGTTTGGCAAGTAAGCACATTTCATCTCCTGTTTGTTAAATTTACTGGCCATCCACATGGTCCCTCTCTTGTCTTTCTGCTTCCCGCTTCTCCAGGGTGCTAAAACAAAGAAACCAATAAAGGAATATGTTTAAGAATGAAAACACAAATGCTGTACCCTCTCACAATACATTAGTCAGGAATAAATTATGTCTTATGTTCGGAAGTACAAAGAGACCATGTTTCCAACCATTTTTGTGGAGCTTGTCTCTCAGTGATTCAGTAGCTGTATAAGGAAACACGGCTATGGCAAAAATGGTGCACTCACTTATTTGCATGTTAAATATATACTGTAGTACACAAGGAAAAAAAACTGATCAAAATGCGCACAGCTTACAACCATAGAGAATTAGGCAACATCATCTATGACTCATTGTTTCTAATCATAGTAGGATCTTTCAAGAAAACAATCATTATATCCACAGTATTCCAGGAAACAGCTGGGAAATGCCAAGAAAAATATCAGCTGCAAACAGATAATCTTCTCTATGCGTGCAAGAAACCGAAGGGCCAGTTACCAGCATGTTATACTTTTATCAGTTAGTAAATTATATGAAACACATCAATAGGCCCTATCCAACTGAAGGAACTTTGTTCAGGAACTAGGATGGTTTTCAGGAACCAGGAACTTCTGTCGCACTTCTGTCGCGACAGCAGTAACTCAGTCCTCCCTGTTTTTGGTCACTACTCCAGAGTAGGCACTTTTCACTCGACCATCTCAATTACATTAAATGCATTAATGTTAAGTCATTGCTAAGGTAGAAGAGTTCCCAAAATAGTTACAGCATATTTCAGACACAATTTCAATAATAATATGAGTAAAACTAAGCCTTAACAGAAAATGCACAGCATACGTTCCTGGAATTACAAGGTTCACCTAAATGAAGTAATCTCAAGCTGCGGAGGGCATGGTTAGAGTCTGCAAATCACATGACAAATCACAGAAAATTGCTTGTCAAGACAAGACAGATGCTCCACCAAAACGCACCAATGATTTTGGTGGTAAATAATGTCTTTGTATTCCTCAACCTCTTTTTGATTCATTACCATAGAGCTACTAAACCAAATGGCCATCATCAAAGTTAAGACCTGTCCCATAGATCTTGCACAAATGTGGAACACTCCTTATCTTACGGAAAGCAATGAGCGGGATTTCCCCTGGCAAACAAGAGAAGCGGGTCTTCATGAGAATGGCTGCAGTCTGTGGTGTATTCAGAGGTAGCTTCTTCCTCTTGGTTACATTTCATTCATGCAAGGAGCGGGTATTAGCTTAACGATTTTGCCATAACATCAACAAACATATTCATGCCTGAAAATATCATTTCCCTTCGGTTGATGACATGGCAAGGAGGCATGAAACGTATGCATGCAATAGGTTTTTTTTTCCTGCTGGAGAACAACTGTTGTCGTAACTCCACTGCAAATGTTAAAACGACACAACACATTAAATGCCAAACCAGTTGCTGTAGCATGAAAGTTTAATTGTGTGCTAGATGTCAGTTTCAGGGGAAAGGAAAGAGATGTGAAATGCTAATCAAAGGTGCCAGGCTCTGCTACGTTATCTTTTGGCCAATCTGCATCTGAGATAGCTAAACATAAACCTCAGCCGACATGTGACCTTCACAGAAACCAGCCTTTTCTTGGGTAGCAGCTTTAAATACATTTTGGGTTTTTCCTTAACCTCAGCTTAGCGTTACTTGAGTTTAAAGAGTGTGGGTGTAGCTTTGTAACTGTGATATGTCTCTAAAAGCACTTTGTTTACCCTCAGGGACTGATACTTATAATGGTCCAAAGAAGGGCTGAGTGACAAGGCTGATATTTCTGCTAGTGTTCAGCATTCAAATGAACAGATTATTATCTACTGCAGTAATTGTGATAAAGATAAGATTTGTGACATAAATGAAGACCCTGTGACATCACAGATGAGCACTAGCTTTGATTATTTCTACCAAAATCTGTAGCAGTCATGCATTGTTCTTGCATCAAACTTCAGTTGGTTTAGGTAAAAGTACATACAAATCTGCCTTGATTTTCAGTTTTTCAGGAATGATTTAGATATATATTATACATGACTTATCATGCACACACTTTGGGGGATTTGGGGAGTTTTTCTTATTAAAAATAAACAAATGTAATGATTTTCAAACATTTTTCATTGTGATATATCTTGTGATATATCTTTTATTTTGTAATCCTTCACTAGTGTTCCTACCAATGTATTTCACAATATTTTGAATACTTTTTGTTTAAGTCTGAGCCAAATGAACCAATAGATACTGTTTTACAAAGAAAAGATCATCCTAAGCTTTTCCATATCAATGCATCACAAAGGTGAAATACTCTGATGTTAAAATATTATCTCATCCAACCATCCTGAAACACCTATCCTTAGGCAGGTTTATGAGGGAACTGAAACCTGTCCCAGATAGCAAAAGGCACCAAACTGGGATACACATTTAATGGGATTCATATGGTCCTCTTTACTGTGTTACAGTCTTTTGAGATGATGTGGAGTTGGTTATGGTGACTGTCTCATGATTATGAAAATGAGCCTCTCTGCTCTGCTTTCATTTGAGAATGGGGGAGGGGTGATGCTATGACGGACTCTGTACATGTTCATGTGGAGGTTGTTATTATGACAGAGGAAGCGAGGCACCCATTGTGATTGGTTATCATGATTATGGCAGCAACAGGGAATTTCATCATGATTGGTTATTATTATTATGACTGCAGAAAAGGGGATTTCATTGTGATTGGATGTTATTATTATCACTGAGGAACAGGGACCTCCATCGTGATTTCTCCTAAATGCACCATTCCAAAACCTTCCACAGAAATAATGGGGCATGACCTCATATTTAAACTGATAAATATAGAACTTCCAGTGAATTGTAATACATGTTATTAATTCTGGTAGGAAAATGTGGATCTCAGATGCCTTCCCACCAGATCATTTAAATGCCACGCAGTAGAGCTGATAACACCTTACAGTTGGTTACAGTCTTTTTGGGACTGTGTAGGACATTTACCCTAAGCTTCAGCTAATGGCAAGTATCCAATACACATTTCTCAGAACCAAGGAGTCTTACCTGAATATCTGTCAAAAGAGGAAATCCCAAAAAGGCCTACGGAAAGTTACAGATTAGTCAATGAATTCCCCTGTCATAGTATAACTCAAGCAGACACTCGGCCCACGTCATGGTCAATATGAATGTCTTTGGTGACTCTGAACCACCCACAGGACCTTCTCCCACCTTCCCTTCACTGCTTGCCGAGCTATCTTTGGAGAAGGGCAAGGGCTGGCCTTTCTCTGTGGTTGAAATCCTGGCTTCAGCTGAGTGACAGCAGACTGAAGGCCTTTGTCCTGTCGTTCATTTCACATCACCAGATAGTGTCATGCCCCGGGCATTGTTCAGGAAGTAAAAGTCGGAAATGGAATTAAATGTTTGCCAGAGATAACATGAACGCTAAACTAGTAACAAGAGGGAATGTGATCAAAGTGGGGCAAATGGTACGTTAAAGAGTGCTGACATTAAAAATATCATGGGAAGCCAGCCTGCCCTGTGTTTTTCCATGCATCCATCCATCCATGCATCCATCCATCCCTGAACTGCTTATCCTGGTTAAGACCTGGATTTTCACAATATGTGAAAAATATTCATAATATGACAAAGCTATTCATCCAAACTATATACCGTAATTCTGGTGTGTATAGGGATATTATTAACACTACATTATTAACTTTCTGATAATTAAATCAGCACTCCGTTGTTTCACTTCCGGGCGAAATATTAGGTAATAAAATTAAAATACTGTTTTTATATATGTCCTCCAGTAAAAAAAATCCGTAATGCTTCCCCAGGTCTTTCTAATAAAGCAGTGCTTTTAGAAACAGGTACGATCAGTGCTGAAACAGGTGCAGGTATAATGCTGATTAGTGCTGAAGCATCTTCTCAGTTTACCCTTTTGAATCTAATCACATGATCCTATGTTGACATTTTCTGCAGAAGCAATGAAAAAAATCTGTGCAACACTAGTCAAATCGCACATTTAGCATTGCCTTACCTACCCAGACCTCCATTTGTCTGTCTTCCATTGCAGTCGTCTCATTGACTCCTACAGTTCTTCAGCTTTTTCTCAAAGGCATCTCCGGAGTCTCTTTCGTTAATCACATCTACAGTATTGGTCTTCTTTTCTGCCATAGTCAATCTTCTAGAATTCATGCTGTTTTTGTTGAGTAACTCAACACAGTACAGTCAGGTTTTACCTATACATGAAGAGCACTGCTTGAACATGACATAGGAACTTTGGGGTCCTCCATGGTGAATATTGAAGGATTGCCATTAGGCCTTTGTTCTGTTCTACTACAAGATCACTTATAAGCTGCTCATTTATGAGAGTGGCGGAGCCATAATCAAACCATAATTCTCTTCCCAGACCAAGTTATGATTTGCTATTTTAGGTAACAATGCCACACACACAACAATGATAAAAACAAATGGGTGAATCTAAACATTGTGAATACATCTAAGCAGAAGGTGGATATAATTAGTAGTTAGTATACTGACACAAAATACTGTAACTGTAAGTTTTAAAGTCAGTGTGCAATGCTTACTGGAAAGGAAGCACAGCCAGTCAAACCGAATATAAACATGGCAACCAATCATGATGAATAACAGCTGTGCTCTTGGCAGCCAAACTGCAGCTTGGGGAATTTACAAAACAGGAAATCTTTAATTTCTATAAAGAAACATATTTCCTTATGTTGAGCAGCACATTTCTTAGCTCTCATATCCAGTCCATTATCATATTGCTTATCCTAGTTCGGGTCATGGGGATGAGTCAAGAACCTATCCCAAGCAGCATGACCAAAACCAGGATATGCCCTGAATGAGATTCCAGATTTACTTGTCAGCCCCTTTCCCAGGGAATTTATTCTACTCAACCAAGCATTTAATGAATCTGGTTTGCAATTTTTGGGCAAAATATAGCCAAGAGCCATTCAATTATATTGTGGCAGCTGTCAGAAAGGTATTGCAGTAATGTTTTCCATAGCATGCACCAGGGGTGGATTAGTAAACGGGGCCTTGGACTCCTAGCAATGTTGAAGTTTTCCCAAATTTCACAATGTCCTGCAAATCTCACATGTACACAAAAGTAAGCTATTGTGAGGATTAAGGCACTGATGTCATATCTATTACAAAAGGTTGTGACATGCTGATTTTATATCTCTCACTTTTTATGTATACAATCTCATTATGGTAGGAGTCGCAACAAAAAATATTTGGTATAATTTTGAAATGTAATACTTTGTAATGTTTTGTAGTCAAAACATGTTGTTTATGTGTGTATTTAATGGAAAAAGCACGTTTGTGGAATTTGCTAACTACCACAGTGCATGATGGGCACAATATCTGCAGGCTACTTAAATTTCACCATCTACAACTGGCATTGGTGGGCTCTAGGTGTGAATTTGGAAGGGGGTGGGGGGTCTGTTTCTGCCCCAGAGCCCAGTGTACAGTTGTTCTACTACTGGCATGCACACCTTGTACTTGGCTGTTACTGGTTCTAATAATGTGGTACAAAGTAGGAGGCAAGGAGAAAAGGTGGGCGGAAAGGAGAAAAGGTCTTAAGGTCACCCAGGAAGGTAAACTGAAGGGGTAGACTGACTGTCTTTCCAAAGGAGTGTTTGGAAGAAAAACAAATCACCTGGAGGTCATCAGCACAAATTCCGCATGCAATGGTAGTGGCAGCATTATTCCCCAGCTTGGAAGTTGTGAGGCTACAATGCTAACCACTAAGCCACTGTACAGAAGCAGGGGGGGATCTCTTCTTGCGTGTGAAAATGCATGTCCTGGTGTCTTGGAGGTGGAAGCCCAAGGTTGTGTGGAGAGCCTTTGATTCCCTGGACAGATTATATCGTGATTGTATTAGTAGTCACAATAAAACTGGCTGGTCAAAAATTGGTGGGAAAGAACATTAAAACGGAAATCAACCATTTTAATAATATTTTGATTCTTTTTTAGAAACCTTTTCCTCTGCCTTAAACTGCCAGGGATGGTCTCTGGGTCCCCTGCAACCATGTACAGGCAGTCCCTGGGTCATGAAGGTCCAACTTATGGACATCTAGTACTTATGAAGGGACTGCCATGAAGCCAGTTATATTAAAAATTTGGCTTAAAAATAATGGTTTGAGATAATGAATACATGCAATACTTTGCGATGCTTGTGAAGACATTATATGGCTTTGGCAGCTCATCTATGAGCCATATTAAGCATTATGGGCATGTTGGCGATACCAAGCTGAGGTTTGTGTCTATGTGGCGGCAGCATGTGGCCCAGTGGGCTAAACTTCAGTGCCTGTGATTAGAGGATTGCTGGGTCGATCCTGACCTTGTAACATGTGTAGGCCCTTGAGCAAAGCCCTTATCCCCCAGTTCCCTGGGCTCAAAGCAAGCTGCCCTTTGTAGCCAGCTCACTCTCACCATCTCTTATGTAATACATTTATCCCACTTGGACACATTGCAATATATGGATTCTTAATGGAACTGACATGAACACTGGACAAAATGAGTAATAATACATTGTTTTCAAAATGCTGATTACCTGAAAAACACAAAATACTTTATCTATGCATCTGGAAACCTCTGGCCCCAGTATTAGGCAGGGTTGTGCAAAATTCTGAATTTATGAATTGTGCCATATTCCATTCATGAATTGCCATTCGGGTTGAATTGACCACGCCTCACGGGATGGGGCATGGGAATTTTAGTTGGAATGAGAAAAAGAAAAAGGTAATTAATTTCAATTTAAAGAAATTCAATTCAACAAATCACACAACACAATTTTATTTAAAATTTAAAAATTTTATTTAATATTTTACAGTTCTTTTACCCTATTGTGATATGGATAGGGTTGTGATAGGGTTACTTTTAAGATTGTATGAAGTGCTCTTCCACCATGTAAATGGCAGTTCATTTTTTTTCCAGTGGGTGACATTCCAAGTGTTGCGTTCTTTCATTTCATTCTGAATAATATGACATTTTTATAACCATGACAGTATATGCTGTGTTTGATAACATTTATGTGTAATTGAAATTGAAATGTTAAGCTCTGAGTCGTAGTTAGAGATGAATGGATAGGGGGCCGAGACTGTACTGAGGGGGCAATGGCAAACTTATATATAATACAAAAAGCTATAACTTAAGCCAATAAATACACATTAATTTGGAGGGGGGCTGAAAAACATATTAGGGAGGCCAAATCCCCTATAAAATAGGCCTACTGATGACCCTGGTTAAGCTGTATTGTTATAGGTTCACCTACACAATGCATATAAAATATGTCAATTAAATTCCATTTTAATTCTACTTCCTTAAATTCAAATACTAATTATAGATATGCTACCTATTTACTTTCATCTGCAAATTCATTAACTGAATTAGAATTTTAGGGTCATTCTCAAGTCAATTCTGAATCGTGCACAACCCTGCTATACAGAACCCTTTTAAAGGTTAACCCTTTCAATTGGCCGAAAATCTACATTGTTACTTTTATTTTGTGTGTGACTTGATCTGTGCTTAATCCTTCTCTTATGTTTTGAGGAAATAATTGTCACTTTTGATAATGGTAATTTGTACCCAGGTGACACCGATTTTCCAGTAAAATTTTTTTTGACCACATGCAAGGCTCCATCCTGTCAGTACCCATGACACATGGAGCAGATAGTGCAAGATTACCACGTGTGAAAATTTTTATATGCAGCTGTGTTTGAAGGTAATGTGCATCAACATATTATGCTTCACTCAATATCTTTACAGAATGCAAACCGCGAAATCATTTAAGTGCCAGAAATAAATTCCCCTTGGGATTAATAAGTCTATCATCTGTCTAAAGGTCAATAAAACCAGAAGACAAGTTCCTTTTACATTTACCCCTAGGCTCAAAATCTCATTGCATTCTTAACTATAAAAATATTCCTGACCAACACTACTTAGTGAACATCCTACTACAACAGATCATAAATGCTGGCCTGTAAGTTATCTAGGAGTTCTGTGCACACAAACTACCTACATTAGTAACACGTGTTATCGTAATTTAGCATAAAATGTGAGGGACAGCAATGTCTGGGGGCAGATCAGGCATCATTTTATTCATGCAATGATGCATAGAAGAGGCGATCAGGTGCTGTTACATTTCTATAGTGGGTTAAGGTTCCTCAGTGTCAGAAGACACATGGCAGTTCAAACATTTTACTGGAAAATGAAAGTAGGTTATAAGTTGAAACAGGTATCTAACAAATCTGTACTCGCCAGGGAGAGCAGAGGCTCTCTGACTGCTGGAAGGGAACTGCATGTTGATTATACGTAAAATGTCCCCCATAGAGAAGCAGAAAGCTACTACATCATGTTAAAACCATGATTTGGTAAAAATTACTTTGTGTAGAATGAGACCCATTTAAGTCTCTTTTTCTTTTTCCTTTTTGAGATATAGAAAAATTAGCATTACATTATTACTTTTAAATACTGAAATAGTTTTGGCTGGCACTGGATAAAACAGTATTTGGGTGTATATAATACATCTAAAACAGGAGTGTCAAACTGCAGTCCTGGGGGACCCGAGCCCTGTGTAGCTTAGTTCTTTCCCTGTTCCATCACAAATGATTCAGCTCAACAGCTATGTGGTAATTAGCAAAAGAAGGTGAATCGTGTGTTAAATGAGGGGAAACCCAAAAATGTGCAGGGCTCCGGCCCCCCAGGACTGGAGACTGACACCTGTGATTTAGAACCTTACAGAAACTCTGTATCCTGTATTATTTTTTCTTTGATTACCCAAGTATGCCATAAAGTGGAGGGGGGGTTGGGATGTTTCCAAGGGGTCTTAAAAATTTGGAACATAATTGTTTTGGTCTGGGGGCCCAAAATGATTTGCTTTGATAAGGCCAAAAATCTCCAGCAGCTTCCCTGTCACTTCCTACTGAATAATATCAGTTATCAGGTGAATAGCCATGGTTTCAGCATTGAGGGACTGATGGTCACTGCCAGGAATTGCTTACCAGAAGGAAGTGTGTCTGTGTCCTGAGTATGACCTTGTTGCACTCAGGAGAAAAAAGAAACCTAATTTCATTCATTGAGGTCCTAATATAAAAATACATAGTTTGAATTTTATCTAATTCAGATTCAGCATTTTCTGTAACACAGCAAGTTGAAATTGGACCTCAAAATAATTGATCTGTAGCACATCATTAACAAAACATGAGGAAATCCATTTTCCTTGAGGAAAACATCACTGCAAAAGAGCCCCACCAGTGCTTTTTTTCATAGGTGATGGACAAACACTTAATATTAACACATATTATCAAAGTTGGGTAATTCACGTCCAGAGAGTAATAGTTTGGACCGGGATTTTGTTTCAACCAGCCACTTGAGTACTCTGTGACTCTTTGTGCTCAACTGGTTGGTTGAAACAAAATCCTGGTTTGAACTTTTACTCTCTGGACCTGAATTACCCAACTCTGCATATTACTGACGACCCCCCTCTTTCCCCGCACACCCTTTTCTTCAAAGAGCATAGAACAAATGTGAATCATTAACCTTCGGTTTCAGAGAATATGCTGCAGACAGGGAAGCTGCTGCTTATTTGTATATATGAAAGGAGTGACACATGCCTCCTCCATGCTTACATTGGAGTTCAATACCCAGCAAAACACAGTCTGCTACACGGCAATACCACACGACTCTCACAACCACCTACATACTGTACTGACAGCCCTTTGTGTCTCATTTGAATGTCACTTCAAAGGAAAGGAAGACATTGTTGGCCGTTGTGGCACCCATTGCTCCAATTATGGTAAAGTAACAAAATGGCATTAACAACAAAAAAAAAAACATGCAAATTATTAAAAGGAACGGGCTATACTGTTTTTTATTTGCTTCTTTCACGTTTCTCAGAAACTGCCGCATTTTACCCTTTCCAGAATGTTACTATTTATTCCTGGTTATAATACACTACCATGTTTAGATGTAGATTCAGTTTACATGGCTGGACTCTACCGATGTAGCCAGTAACGATTTTGTATGTCAAGGTAGAGATCACTCACAAAGTTCTTTTCAGGATTACATTTTTAAAAAGATTTTCCAACATGTTTAATGAGCAACTCATAAAAAATAATAAAACGTCTGGCTTCAGACTCTATTTTAAAATGCCCTTTGTTCTGGAGCACCGCTGCTTTCGCGTACGTTTCTAACATACGCAGAAACTTAAATTCAGTCTTGTGAGTCTTATGGAAAGACTGATGAAAGTGCGACACCTTGTGGCAATTATGATTTAACTTTCTATTGAAAATGCTCATAGCAGAGGATGCGCAGAAAACCGTGTTAATCATTTTGCTTGTAATTCAATACTAATCCTTTGCAGAAAGCCTCATCATAACCACACATCTTTCTATTACACGCATAAACATCCATCTATCCATATTTTATTTAATCCCATAAGTGTCTGATGGGGTTCAGGTAGGTTGGAAGCACAAAATTGTCCAAAATTCTATGCTTCCAACATTGTAAGAACAGTTTGGGGAAAGCCCATTTCTGTTCCAGCATGACTGTGCACAAAGCAAGGTCCATAAAGACCCCACTAAACACCTTTGGGATTAAATAAAATAGAGATTGTGAGCCAGGCCTTTACAACCAACATCCTCACAAATGCTCCTCTGGATGAACTGGCAAGAATTCCCACAGACACCCTCTAAAATCCTGTGAAAAGCCATCCCAGAAGTGGTAGGTGTTATAGCTGCAAAGGAGGGACCGACCCCATATTGATGCCTATGGATTTAGAATGGGGTGTCATAAAAGTGGGGTAAATCGTATAAAAGTCCCAATACTTTTGTTCGTATAGTGTCTACACACACACACACACATATATATATATATATATATATATATATATACACACACACACACACTCCAAGCAATGGCATGCTTCCTTTCTTTCTTTTCTTCTACGGGCTAATTTACCAGATACGAGATCTTCTGAAACAAAACCATGCTTAAATACGTGCTTTTCTCGCGACAAAAGAGAAAAAAACAGCCCTTAAAGTAGCTTCAGCATGTTGTGATACTGCCATCTCATGGACAATTTTCAAAAATGCAAAACTTCGCAAAGAACATTAAATTAGCCCGTAAAATATCAGCAGACAATCTCAATAAAATCAGGAAAGAAACATGCCATTGCACTGAGTCCATATTTATTATAAGTAAATTAGATAATATTGTAGAAAATCTGCCCAATAATTTATGCAGAAATTAATCAATTTCCCCAAAGATTACTTTGTAATACTACTAAGAGTGTCAAGGTTTTTCTAAGGTAATGGTCAGCTCAAAAGAACGTATGTCTTACAGTATACAGGACTGGATTGGTCATCTGGCATACCCAGTGAGCCATATGTGGGCTAAAAATAAGTAGCAGGAGGGACCTCCAGTTGGCAAAATATAATATGTGGTCCATTCACCATTCCACAGAAATGGAATAAAGTAAACATGATGCTTAAAAATATCGGGAGAGCTCTGCATGTCCCTGGGTCAGAGAGTGAATGGTTACATGGTTATACCCTGCAGAAGCGCATTATCCATTTCCTCAGACACATTTCCTCTTTTTCAGTATTTTTTCCCCCATTTCCCAGAAGGTCAATTCCAGTTGCTAAACAGTGAACCTACATTTATGAATACTTCTCTCTAAAAATGTACCATAAGAACTTTTCAGAAAAATATAGCCATAGCAATATATACAACATTGATTACCTCATTGCAAAGGCACCTGTCAAGTGTGATGTTATATATTAGGCAAGTAAAATTGAAGTTGATGTGTTAGAAGAAGGAAAACTAGAGAAGTGGGGTGATCTGAGTCACTTGGTCTTGTGGACTGTTCCTGGCACGCAGAGGTCGGTTCCTACCAAAAGCAATCCAAGCAAGGCCAACTAGTGGACTGGCAATGGGTCATGGGTGCCCAAGGCTCATTGATGTCCATGGGGAGCTTGGGTCAGCCTGTCTGTTCCGATCCCACAGGAGAGCTGCTGTAGCACAAATTTCTGAAAAAAAGGTAATTCTAACTATGACAGAATGAGCTGAGCTGAGAAGTCTTGGATCCTGGCATTCATGAGGATGCTACCAACTACCTAAACACTGTTGCAGACCAAGTACATCCCTTCATGGCAATGGTATTCCCCGATGGCAGTGGCCTCTTTCAGCAGGATAATATGCCAGCCTACACGGCAAAAACTGTTTGGGAGTAATTTAAGGTACATGAGAGAGTGCAAGGTGTTTACTTGGTCTTCAAAATTCCCAGATCTCAATCTTATTGAGCATTTGTCAGATGTGTTGGACAAATAAGTCTGATCCATGGAAACTCCACTTTGCAACTTACAGGACTTAAAAGATCTGCTGTTAACGTCGTGGTGACAGATACCACAGGACACCTTCAGAGTCTACGCCTCATCTGGTCAGAGCTGTTCTGGTGGCAGGAAGGGGAACATGATTGGCAGACGGTATTAGTGTTATGACTGATAAGTGTATACATAAGAAAATCTGATATGTTGTATTGCATTCCGTCTTTTGTTTAGCAGAATACCAAGACAGAAAGAACATTTTGTCTGATGGTATTTTTCAAAGTTACTGTACCCAAGAAGAGAACGGTTAGATATGTGATAACATTATCTTTCTATGCTATTACCAGTTCGCCTAACATTTTTACATCTATGATGAGGTATTGTAAAAAAAGTCAATGAATTCTAGATTTCAGTACTTTGGTTTTTTTTTTTATCTTGACCAGTGGTTACTGACAGGTTGAAATCACAACCAACAAACAAAATGTTTTCAGGAACATTTGCTGTGGCTGTCTGGGGTTCTGGGAAGGCCAGTCTAAAGATAATAGCTAGTAAATATGATTTTTTATTCTACCAAGGTGCAATACCTAGGTCATGTGATATCAGCAGATGGCTTAAAGAAAGTAGAAGCAGGGTAGGCCAGGCCTACACCAACAAACTGGTTGGAAGTCTGGGGAGGGTTATAGCATATGCTAGTTTTGTTTTAAGCAAAGCAGAATGCAAGTATGCAACTACATAAAAGGACATGTTAAGCTTGTTTACCTTCATTAACTACTTCAGTCGTTACTTTTTATGAAAAGAGTTTGTGCTCTGGCCAGATCACAAATCCTTGCTTTGGCATCACAACTTTCAAGGGCTGGATGGGGCAGTTGGCTAGTTTCCAGTGCCAGATTGTAGACTGATCATGCAGGCCAACGACATGCAAATGCAGATGTTCTCTCCAGGTTTCCCTCTTTCATTAGCAGGTCAAAAGCTGGCGAATCCGCTGGAGAGGATGGAGATCAAGCCTTTGTGGTTGCTGAGGTTCTCATCCGTGACCTTCTTCCCACATTAGAAGGGGCCAGTTCCATCGCAGGCTCCCTCTTGGGTTGGGCGGGTGGTTGTCTTGGGGACATGTGGCCGTGGGCCCTTGTGCCGTCGGGGCAGTGGGGTGGCCTCGGTTGCCTGGTTTCTCCTGCCTTCACCTTGGGCCATCAACTACCAGTACATCCAATGACAGATCAGTTCACACCCACACTTGCACATACAAGTATGGGCACATACGAGGTTGAGCAATCATCATGATTATTATAATTATTACTTTTTAGAGTAACTTATAAAGGAATTGAAATATACATGTATATGTGTATGAGCACATGTGTGTATGCTACATATATATAATACCTGTCACGACGCTGACCAGGGAAGCAGAGGCGAGGAGACATAGGATCGGGGAAATGCAGGGTTTAATGAGCCAAAAGGAACACACACGAGCAGTAAGGCAGAATAACAGTACAATGACCGGACTGGGGAAACAAATGGAAACGCGGACTAAATACAATGGACTAATGACAGCAACCAGAAACAGCTGGTAAACACGGGGAATCCACAAAGGGTTAAGGAGGGGGCATGACACACAGAAGGAGTGGACGACCAGGGCAGGACAATACTTAATAGTTACATTATTATCATTATTATTTTTGTTGATATGATTGTTATATATTTTTTTATTGTAGTCATCATTAGCATACTATTACTGTTTTATTGTTTGATGTCCATATAATGAGTGTTATGTGTGTTATGGTTGTTTGCCCAATCTGTACACAGCAGGAAACAATGCTGATGTCATGATCACTTGCAAACATGGATACAGAGCCAGTTATAGGGGTCACAGGGACCTTAAAGTGGTACAGGATGTTGGCTCTTATTTCAAGAGAATTAAACTGTCTGGGTGATCAGGACTTTGTTGTGCACAAACTGACTGGAACATCGGTCAAACATGGATTTAGCAAGGAAGTGGACACCATGAAGTGTTTTGAGGTGGAAGTGTGCATTTTAAAATGAGACTTTATATAGTGATTGTTCCTGTGTGAGTGTGTGTTTGGGGGGCGGGACTGGGAGTATTTTAGATGACGCTAAGTTACCCACGGCTGACCAAAGTATTAATGGCTGTATAAGAGTACCCTTTTGCGTGGTTGTGTGTTAATTTACAAGGAATCGTATACTGGTTAATTCACCTTGCAGTGCTGTTTATGTTCTCTGGGGAGTGACGTCAACGCGTCTCTATTTTAAACAACTTAACGTTTTTTAATAACTTTTTTTTAAATTATTAACAACTGTATTAATTCCTCTCTAAGGCGGGCTCAGTATGCATGTGGTAATCGCAGTATGCAGTATTGTATGTGGTAAAATCTAAGGAATTTGGAGTTGGCCAGACCTGACCGGCTAAACATAGATAGTGGCAGCAAAGGATTCAGATGTGTTAGCGTTAATTTACTGACTGCTGGTTACGATTGTTCATTACAGTATCTTTATTGGGTTTGTTATTCGTTTACAAAAATCATATACATCTGCTAGGGGATGTTTATGAGTTAACTAGCAGAGTAAAGTAGTCTTTCAGGACGGCACCCTTTAAGACCACGGAAACTGACAGATTAAAAATGAATGATCATGAAGAATATTTTTATACTTACATTTTATGAATCGCTGAATATTTAAGTTTAATATTACTATGAATACACATACATTTTTAAATTGTACCAGCTTTTCAGCATTACATCACTACATACTGTATTACAAACAGTAACCTCCAATTCCTTAACCAGCATTTTAGAAACGCTGCCACACTCCTGACATGCAAAGTCACGATTTCAACACGGACCCATTTCAGTGTGACACACTACGCTTTATTATACCCCGCACAATAAACTCAAAATATTTCAATGCTAAGACTATACTATTAATAAAGCAGTTTAAACTCAGCTGGGACCCAGGGCTACCTAAAATGAAGCAGGTAAGCTCAAGCACCAGGGGCCCGGTGAAATGTTATTGTAAATTTTATATTCATTCATTGCTGTTTATACTGTCATTGTGTGAAGGCGCAAGTTGATGATACAGAAGATGTATCACTGGATTTCGGGGCAGAGGACGAAGAACGGACTTTGAGGACAGTTAAAATAAGGTCATCCGTTGCTATTTTACATAGAAAATGACCTTACTTTTTGTATAGCAGTCATTTAATGAATAATGAAGGATCGTGTTTCTAATAGTTAATTTAAGAATGGGAGATTTCCCCTCAAGATCTGGTAGTATGTAAGCCTGTCTCACATTTTATAATCACATCATATTAACAAAACTGTTTCGGTTTTTGTTTTCAGGCATCCTTTAGCAACCTTTTTCCACCTCATTTTTCGAATAAGTGCCATTGTGACTTACCTGTTCTGTGACTGGTTCAGCAAGAGTTTCGTCACCTGCTTTGTACTGATCATTACCCTCCTGTCCTTTGACTTCTGGTCTGTTAAGGTAATCAAGCTCTTTCACAGAACGGACGAGAATCAGCTATTAGATCACTAAATTCATTTAGCCTAATTAAGCACTTTCAAACATTGTTAGATGCTGTACTCTATATTTTTTGGGGGTTATAAGGTTCCCCCTGTTTGTCTCTTTGCAACAGAATGTAACTGGGAGGCTTCTGGTGGGACTGCGCTGGTGGAATCAGATTGATGAAGATGGCAAAAGTCACTGGGTGTTTGAAGCTAAGAAGGTGACAGAACTGACTTTTAAAGCCATTTTAACAGCAGACTAATTGGGGGAAAAATGTAATTTATTGGTTGATTAGCTACGGCTGTTAATCATTAACGCGTTCTGAAAGAAACATAAATTAATATTGAATGTCATCTCATGGAGGTTCTTCATGGAGAGTTACCAAATTAAAATGTAATTGTGTGAAATGATATTATTAATTTAATTAGATGAGTATTTATATATGCAACATAAATAGAGCAGCGTGATTGTGTGTCAGCTGTAGGAGGAGAATCATTTTATTTTTAAAATTTACTGGTATCGAGTATTTTCTGGCCTGTGGGGATATTGTTGAATTGGTGGTACACACTGAAGCATCTGCTGATAATTTCGGATATTTATCATTACAATTTAATAAAGCAACAAATAAAATGTAGCTGGAATAAAAAATACATATATAACTAGTATTAATAACAACAACAACAATAATAATAATAATATCTATAAACTAAATGTTGATAAATATGTAAATGGTATGTAATACAGTCATAATATTATGTTAAGTTCCTTTTTTTCTCTCTGTAACTTAAAAATAATGCATTGCTCTTGTTTTAAAAAGTGTCAACCATAGAAAATGTGTCTAACATTCTGGCAACTTTCCACACATGGCGTTTTGTGCAGTTGTTAATTGGTCTATGCGGTGCGAACGAACAAATGGTTTGTTACGGAGTAATGCATAGCTACGGTGGCCCATAACCACTACTGGAGTTGCCTGACTGTGGATTGCGGGCAGATTCATCTGTGGTCCCAATAAGGCAGAGCTTGTTCTGCTCCTGTTGGTTTCTCCTCAGAACAAGAACACAGCAACAGAAGCAGAAGCTCGGGTTTTCTGGTTGGGTCTCATCATCTGCCCCATCATTTGGACTGGATTCTTCTTCAGCACCCTCTTCTCTCTCAAGCTGAAGTGGCTTGTATGGATAAATTAGAAAATCTTCTACATAATACATCCCATTTCTAAAACATGGCTATTACAATATTTAAAGGTTTGGTACCAGTAGCTTCCATATATTAAGCTGAACATAATGATAAATGGTATGACCAGTATCTTCTGTCATCCGCAGGCTCTGGTAATTGCAGGCATCTCCCTTCAGGCAGCCAACCTCTACGGTTATATCCGCTGTAAGGTCGGAGGAGAGACTGGGATTCCAAGCTCAGCTTCATTCCTTGGACAGCAGTTTCTCCAGAGGGTAAATATGACACTTACTAACAGCTGCAAAAAATACTACATGAGACGAGCAACATGACCTGCATTTCACTGCTTATTCTTAACGATTATTTTGAACATTTTGGTAACTGGTGACATTTTGTGTCTCTGAAATAATTCCCTTGACAGACCAATATCCCCCTGTAATTATTAAACAAAGATAAGGACATACATATAAAAAACTTTGTTTGCATATGTATTAGCTATAACATTTGTGGTGGTTGCGTGTGTGTGTGTGTGTTTCATTGTAATTCGTTTTCATTTATTAATCTGACTGAATAGATCCGCACTGTAGATTGGAACGCGTGCATTCAGGTCAGGATATTTGAGGGCATGACTCACTGTTTGAGCTGCGAGCCGGCGGTATTTAAACCACGATGAATAGCAGAAATAGGGTCTGAATAATGTGGCATAAAGACACTGATATGTCATTTCTTGTTTTACAGCCAGACATCATATTTGGTGCTCTCTAAAGGAAGGTAATGTTTTTGCCATGGCTATGCTTGTAAGTGGCAAGTGTTTGGCCAACCAACAAGCATGTATTTTTCAACAATGGAGCCGTCCCCAGTATCCCCTCTTCTTCCAGTATCCTGCCTCACACTGTCTCCGCACCAGAAGCTCTTACGCCAGATCTTTGATTTATTCTTCTCTCTCATCCTCTCGTGATGGTCACTGGAGAAAACCGCTGCACTGATAAATAATGTTACATCTTTTATTTTTGATAATTTAACTCAGCTCATCTAATTAAATAAAATCTTCACTGTCAGCTGTCTCCATTATGATTATTCTGGGATACCAGGAAATGCCTGCCCTCCTCATCACCTAGAATGTTTCTGTACATATACACCAGATGGCGATATTCCCCAAGAAAGTGTACGGATGAGACAGTGCTTGTTTCTCAGAGGAAACCGTAGGTAGGTCACCCACTCCATGACATCCTACAGAGCTGGATTAGCCTTGAAAACATTTGTGATACCAACAGTGACAGCCTGTGCATGTTATAATGCAAAGAGATCAGAAATACTTTGCCGCCTAAGTAATTTTTGACTATCACAGCTTCAAAGACTTATGCTGAAACATATTAACAGGTTAAACACTTCTGAGTAAGTTAGAATCAGCTCCTAACAGAACAATCGATTTCAGAATTCAGCTATGAGCCCCAAAAAAACTGAATCCATTTATTTTCAGTTCATGATTAGGACATAGAGATTTGGGGCTTGCTCTGATATGCAAAGGCTTAGATGGGATAATGTAGAGCAGTGTTTCTCAGCTTGGTCCTCGAGAACCTCCAGATGGTGCAGTATGTGTTTTTGGGAGGGAGCA
>JAABNY020000095.1:25338240-25365152 GCA_015164015.2 Brevimyrus niger
CAAACTGGAACCGCCTCCGTGATGACACACCTTTGCCCTTATTGGCTGAAGAGTTTAGTTACATGCATGACGTTTGTGTCCCAGGCAGTTCTGATGCGTAATCTGCTATTTCTCCCGAATATCACCTAAAGCAGTGAGAACTGGTTTTCAGTAAATTTACCTGGTAAAATATATTTTTAATAAATGACATAAATGCTCTAATAGTACACGTAAGTTAATGGTTTATTTATTGTTAGTTACTGTAATGTTGTGCTGCTTTATTTGTTTAATCGTCCAGTCTGTGAAGAAGGCATTCAAGTAAAAATCACATTGTAGTATGACTCATGTCCTGGCGCGTACAATTTATATTAGATCGGTGTTCACGGTTTGACTTCTGATATTTATATCGAGTTCTAGGTCAAACTGGTTTGACTTTCAAGAAATTCGAGTTCTAGTGAGTTTGAGAACTGAGGTACCACTGTATTTCTAAAAATGTACAATTTGCTGCGTCTTCTAAGCCCTTTATTACAAAAATCTACAACATAATGTGCATCTGATGGCACCATAGCCCTGGAAAGGATTCAAACTTCTGCTTTGGCTTCTTCTGTCCCAGTTTTCCTTTTTGGAATTAACATTAAAAAAAGGAATTGTGAACAATTTCTGACAGAAAGGGACATAATGGTATTTCATTGGTCAGTAGTGTTGAGTTGCAGATAATGTGTCTTTGATCCTTTGAAGTTTCAAAGATAAAAAACATGAATATTTCTACATAATCTGAACATGTAAAGTATTATCGTGGGATTTCCATAATGTGTCAAGTGTGACTGCAGGCAGAGTTATGTTTCGCAATTAAAACCTATTTGTAATAATAAGCTGTGTTCTGCTTTGCCCACAGAACTAAAAGCACAGTAGATGGAGGCACAAGCCAGAGTGCTGGTCCAGCCCCATGTGTGACAAAGAAAGTCAATTTGTGCAAAGGGCATATCCAGCTTTGCAGGGAAGATGGGCCTTTAGCAACACCTCGATGAAAAGGGGGGCAGCATTGTTCTGCCATTTGGCCAGCAAATCTATTGTAATCCTTCAAACATTAAAAAAAGGAATGAGTCATGCAAGTTTTGCATCAAAGGGATTTTTTTTAAATCCAATTACAGCACAGTATGAACACCAACGTCAGTTTCTGTAAGAATT
The DNA here is from genome assembly GCA_015164015.2 of Brevimyrus niger. Classification (NCBI taxonomy): domain Eukaryota; kingdom Metazoa; phylum Chordata; class Actinopteri; order Osteoglossiformes; family Mormyridae; genus Brevimyrus; species Brevimyrus niger. The sequence goes on from JAABNY020000095.1 coordinate 25,339,408, forward strand.
ACTTAGCAAATAAATTGAACACAGATCTTGAAAAATGCTAAACTGGCAATACCCCCCGACTTTAAAGTTAAAGGGCGCTATTTTAATGATCTAAAGCACAAACTGCAAGATTTTTTTGGGGGCGTGGCCAACACACTTTTGTTAGTTTAATGGCAGAGAAATAGTCACTGCGCCAGGCCCATGGTCCAGAAGGATTGTACTTAGTCTTGTAATTAGGTATGAGTGTGTTTGGGCCATGACATGATATAAACCAATCAGAATGTAATCTCCTATTCCCTTAAGTTAGGTATGCTTGCACCTTGGCGAATTCTATTATAATGGCTGATTTGCCAGGCAGTAGAAAAGAACACTTTTCTGCAGAGTAAACTTGTGCATGAAGTGAAAGTGCATCAGTAGACTGTTGTGTTTATGGGTTATATTTTTGTGCTTGTGGGTTATACTTTAATAAAAACACAGAACTCAGGACTATGACTGTAGGTCCTTTTCTTCTTCACACTGTCAACAGAACACTGTTTGTAATAATGATACATAAAAAACTCCAACTCAAATATGTCATGCGTTTGAACTCAGATATGCAAAATGTTTCAGTACAATCAATATTGTTTTTTAAAGTTTTACTGTCCCTTATTGATTTCTTATTCTTAGAAGACAATGTTTTTATTGAAAGTTAGAATTACTTTGCTATACAGGCAAGACCTGTGGTTGTGGGACAATCACAGGTTCTGGTGGAACCTTTGCAGCGGTTCTTGGGGCTGAATCTTGACTTAAATAAAATGGTTCTGACAGTGTGTGGCTGTAGTGAGGACACTTGGAACGCTTCTGGAAAACCTCTGGGAACACTTCTGGAAAACCTCTGGGAACACTTCTGGAAAACCTCTGGGAACACTTCTGGCCATCACTGCTACAGAGAAATTTGTGAACATGAATGGTCCTACGAACTCGACGCGAATTCTCTGCCAGGGCAATGCAGGTCATTCCCAAGGATGAAGAGATGCTGGCACCCAGAACAGTGCAACACTTTAGCTCTGAGCTTGGACGGTTCCACAATTCTCAATCGTCACATAAGGCAACCCTCTTCAAGGGCAAGTTCATCATGGTGCTGGTAAAAATGGAGAAACTGGGGTAGGTCTTTTCTGGTTCCACTTTTCATAATTTGTGTTGTAATATGGAGACTCTCAATTTGACTGAAGGATACATCAACAGGAGTGCTCCCTTTTGAATGTTTTGATGTGTTACCTTTTCCAGACGTACAGTAGAAGGGACAGTGCATCAGCATTAGCAGTATTATGAGTCCTCTTGAATTGAATCTTGTACTTCTTGTCGTTGGGTCCAATTACTCAGGGCTATAGTCCCAAGTATTTTAGCCCCAATGCCAATCTTCCTTCAAAAAAAAAAAAAAAATAGGGGTAAACTCCCCTGGTGTTCATCTATAAACAGAGCCCACCTCTGCATTCCTGCTGCTGCAGTGAATGGAACACCCTTTTGTGGGTTGAACATGCAGACTAGCAATGTTGCGCAAGTTCACAGTTAACAAGAACCAGCTCAAAGTTCAGTTCACACAGATTAAAATGAACTAGTTCACATTCATAGTTCACATTTTAGAATTTTGAATGAAGCTCGCAGTCCCAAAAATGAACTAGTTCACGTTCTTGTCTGCTGATTTTTTATGAGCTGCTCTGGATCCAAAGTGAAATTTTTGATCATCAATCAAAATATCACTAGCATCATCCACCATTAAAAAGCTCTCTGAGTTTACTTTATTGACATAAACAAAGTATTAGTGTCACAAGTTCACAACTAGTGCATCAGAGCATACCAACACTGATCAAGACAAGGAACTAGGAAAATCAAGATCAGTGGATTTGTGCAAAAAATGTTATTTTTATATCTTGTACTCACAAAATAACAACATAACCAGGGTGTTGAGCACACTTCTGAGAACATGGCACAGAAACACAGCTTATAAAGTTATGATTCAATCTTAGAATGTCTTACAAAGACAAGTTTAATCACAGATTCATGATGTCCAGTTCATGGAAGGTGATGCACACCAATCATTTTTGCAAGCCCTTTTACTAACTGTGTTTAATCTTGTTAAAGGCTATGAAAACTACTTGAACTTAATCCGTTCAGAACTCAGGTTTGAATCCTAAAATGTTCAAGTTCTGATCAAATCATCCCCATAACAAATAATGGAAAACCAATTAATTGGTTCCCTGCCCCCAAAAAATTACACCTATATATATATAAATTAAACACAAAATGAACAGGATAAAACAAGAAGAGCATATACTGTACTAAACACATCTAAGCACATTTATCATAACAGTAATATGTAAAGTAAGAAAATGTATCCAATGCGTAGGTTTTAAATAAAAACAATGTGTCTGTTATGATAATGGAGGAAGCAAGCAGGAAAGCAGGAAAGAGGAGCCGGACGGAAGGGCAAACAAGGTTTATTGGGAATGGAAGGGCAGACAATCATGAACATGAACCACTAAAATTAACACTACAATGACTGATCTGGGGAATACTGACTGAGACACGGACTAAATACACCAGACAAGCCAAGAGGAACAGGAAACAGGTGATGACAATCGGAAATTAACACGAGGTAACAAAGTGGGCGTGGCACACATGAGGATCGGATGAGCTGGGCGTAACAGTGTCCTGCCCCAATCCGCTCCTTTTGTGTGCCACGCCCCCTCGTTAACCTCATGTGGAATCCCCATGTGATCAGCTGTTTCTTCTTGTTGTCATTAGTCCTCTGTATTTAATCTGCATTTCAGTTTGTTTCCACAGTCCGGTTATTGTATTGTCTGTCTGCTTTTGCCTGCCTTACCTGTAATTAAACCCCGTATTCCCTGATATCCTGATATCTGCGCCTTTGTCTCAGTTCCGTCCCTACTTGGTACAATATTATTATAATGAAATGTATTAATGGTTTATTATTTATGATATAAAAATTTATAAGAAATCTTTATTTTTAAATGTATCTTAAAATATAATAATTATTGTTACTATCATTGTCCAAATGTATTTTTACTGTCTAAATATATGTATTCAGCTAGTGTAAACATGCGCAATGTTATTACAGTGAATGCAAGGCTGAGACTAAAGCGTTACCCTTTGTTTCCGCTGAGAAACAAACTCAATGTTGGCACATTATTGGTTGACTGAATAATTAATTGGTACATTACATTTTTATTATATTATAATATTGGGTAAGCATGTAAACTTAAATTCACTGGTACAACACCACTGATCAAGATCATCAGGTAGTAATTTTCCACGGCGCGATTCTGGCATATTATAATATATATATCGAGTTTTATTTATTTTTTTGCGAAGTATTGCTACTTCTGGTATGTGAGCATCTTTCACTCTCACCAGAGTGAACGACATTCACATTCACATTCATTAATTGCAAGGTAATGTGTTCAGTGCACCGTTCACCAAAAAATTATTGGCACTCAATTAGCACATTCATGCACAACATTGGGCACTAGTAGCTAGTGATCTGTGATAAGGGTACACTCTGTCTCATACATATATCGGTTGAAACATTTTACACCTCAAGCTAGACTCAAGGTCTCTTGCAGAATCTGTGCATAATTCTTCTCTGCCACAGTCCACGATCATGATGCAAATGCTACTGGACATTCAAAATTTTAAAGAACCCTCTTAGCCTCCATGCGATCCATCTTACTGGCTACTTTGTCACGGATGGCATAAGAATCTGGATGAGCTTTGTGACACTTTGGTGCAGCGCTTTCATTTAACACCTTTGATGTGTTTCAACTTGCCAATGCCAGGCTTGACTCCTGCAGAGACATCATCCAGTGCTTCATTCAGTTTGCTATCCATTGATTGTATTTCAAGGGATACAGCAGGTAGACTGTTGATTGATCATTAATCTATTCGTAGTTGTTGCTGCCAATTACGATGCCACAAAGCTGGTCCTCTTGTTTTTTTCCACATACAAGTTTATACTGGCTTGCTAGTTCTTATATTTCATCGGCACAGGTGCTCCACCAATGGGAATTTTCTTTTCTACAGTGTAAGTTCTTAATTGGATGTCTGCAGACTTCAGCTCGGCATATTTAAAGTTTTCTTCAAACTCGGACTGGAGAATAACTGATGCTGCAGAGCCAGTGTCCAATTACATTTTAATTTGCCATTCACTAAGCCATATTACTCATGTTTTGGCAGCTTTTACAATGAAAATTTCAAAATTATGGAATCCAGTGTCAATCTCATCATCAGATTTTTCATTGACAGCATGCAAATTACTGATCTCTTAGAAAGTTCTCTTTATCTTTTTGTCCTCTCCCTGGTACAGTCTATTTATTTTGTCTGCCTGACATGCCATTTGTATGTGTCCAAATTTGTTACAATATCTGTATGTTTTACTTTTGGACTGACACTGGTCAGGTGTATGCGAGCCTCTGTCACAATGATAACAACTCCTTTGACGCTTCTGTTTAAAAGTTGCCGTTGTATTCACGTTTGTTTTAGTCCCTGAATTCAACTGCGCCTCTGGTTCCTGCTCTCAATTAAAGCAATTTCAACTGCTCTTTTAAGCTTGAGTTGCACTTAATTTAGGAGCCATTTCTGAATTCCTTCATGTAGAATTCCACAAATTAAACTTCTCTCAAAGCACGATTGAGTCCATCTCTGAACTAACAATTTCTTTAATTCAGCTGCCTAGACTCCCATTCCCTTTGATTCCACTTGAGAAATCAAAATATTTCAGCAATTAAAAGTGGTTTCAGCTCTAAATGTTCCTGCCTTATTTTCACAATATCCACAAAACTCATTTCAGCTGGTTTATCGGGGCACTTAAACTCCTATGCAAACTATACAGTATGTCTACTGTACATTAATCATCAGCTGAGCAATCAAAAGTGTCAATTTTCATGATGTAGCCAGCCATGTCTTCTTTATTATTAATTTAACCCTGTACTCATTGATTATGAGGTTATTAGCAAAGCCCTCAAGGTGCACTTGTTATTAAGTTAATTTAATCCATTTTCTCTTTTCAACTTGAACAATAATTTCAATCCTATTCCCCTTTGAAGAAAAATGTTTTGAGTTCCACTGGTTGGTTGTCTGGGTTCTTTTTTGGAAAATGCATTGTGTTGTGTTTGTGGGTTTCATTTTAATAAAAACATAGGATGCAGGGGTATGGCTGTAGGAGTCCTGGTATTCTTCACACTCTCAACGGAGCACTTTTTCTAATGACGTAATACTAATATATATTATACATCAAACAACCAACAGTTTATGCGAATGAACAATACCAGTCCTTATTATGTTAAATACACTTCACAGACCATCTACAGCACTGGTCACCAACTGTGCTCCTGGGTACCTACCACCCTGCAGAGCTTGGGTGCATCCTTTATTTAACACACTTCATGCAGATAATCAGGCCCTTCAGTATTTCAGTATTAGAGCCACTAAGCTTCAACATAGCTGGCTCCAATACTTGTCTGTATTAAGGGTGTTAAATTAGGGCAGCATCTAAGCTCTGCAGGGTGGGAGAAATCCAATAACAGGGCTGGTGGCCACTGATATATGGCAACAGCAGGATTCCACCAAAGCAGAGGTCATCCTTCCCACAGGACTTGCAGCAATGGAGTGCGGCTTTTACGTATGTGTGGATGCGATGTATTTCATTATGCAATCGTTTCGCTGGCGTAAGAACAAAAATAGGGCTTTGAATAAACAGGTGACAGGATTCCCCTCTATACCATCCCCCTGACATCATTCACAGCATAGCTCTCACACTATTCTGAATGCCTTATTACAGTATACTGATTATTTCTAAACAGTTTTTTTTTTGCTTATGATGCTAATGATGTGCTAATGATCTTGTCGTCATTTAGGGTGTTCAGACTTCAGAATTTACAGAGATCACCAAAGAGCAAACACGAATGCACTTTGTGGAAATATGCTTTCATTGAATTCATACACTCTACTGTAAAAATATACTATTGTAAATTTCTATGCATTATGTAACTTATTGAAAGGCTAGAATTATTACATGAGTTGATCCTGATTTGAAAGAAGTACACCATCCATCCATCCATCCATCCATCCATCCATCCATCCATCTATCCATCCATCCAATCTTGGTCAGTGTTGCAGAGATACATGTACCCATTCCAAGCAGACGAAGAAGTAGAATTCCTTTTAAAAAATACAATTTCTTCTAAAACATAAACAGTCTAATACTGGAAGTCTGAGAGAATTACAGTTCTGGGAACTCCATACCGCATTGCAAACGGGATTTACCAGAAAACATGCTTGGATAAAAAATACATTATCGGGAGACTACAGCTTGAAATCAGGCGGCTCCAGTGATATGCCTTTTTCAGGCCCTGGGAGGCGGTGAAGCAGCTCCCAGTCCACAGAACCAAAGCCGATGAGGTGTAAATTGTGGAGATTTTCCCAGCCCATGAGGCTCCTGGAGGTAAACACTGAGTGTTCAAATAAAGCTGCCCTCCTTATCACAATAGGAGCATAGCTGTAATGGAACTATAGTGGCCAGATTGGGTATCACGCTTTCATACCATAGTTTCAGCTCCTGTATTCAGGACTAGCATGCATAATTGCTGGACCTGGGACAAAATTATTTCTACAGGGCCCCCACATAAGGATCACTGTCTTTCCTGCCCCCACCCCCCCATTTCCCCAGTTGTTCCCCCCAGATGCCAGACCTGCCTGTAGCACTGTGAGGTAACTTCTGTTTCTAAACAAAGTGAGATTCATCTTTGAGACAAAAATGCAGTAAGATGACTATTAAAGTTTATTTTACAAAGCAGATGTTTCAAATTATTTAATAAAAATTTTCCACAGCAAACCAGCCATATTTTACTGATCATGCTGCCTGGTAAAATGACCATCTATCTGTCTTCCAGCTGTTTATTCTGGTTAGGGTCAGGGGGGGCCTGGACCCTGTCCCAGGCAGCACAGGGCACAAGGTTGGGGTACACTCTAAACAGGATGCCAGTCCATTGGAGAGAACACCCACACAGTATTACAGACTTGGTTATTATAATAATGAATTACACATAGACATTAAAAGTTTGATTCAACTTTTCATTAGTACAGTACATGGTGCAGCTTCTGTACATGCAGTCCTTGACTGCTTTGATGATTTGCTTGCGCTAAAGTTGAGACACTGAATTTTTTAATAGTCAGTCTATGTCTGGGTTAGATTGCTGTATTTCGGGCTTTTTCTACACAGAAAGATCCTTTTTGATAAACACCTGCCTGTACAATATATGCACAATATTAATAAAGACCATGTTTTTTAACAGCATAGGGCACAATGCACTATATAAATAAAATTGCATTGCATTGCATTGCACTATTTCCCAGTCCGGTCCTCAGGGACATGCAGTCAGTCCATATTTTTGTTCCCTCCCAGCCCCCTACCGGGAGCAAAAATGTGGGCTGTCTGGTAGGGAGCTTGGAGGGAGCGAAAATATGGACTGACTGCATGTCCCTGAGGACCAGACTGGGAAACGCTGGGATAGGGTATACTGTACATTATAAGAAGGCCCCAGCCAGGAGCCCACTTTGTGTGGCAGGGTGAATTGGGGAGACACCTTTCCAATGACCATTATTTTCTTCAGTCTAGCCTTGGCATTATAAAGCAAAGCATGACATACAGTATGACACATACTCCCTAACTGGTGTGCATGCTGTTTTTGACAAATACTCATTTTATGCTCATAGTAATTTTCTTGTGCTAAATGCACATACTGATAATAAAATGGCACAGTGAAGAAAAGGAGGACAGCTTATGATTGTAAGTTGTAACCAGGATATTGCCCTGGCTAGTGATCTACAGTGTAATACTGTATTAGTACTGTGCAGCAAAAACATCTCCAGATGTTACCACATCCACCATTACTGTCATTAACCTCAACTGACCTGTAGCTCCCTGTGGGTGTGCCTGTCACCTTGTCACATCTCATGTGACATCCCCACTCCACTGTTTCCTATGTAGTCTCTTTCCATTGCAAGCGATTTGGGCCAAAATATATCAGTGGCTGCCTGCACATCAAATTTTATGTGACACGGTCATGAGTCAACCCTGGAACGGCTTCAGTGTAGCTAGCTGTGGGTTTGGCTTCACACTGCATATTTTCATCCCAGACCGAGTACGAGCTGACAGACACCGATCGACGTGGGCATCTCTTTCAGAGATGGGGTGGCCTGGATGGACTTCAGATCGCGTGGCTTCAGTACTGGGGTGACATGAAAAATGTAGCTATGTAAGATCCCTGAAGGCACCCCGGCTGGCCTGATGTCATGGAGAAGGCCCTTTCCAGGCCAGAGAGATTCCAAACTGGAGCCCGAACACACTCGCCTAGTGTTCTCCCAAAGGGATATCACTACCAATGTCAAAGCGGGTAAAGCATGACTGCTTTTCCAACTTTTTAGGAAAAGCTACACCACTCCTGGCAAATTAATAAAAAAATAATAATTCTGGGATGATTTCAGCTGTTGCATCATCTTCACTTTTGCATATATCTTCCCAGAATGCAGATGCATGGATCAAAGGTTCTAAGCTGTCATGTGACATGATCTTCTTTTAATTATCCCTCTTCACATTGGTTCTTTTTTTGTTCAATACAATTGAGTCTGCCTTCTTAATCTGTTTTGATTGAGGGTTTGGGTTTTGCACAGATAAGATAAAGGAGAGTTGACCACTGATACAATGTCAGGGTATGTTCATTGTAGAAACTGTGAACAAAAGCATACCATTGAAAATCCTCCTGTATATACAGTAGGGTTAGAGTTAACACACTGAGGTTAGGGTGAGGGTTGGAAAAAGTATGGTATTTTAAGGCATCAACGTGTGTTTTTATGACAGGTCTGCTCCCCCGTAGGATAGGAAACCACAATTTAGCATGCTTTAGTAGTATATTTCCTACTTTCCAACAGCCTGTTGTTTCACCCTAAGGCCCCAAATTAGGGTTAGGGTTAGCGCACTGAGGCTAGGCTTAGGGTTGAAAAAAATATGGCATTTTCAGCCATAAACATGTGTTTTTATGATAGGTCTGCTCCCCCGTAAGAAGGCCCCAAATTACAGTAAAACCCATAAATAAATGAAATGGAACCTTTTCGTTTAGTTCAGTTGGTGCATTTTTTTCTTTACCTTTTTATCTTTTTTCATCCAGTTCATGTTATTGTCATTACTGTTCGTGTTATGGCAACAGTGCAATGACAGGAAGTGGTTTAATGTTTGCTGGGTAATATGCTGCCTAATTAATGAGTGAAACAGCCCTTTTAAAATGGCAACAAGACGTTCCCAGATGATTAAGACTTTTAGTAAGTAATTAGCAGAAATACATTTTAATGAGGACAGTTTGTTGAGAAATTACTAAGTTTTAATGTACAAATGTTTTGCATCATATGTATACACCATGAAGCCCTAACATTAAAACCACCTACCTATTATTGTGTAGGTCTCCCTTGTGCCATAAAAACAGCTCTGACCTGTTGAGCCATGGACTCCTTAAGACCTTTGAAGGTGGTATCTGGCACCAAGATGTTAGCAGCAGGTCCTGTAAGTCCTGTAAGTTGTGAGGTGGAGCTTCCATGGATCATACTTGTTTGTCCAGCACATCCCACTGATGCTTGATTGGGTTGAGACCTCAAACCCTTCCTGAACAATTTTTGCAGTGTGGCATTACCCTGCTGAAAGAGGCCACAGCCGTTGGGGAATACCGTTGCAATGAAGGGGTGTACGTGGTTTACAACAATGTTTAGGTAGGTGGTAGCTATCAAAGTAACCTCCACATGAATGCCAGGACCCAAGGTTTCCCAGCAGAACATTGCCTAGAGCATCACATTGCCTCTGCCGACTAGCCTTCTTCCCATAGTGCGTGCTGATGCCATCTCTTCCCAGGTAAAGAACGCACAGACATCTGGCCATCCACGTGATGTAAAGGAAAATGTGACTCATCAGACCAGTCCACTTTCTTCCATTACATCATGATCCATGGTTCCATTGTGGGTGGTAGACAGGGGTCAGCATGAGCACCCTGACCGGTCTGTGGGGACGCAGCCTAATATGCAGCAAGCTGTGTTATCCTGTGTATTCTGGCACCTTTCTATCATATCCAGCATTGACTTAGTCAGCAGTCTGTGATAAAGTAGCCCTCCTGTGGCTCTGGATCAAACAGGCTAACCCAAGCTCGCCACACACATCAATGAGCCTTGGGCAGCTATGACCCCATCGCCGGTTCACCGGTTGGAGTTCATTTTGTCACTTTTGGTGGGTATTGACTACTGCACACCACGAACAGCCCACACGACTTGTCATTTTGGAGATGCTCTGGCCCAGTCACCTAGTCATCTGAATTTGCCCCTTGACAAAGTCTCTCACATACTTACACTTGCCCATTTTCCCTGCTTTCAGCACATCAACCTCAAGAACTGACTTTTCACTTGTTTAATATATATTGGCACCCATGACAGGTGCCTTTGTATGAGATAAGAAATGTTATTCACTTCACCTGACAGTGGTTTTAATGTCATGGCTGATCAGTGTATATGTCATAATTAAGTAATGAACAAGTTATGGATAAAAATGTACGAACTGTATTAAAAGTGATAGATAAGCTGACAGTGTAACAACATAAGTTTAAGTAAGAAAAGAATCGGTGGATGGGGAACATTTATTGCTTCTCTGCTATTGTGACTATGGTGATAGAAATAGTGGTTTTACCTCATAATGTGAACATGAGTCATCTAATTGTTGATGATGCCGTTCCTGAAAATGACTTGATATTTCAGCTGAAAAATAAATGCTGGAGATACTATTTATTAATGTGCATGATGCATGGTCGAGCTAAATACTGTAATCTTGATAACTACACACCTAGGCTGTTATTATAACATTGGAAAAAAACATCTATCAGGCCATTTTACTTAAAGCTTGCCATGTCCTTTAGGTATGAGCAAAGTGTGGCCTCATTCTTGGCAAATATTTCATGGATCTGATGCTCAGAGTTGACACTAGACAAAAGCCACGAAGCGGACGTCAAAATGAATCTTAATGACCACAGCTAGCAGCCTCTATACAAAAAAAGGGTGCTTTTCAATATTCAATTAGATGGAAAAAAAACATTTGTCCATCCATCCATCCATAGATTCATTCATTCTATCCATGAAACAACTGAAAAAAGAAAAAAACAAAATATGAACACAGATTTTAGCATGGAGGACAGTCTCACCTGACCTTAGGAATTATATGACTCTGAATCTGGGCATCATTTTGACAGCATAGCAAACCTGCCGCAGCATCCCACCATGTGTTATTCACGTTACCTGCAGTCATGGTGCAACACAACGTAAAACAATACAGGCTTTGATGCACACGAGCCCTCTCATGTTCCGTGGTGGGCTCTGATTTACTGAGCTATGCTCAAAGCAGGCCGCTCTCACGTGTCAGCTCCCGCCCGGCTGGCTGCTGGCTACATCTGTGTACCTCAACGAAGCTCCATAATTTCAGGGTATTCTGGTGCCCAAAAAACCTGAAAGCAAAAGCTGACACTGCCTGTTACACAAGCAATAGCAATGACATCATTGTCAAAAAATACATAAATACAGAAATATAAATTACCGCAAATTAACGTTTTACATACTTATACCAGTGCAAGCAGAAGGTCTAGCTTGCTGTCGGCAATACTTCAATCTTGCAAAAGTGTGATAGATTCATTAAAAAAAGCTTCAGTTTCATAACAAGATACAATATACTTTGCTGTTCAGAGCGAAACAGATCCACGTTTCTTAAAATAGATAAGTAGGTTGTTTTCTGTGGGGGAATTTGGTAGCAGAGAACTACAAGGCTCACATCATTTTCATATTCCACTGTATATCATTAATTATAAAAACACAAATTACAGGTCTTTTTATGAATACATTTTACAGCTTTCGTCATCATTGTGTGTTCATATGTATGTGTGTGTATTTAAAATATTTTGCTAGATTTTTTTCTACATCCATTTCAGCATAACATAGCCAAAAGCATTCCTGCATGCTTCACACAACACTGAAGGTTATAAGAATACAAATGCGGGGAGCTTTTTTGAAAATGGTTACATATGTGGTAAATGAAATATATATGCGTTACGCATCAACAGCTGAACAGGAGACTTACTGGACCTACTCAGACAGATAGTGCAGAGTAACCAACGGCTGATTAGTTCCTGAGTATATTATGGGCTGAGAGTCCTGCACCTGGACCACAAGAGACCTCCCACAAATAACCCGGCCCTGAACATACAGATCACTAGACACTCCAAACAGGTCCAAGACATTTATTTATATACCACACCGCAGTTAAGCTATAAAAAGCTTCTCGCTGTTCCCTCTCAAGTTCTGTGTGATATGAAACCCAGTTCTTTGTAATCTCTAAGAAAGTACTTGGTAAAGAGGAGCCGGGTCTGTATCCCAAGCACACTCCCGGTCTCTGGTAAGTGCAGAGCAAGCATTGAATAAATAGCTACAAATAAATGGAGGTGACCCACTTTCCAATGGCCTGTCCTGACTATCTACTCATGGGATCTAAAGAAGTCTTGCTTGCTCTTTCATTCACACTCATACTGTATATGTATGATGGAAAGGTCTAGGGGAAAGGTCACAGGTCTACTCTATGTTCTTCCTTCCAAATTCCCTTCCTGCCACGATGGAGCCTTATCTGACCACCTGCTCAATCGACTGAATAATAACAAATGCAATGATCCCTCACCTGAGATGTTATAGTACCCAGTAGATAAGGATCCTCCTCTAACCTCCCCCAGAGCGGCATGCAGCCTGGATATGGTTGGCCAACCTACTAAGCAGCAAGGTGTCATCTTTCCCTCTAATTTGTCAACAGCAGTCTCCTGTCTCTAAACAAGCGCTCACTGTGTTCACCCTCTAAAGACCCCAGATTCTGCTCTCGCCGCTCTCCACGCTCTCAAAATCACTTTAGAAACTTTTCACAAACTTTTCAAGGCATACACACAAGCTTACCTCCCACTCGACCTATTCTGACAGGTACAAGGATGAGGAGGGTAACCAGACGTAGCTCATCCTGACACAGACTTCCAAATTTCACTACATCCTTACTGTTGGCTGCCAGCCCTTAGACAAATGACTGTCCATGATAAAAAAAATAAAAATATACCATGTAGATCTGCAGCGTTAGGAAATCATCTTTCAGATTTATCCTGTTTCTTCCCCTATCTACCTTTTTTTTTACTCTGAGGATTGAAAACGCATCTAGATCATTACAATATTTTGGTAAACAAGACAGATATATGAGAAAACATCCATGGATTTATGGATTACCCATTACCACTGAAGGTAACACAATATTTTCTAAATTATATGTCCATTATTCACATCTCCCCATAACCCTGTTCTGGACTAATGGCTAGTAGATGGATGGATGACAGATGGATGAATGGGGGAAGGGATGTATGGATGGATGGATAGATGGATGAGTAATCACTTATAGAATTCTGAGCCTAGACCAGGGGTGGCCAGTCTTATCTGCAAAGGGCGAGTTTATATGCAGGTCTTTGGGATAACCTGTAGGTCAGCTGTTCAAACCCAGGTGTGAGGAGTCTTTAGCCTATCAGTCCTCTAATTAGTAATCTAATTAATGAGCTTCAGCAAAATCCTGCGTACGGAGTGGCCCTATCTGGATAAGATTGCCCACCTCTGGCCTAGACCCTATCCCAGAATGCACAGGGCATGGCAGTGGGTACACCCCAGACAGTATAGCAGCTTATCAAAGGGCACATATATAATGGAAACATACTGTATAGTCACCGGTAAACTAAATGTCTTTGGACTGTGGGAGGAATCCAGAAGCAACCTACATGAACACAGCCAGGGACAGGCCACCATGCCTTTCCCTGAGCTGCTGTGCCAGCCTCATACACAGAAACATCAACTTGGGGATTTCAGCAATGGAGTCCGTGATGGAGCCACAGGGGTTACTTACAAAACCCGAAAACAATATATGACAGGAAACATCTACGAGGAACCAGAGAGCAGAATGGGAGCTGGAGAAATGCAGGTAGTTATCTCTATTGAAGCCATAAGCCAGGGTAGGAAATGATCTGGAACAGGAATGGGCATACTTAGAAGAGTGCTGCTGGGGACAATGGTGCCACACTAACTTTCCTTTACTTTCCCAACGAGGTCATGAAAATGGTTAAGATTATTCCCCACACCATCAAGGCTACTGAACCATCTGGCTGGATCAGATGTGACACACCATATAAGGTTCTACTAAAAATTAATATGGGATACTTCACTTTATGTAGTTGACTCCTTTAATAAAACCCAGTGTCATTACTGCATATTTATTTGCAATTAAAGGTAAGGGTGCACAAACATATATAAGCTCATGTCATTAGACAAACCTTTTTAATTGTTAATGCGAAAAGCAGATCGTATGGCATGGAGAGATATGGTCAAAAGGTTTACTTTCTATTCGACCACTGCGCATCCGTGAAGACCCCTGTTCAGTCATTTGCTTTATTATATTATTTTTGATAATCCACACACATAATAACCATTACACGAGGTGTTATAACTAGCACAGCTGCATGAATAACGCAGTTTATAGCGCTTTATTTCAATTAAATGAAATCTGTATATCGTTTGCTACAGTCCCGATGTTCCGGGCAATTCAGTTTCCCTGTTTCCCCTGTCGCGCGCTGATTTGTACACGGTTTCGCTGTTGTTTTAATGTTTTTTTTACGAAGCTCTTGAGGTAAATAAGACATATATTTTAAAACATCACATGCCTTTTCGATGTTTATTGTTTTTACAGATAATAAATGAAATTATTTTATTCGCTGGATAGATATTTTTTGATGAAAACGGTATAGTACTGCTTATAACACTATATATGCGTGACGATCTACTGTATTCACATATATAATGTACCTGAGTGATTTTCAGACATCTCACATACATATTTGCCTACATATTAGGAGAAACATTATTTCCTGACATCCAAAATATTTGATTCCCCCCTGTTAAAACAGGTATACAGCAACTCTGGGCCTCGGTACAGTACTAATACTATACAGTATTCACATGTAATAATGTACCAGGGACTTTCAGACATTTCACATACCTCTTTGCTTTATTATAAGTGGAAAAAATATTTCCTGATATACAGGGGAAACATAGGATAACTGAATTGCCCGGAACACCGGTAAGGTTATATACACACATTGTTAGACGTCACTGAAGAAAGAGGAGGGGCGTCACTTTATAGTCATTACTTTTTTGCGGCGTTAACGTAGTTCTTCTCAATTCCCATCACGTTCCTTTTTACATGACAAGGTCTTAACGTCTGTTTTGTTCCATTAAAATAACCACCTTTTAAAGAGACATATCTCGAATCAAGTGAGTATACTTTTTACTAATAAATACGTAGATGAAAGCACGTGCAGGTTTCAAACTTAGCAAGAATGATACACTTTGAATAGGAACTGTTATAATACATGTTCATTGTATTGAATTAATTAGAGAAATGCGTGAGGTGTGCTTTTTAAATCGGCCTACTGTATAATTTATTTTCTAAACATTGTATAAACATTATCCAAAGTCATAGTTCCACAAAGTGCTGTTGATAAAAGTCTTGCTGAAGAAATTAAAATCAGCGCATGCCAATAATAGTGAAGTTATCCGCGATATGCATCATTTTAAAACACATGCAAACGCAGTTTTGTCGTAATATTTATTGTAACACTTTAGTTGAATTGGTACAGAATGAGCGTATATTTACAAATAGTTTTTATATGTACGCATTTTAGGATTTCCAGTAAATGATGCAGATAAATGAAATGGAAGTATGTCTAAGTATTAATTTGAAACATTGTACAACCCCCAAAAAAGGATTTAATGATGTGTTGGTCTGTAATGCATTTTGAAGCAGTTACTATTTCTTTCACAAATCAAATACTAAATATTTTATACAAATATATTAATGGGAATGGTCTTTATCCGTGGTTCTGTGTAGTTCGGCAGGTTAAATGAAATGGAAATGATTTTATTAAGGAAACGAACCCAGCCAGAATCTCTCTTCAGCCAGTTTTTAAAATGCAGCGTTATATCGGCCTGGCTTTACAGACTGGGCTGCACTATGAATTCATCAATCTCTCATTTGGGAAACAGGAGCTAGTGGTGACTAACTGGGAGAGGCTTTCAGTTTGCTGGTCAGAGGTGTGGCCAGTTTATGAAGCATTTATATACCATAGCGTCCAGTACAAACGGGTAGCCGTAGGCAATCGGTGGTAGATAAAAGAGACCACTGCAGGAACCGCTGTGAAGTATCCGCTCCTCGCTTGGCTGTTTAAATTATAATCATCAAGCTGTCAGGGCTCTCTTTTCCTCAGGATGCCCCGGTAGGCATCCTGCATCCTTCAAACATTTGGCTATATTCTTGCAAACTAATTGAGTTACTGGAGTAAAACAATCGGCTCATTGCTGACATTTGCAGTGACGTGCTTTCAATAAATAAAAGAGAATTTCTTGTTCGAGAAATAAAAGGTGCAGATGATTGGAACAGTTTACGTGCTATGGGATTTCGTCCCCCCTGCACTAAACAATGGACCTTCCATAACCCAACCTGACTTACAATTGCTCTGAACCAGTGCTTCCAAACGCTCCTTGGGGACCCCCAGACAGTCCACGTCTTCACTCCATTCCAGCTGCGGACTGTCTGGCAGGGTGCTGGGAGGGACTGTAACGTGGAAAGTCTGGGGAACACTGATCTAAACATTTTCTTTTTGTTAGTCAATCAGTTCATATGAAGGAGGGGGCTCCTGTGGTAGGTGTTATTTATGCTCCTGGGCAACAAAGATCCCACCTCCTTGCTATAACTTGCTATAATATTCTTCTCTTCTCTTCTCTTCTCTTCTCTTCTCTTCTCTTCTCTTCTCTTCTCTTCTGCTCCATAAACTGTAAGTTATACTGGACACCCTCACTGTACATATTTATTAAGGAAAATTACAAACATATTTTGTATTATACATGAATACATTTTTGTTAATGTCAGAATATTACAAGACAAGTATGCACCCTATAATTGAACTAATGAGGTCAACAAAGTCAACACATTCCAATACCGTGTGACCTATATTGAACATTTAGATGAAACTGAAAATTAGTAGACCTATTTTATGACTAAATGTATACATGCAGGGTACTGAGCTTTTAATAATATCATGCTTTTGAATATTTAAATAAAATTAAAACTTATTGGATGACATCAAGAACAACAACTTTATGTAGCTTGTTTCTGCCTATTCACTGAGATTGTGAGACTACCTGGATGAAAAAAGCAGGGTTGAGCTTTATCTCAGTGTTTTCTTTAGAATAGAAGCCAGCGGTGTTGTATCTTCAGCCGTGAAAGTGCAATGGTGTGCTATCTGCTGCTCACTGAGCTCTGAATGAGAGTTTGAATCGGTTTTTCAATGAAAGATAATCAACAGTGCACTCCAGCCCTTCACTACTATGAATTTGTCCTTTTCCTTGCGACTGAGGTTTATCTGAAATGTTGTGCCTCATAACGATACAAAGTAATATACATTAATACACACGATAAAAATGAACATTTCTTGCTTCTTATGTCATGCATTTGTCAGTCCTCTTTTCCATTTACACTAAGAATGAAAATGGGAATGAGGGACTTGAGCAGAGTGTCCTCAGTGAACGGTAGGAGAGTTCACAGCCAGGTATTTATGGCAGCGGCATAGGTATGGGGGGAGGGGGGGCATTTAAATCATTATCCAAGATTAGGACACACTTTTCGTCTTGGGAGACAGCAAAGAAGCAGCAGATGCCTATGTATTTAGCCGAGCTAAGCTGCATGAAGGTGAATTTTCTCAAGTGAAGCCAGCCCAATCAGAGGAAGGTAGTACGTTTGCTCCACTGCTGAACATGAGAATTTATGTTGGGGATGGGGAGGTGGGGATGTACAAACACAAAGATTAGTAATCATAACCTTTAAACAAGCTACCACAGTCACTATTCTGAACATTGTGGACAAAAACAAACAAAAGCTAACTGTGGACTACTGACTTGCGTAATCTATCGTTTGCTTAGGGAGGCAAAAAGATCAACCCCACCTACAGTATAAAGAAGAGAAGAATGGGTTTCAGTATTCTGATGCAGATGGTTTCTTTATTCTTGTTTTCCATACTTTTTTAATTTCATGTTTGGGTAGCGTCTCTTCCATATTTGCTTTATTCGCCATCTTTTGTACACCAGGCTAATACTAACGACTAATGATTGAGTTTACACATTTTTGTGTGATTCAACTTCTTTTGTTGTGCGAATATACCAGAGGATGTACACCTGTGAATGTATACTGCATATTAACGTTAGGATGGCCGAACAAAATGCAGTGTTTTAGTTGTTTTTGGTAATCTGGTAAACAAATAAAGAATGTAAATGGGTTCTTTTTTGGGGGGAAAAACAAAATATGGTAATGTTTGCGAAAAATTGTTTTAGGATATTGTGTCGGAGAGCATCCAATATCAAACATATCAGATTAAATCCAGCAGAACATCCTGGGTATGAACCGGAACACAAAATTAGAACAAGGTGCACGATGGCCCTGTTTGTAGTGGAGCTTATCGACGTCTAATAGTGCTACAAATGCCACAAGTGAAAAGGTTCAATAAAAAAAAGGTTTCTATGTAACTTCACAAGGTCCGTCACATTTGGTGAAATTGTATAATACAGTTTTGGCTTGGTTTTCCAGTTCAAAAGATTTAATATACATATCAGTAATAATAATAATAATAATAATAATAATAATAATAATAATAATAATAATAATAATACCTTGTAAATATGCAGGTGAAATGGCCCAGACTGTATTACGCAGTCAAACCTAGTGTGATCCTTATGTAAAATATCCGGTGATGACACTCTATTGTCCTTTCCTGCGTTCGGCCTATTCATTGAATAGCCTCTTTGTGCTGGTACTGCAAAGATTAGTAAATGCAAAAAACAGAAAGATTTGACACTGATAAGGCCACAAAACGGTCCAGCAGTTTGACACTGATAAGACTGAGATGTTAGCACAGCGGCTTTCTTGCATTCCAAATAATTGCATTTGAAATATGGTGTTTCTGAAGTGCAATCTGCAGAGGGATGGGTGCAGTGTTGATGAAAGCAAGTGAAGAATTCTAAGACTTTCGGCTTTGGTTCAGTGTTAAACATTTACACGTTAAACTTTAAGAGGAATTTTAAGAGAACAATTTCCTTTGGCTTACAATGCCATGTTTCAACCTATGTTACAGTTTTCTCAGTATTTTAATTATGTACAGTACTATT
This sequence comes from Brevimyrus niger, assembly GCA_015164015.2. NCBI lineage: Eukaryota > Metazoa > Chordata > Actinopteri > Osteoglossiformes > Mormyridae > Brevimyrus > Brevimyrus niger. The sequence continues at coordinate 25,358,794 of JAABNY020000095.1, forward strand.
GGTGTAAAACTGATATGTCTGTCAAAGTGTGTCAGCTTAGCCATTTCAACTCTACTAAAATCACCCCAGCATTCACAGCAACCATTCAATACACCTATGACTTTTTTTATACTCAACCACTAACAGACATTACAGTATATAGCTAATCAATATCTTACTGACTTTTTAAACTAATTTAAATTTACATATGCTCTAATGCTAAATTGTGTTTTTTTGTTCTATGCCAAAATGCACTTATACAGAAAACATTTCTTTTGACTGTCTAAGACTTTTGCACAGTACTGTAACATTATAATCTAAACTCATAATGTGTGTGTGTGTGTGTGTGTGGGTGAGAGAGAGAGTGAGTTTAAATCTCTATGTTTATGTTTGGTCACATTTAAAAAGGGAGGTCAATGCAGTGACAAGCTTGGCTTTAAAATAGGAGCAAAGATTCTACTACCAAAAAGACTGGAGACAAATGATTAAAGTGTTTGGCCTAGAGCGAAATGGAAAAGCTCAGAGAGAAGCTTACAAGATGTGCTGATTTTAAGATCTGAAGGTTTTTATTAATGCTGTTGCAGCCCAATGTCCTGAAGTCTTTTTGTGTTTTTGAGCTGTAGGATTCATTCTTTAATAGTTCGCTTTAAGAATTCATGATGTTTTAGTAACTCTTTTTGACTTTGTCCCTTATGTCAAAGCCAAACTCATCACATACTCTACAGTATGTTACCACAACAGTATGAGCTGAAACTTTCCACAGGACCAATCACGCTGTTGGATTTTAACCCGATTGTGCTCAAATTCCCTTCACCTTTCAGCCCCTTCACTCTCCTGAACATGCTGGTCATATTGGCATCTGTATCCACATTCCATATAATATCAGCTGTACTTCTCTTCGTTTCGACAATAAGCAATGTAAGTAGATAAACAAATGATTTATGAAATGTTACTTTTTATTGTTAGCTTTATTAGCTATAGTGATCAGATAAACAAAGTATGAGGTAGTATCAGAATAATATTTTAATTATAAAGTATATTTTGGTGGTAACTATAGCAACGTGCAACATAAGCAAAACATTATTTATAATGTGAAGGTGATGGTTTTTTGTGCTTTTCATTTCCCCGCAGACTGCTTTCCATGTGACGAGGTATTTTGTTGCTTTTCTTACAGGCTTGGTGGGTGTCTGGAAATTTCTATGTTGATCTTTGGTTTGCCTGCAACAGCACCTGCTTTCCTGTCATCAACAGTGTATCGAAAGGTAACCTACTCTTTACGAGATTTAATTATGTCTTTTTCTTTAGTCTCTTAAAACAAATAGCTGTCCTTTCAAAGCTGATACCATATGTACCAATATGCAAATGGAAATCTGTGTGCCTGTTTCAGTGTGGCCCTGTGGCGTGCAAGTATATGATCCAGAATGTTTTGAAAAAACTATGTTCAACCCAAATATATTTCTGTTTGTAATGAAGGATATCTTCAGGCTGTCCAGACCACCATGATACTGGCTACCATATTGTGCTGCGTGGGATTTATTGTATTCATCCTTCAGCTTGTCCGTCTGAAACAAGGGGAGAGATTTGTTATTACCTCCCTTGTCCAGCTGGTCTCTGGTAAGTGTTGAGAATAGTACTTCCCTGATGCATTTTATTTTCTACAGATCACAATGCAAGGTTCATAAGTTCAACCTTGAGGACTGCTTTTATGTTGGTATGCTCAGAGGAAAGGCCCTGTGCATGAATGAGTTGTTCCAGATCCTGGTTTTAAAGAAGACTAGGTAGCATCACCGACAGATTGGTCACGTTTAAGGTGTATAACCAGAGACAGCCTGTACATATACAGTACAATATGGCAGAAGGACTACATTTTTCTGTAGTGTGCATGATTTCCTTATATATGCCTTTTATTTTCAATAAATTTAATGTAATTAAACATATGGCACAAATAACACAATAACCATATTAAATATGAACACCATTTACGTATAAAACATAAGCCTTTCAATTAAAATTAATAATAGCACAGCACATTGTCACACTTCGGTGAGTGGCGAGCAGACAAGGGAGGCAGGAGAAGTCAGGTTGAGGGAAATAGCAGGGTTTAATGGGAAAAACGGGCAGGGTACTCACAAACATATGACGTTAATGACCGATCTGGGAAAACTGACTGAGAAACGGACTAAATATAAAAGACAAGCTAGACTGAACGAGCAACAGGTGACCACAATCAGGCAAAAACAGGAGGTAACGAGGTGGGCGTGGCACACAATAAGGAGCGTCCGGAGCAGGGTGAGACACACATACTGAGTTGATTTGGCATATTGTCTAAACTGATGTTATGAGGAACTGGGACGTTCACACCACCACTCCACATGTTTCCAGAGAAACCGTTTCTCTGGAGCCACGTTTATTTTTGTTACTTGCTGGGCCATAAACAGCGGCGTAAAAAAGAAGGTGCACTGAATGGCCCAGTCCTGTCTGGACCTCAGCCCCGCAAAGATGCTGCGGTGGGACTCAGAGCGCCCAGCATAAACAAATGCCTTCAAAAATCGACGAAGGGAAGCAATCTTGTAAAAATCAGCCAGCCACAAATGTCCAAAAAATGGTGCGAGAGACTAGCAAACTCATACAGCAAACGATTACTTTAACTCATTGCTGCTAAAGGTGGTTCTGTCACTATTGTGTACTGTATTATCGTTTTTCCCTCTTGCCTACAGATTTGACTTAAAGATTGACTTAGGTAATGGATCTCATTCGTAACCTGGAGACTCCCTGTACACGAGACTGTATTATAGTATAAGTAATAGGTTTATATTTCAGCTGTCGGCTGAATTAAATATATTTTCTCCCTTCGCTTACTATGACTGCCTCTATGACAGAAAATATGTATCTGTATAACCGACTCCCAAATGTACACACACATATAGATTAGCCATTTTTAGTTTGTATATGTAAGCCAGCTGATTCATATATACACATGCCGAGTGGAGCAGCATAACCTTCACATACTGCTTCATAGCTGGAAACTATTGATGTGAATGTCACAGTGATGTATGGGTAGTTTATTTCTGGATATCTTCCATGCATCCATTTCCAATAGCTGCTTATCCAAATACGTCTGCAGTCGTCTGGAACCTCTGTGTGAAAATGCTCAGTGTCAGGCATTCTACATGATGCTGGTACATCGCAGGCCATATATACACCTTTATTCCCACTGTCAGATAAGGAAACCCAGGATAGGTATCTCCCATGATTATGCATATTCTAACAGGAGAACCTTACAACCTGCAAACAGGAAAAGAATACAAAACAATGGAGAACCCAATAAGGACAGTATGTATGATTACAGTACAATACTTTACATGTAAGTAAGCTCACACTGCTGGCTTATGAATATTTATGTTTGAGAGATTAGACTCATACACAGACTAAGGGTGCAGAGACAGCATCCCCCTAATCCTCATGTCTTTGGGCTGCGGGAGGGAAGCAGGGAGACATAAGGACAGCCAGAGGGAGAACATGCAAATTCCACAAACACAAGGCAGAAGTTAAACTGCTCATTGAATGCAGGCCTCGCTGGGGCTGAGTACACACTTGGGATACCTGCTAATCCATGTCAGGGAGGAAACTTTGAGCTAGGACAGGGTTTGTAATCTACCACTTCAGTCAAAGGGACCTGGTTTTCCCTTAAGTGCTGAGTTACTTCTGTGTGCTGATTGGTTGGTCTCCTATAATTATGCATGTGTCACTGATGTTAATGTCAAACAGCTGGATGAGTCTTTCAATCAAAGAATTAAGCCTGTCAAGGCACAATACCAAGCTGAACTACTTAGCTGAGCACAGGAGCTTTTCAGTTTTAAGGATGTTTGCAAAACCTGAAGTAGCTCAGACTATTCTTTTTGACAGATTTGAAAAGTTCAGGTACAGAAAGTTCAAATCCAAAGTAAGAATTTGTTTCCACCTGTTTAAAGAGTCACAGTCACAGAGTACTCAACTGGTTGGTTAAAACATTATCCTGGGCTAGATTTGAACTTTTCCCCTCTGTTTTCTGACATGAATTTAGGTGATAACCTTACTACACACAGGCACACTGTAGCTAGAATAAGCCCACAGACATAGTCTGTAAGGGTTAAATGCTTGGTTTTAAATTTTGGAGAAAAGCAGAACGACAAAATGGCTGTCTCCTTTTCATTTTGCAATTCATGATTGTCTGTCGAAAACAAGTGTCATGGTTTTGATTTTTGTAATATTGGTCATTGTCACAGAGTAAGAGTCAGTGAATCAGTGTGGTCGATATAAATGGTGAAGTTTTTTTTTTATTATCTTTGTATTTGCGCATTTGCTAACTGTTGTCTTTTTTTTTCTTTCAAGCATTCTTTATTATGATTGGAGCCTCAATTTACACTGCACAGCATGAGAACTTCCAGGCAAAGTCATTCAAAGATGGGAATTATGGTTACTCCTTTGTCCTAGCGTGGATCGCTTTCCCAGTCACCATGATCAATGGGTTAATGTACGCATTCCTCAGAAAGCGTAAATAGGACACTCATGCCTGTAGCAAGTAATAAACATTTGCTGGTGTGTGTGTGTGTATTGTCCTGTAGATTGAGTTTCTTGTTGTACAGGCATAGTAGCCTGTGAGATTGGGTAAACAATCCAATGGAGCTGTTTTGTATTTTGCATTGAATTAAAGGCCACGACATCATCACCTACATCAGATCAGTCTAATCAATGTACTAGAAAAGGGGTTGCAGACCTGATTCATGGAGAGCCTCTGTGGATGCCGGATTTTGGGATGACCTCTCAATCAGCCAAAAACAGTAGGTCCCTAGGACTGGAATTGAGAACCACTGCTCTTTATTGGCTGATTGACAGGCCATCCCCAAAACTCACACCAGCCCTCCATGGATCATGATCACCACCCCGGTACAAGAATGAGCGGGCATGCCCAGATTCCTTAACTCCAACAGAGACGCTTTTTTGTATGTGATACATATTTGTTATTTATGTATGTATACATAGTAATGGCTTGTAATGAAATTTGTTGGTTTACACAGTCAAACTCTAAAATGTATTAATGATCATGCTACTGCTATTCAAAAAAAAATCTTTTTTATCACACAAGAAATTCACAACTATCTTTAAAAATAAAGTAATACACATATTACAAATGTTGGACCTTTTCAATGTTTAATTTTTCTGTTTTAATTTGGATCTTATTTTAATTATTGCTTTTCCATAATTAGGCATTGCGTGGGGTGGTGTGGATTCAGCGTTTTCATAACTGCAGGCCTCAGTTGAGGATGGCCACTACAAAGCTTCAAGAGGACTTGTTCATTACTTGAGCATCCTGGGAAGAGGAGGACAGCCATAACTCTCAGTATTTAAAAAATCACTAAGTAATGAACTTGAAAAGTACCACGCTGATAGCATCATCATTTGAACATTGCCGATAAGAGACCTGAGTGGAGACTCATCTTAGCCTGCTTTGGGCTTGAGGTCAAGTGATGGCTTTGTCAATAACCTGAAAGCGGAAGAGACCAAAAAATCCAAAGGCCAGCTTCCTTTCCTCTCCATGCCACATAGATGCTCATGTCCAAAATGAGCCCTTAGTCTCTCCTGCATAAGCAGAACTCAGAGGCTTTTGGGGTGACAGTGCTCTCTTACGAATTGTGGAGATTCAGCTTACAAGGGTGTTGTCCCTGATCTCTACATGATAGTCACTGACTAGTAAAACACAGTAATATGCTATATCAATCTCATAAATGCCAGGCTAATGTGTACTTTTTAATTAATGCCTTTTCTTAAGAAACTATTTAAGATATCAGTATATACAGTGTGGTTTTTGACTGGACAAAGTTAGATGGTAATTACCCAATTGGAGGGCCTGTAATATATCTCACTGTGCCTTCTGCCCCATAGGAGACTACTGTTTTGTGTCTTTAGTAATTGATATACTTTATTGGACTGAATGGTACTGAACAATTTACATTTTTTCCTTTGTCTTTTTTCTACCTTTTATCCAAGAGAAAATATCTAAATAATTTAACACAGCATATCATAGCACTCATTAGCCTTGAAGTGAAATAGCTGTGTTCTGCCTATTTAAACTGGTGACTACAGAGTGATACAGAAAAACATGGTGGAACAAGCAATCAGATCTAAGATGAATGAGATACTGCTTAACATGACTTCTCCCATTTACTTTTCTATGCAAATTCATGCACTGTACCACAGAATTGCTGTAGTCATGGATTTTTATATTGTTAGTTATACTAGACTTTTGATCTGACTGGTCATGGAAGTTTTACTTACATAAAAATGTTCTGAGGGCAGAATGAAAAATGATTGGTTCAGAGAGATAAACAATCAGATTGTAG
>JAABNY020000095.1:25365244-25382958 GCA_015164015.2 Brevimyrus niger
ACAATCTGATTGTTTATCTCTCTGAACCAATCATTTTTCATTCTGCCCTCAGAACATTTTTATGTAAGTAAAACTTCAATGAGTGCTTTGGCTGGTATGTCAAACAGTAAAAGCCGTATTGTATTTGGCCTGATAGACAATGATAAGGGATTTCAAACAGTGGTGTGGAAATCGTCTAGCAGAGAAATTTGACTAAAATTAGGGAGGAGGTTCCGCCTCAGATCTGGAAAGATGCACTATTGCTAAGAGATGAAACATGTCCTCAAATTCTAAGCAGAAGTTCCTGGATAAAAGTATAATTGCTACAACTTCAGTGGCTCCACCCAAACACATGATATAACATGATGAACTGGGTGAGAGTTTGTAGGGTGTCAGCCTACATCATAGGCAGAACACTGGCACAAATCAGCAGGAGCATCACTGCAGACTTTTAGAAAAGGGGGAGAGGGCAAGCCTATACTAGCGGGTCTGTTTTGAATGAAAATGAATGAATAAGCACACTGTTTAAAATTATTAGTGCACATTTATTGAGGAGGAGTAAAGAACATTTTGGCGGAGCCCTAGTGATGCCCCAGCAAACAGTATGATTGTCAAATACCTAAAAAACCTCCACTTTCTGTCTGGTCACGGTCATCAAGACCCCTGTCACAGGCAGAGATCAAACATGTTCAAAGCTACACAATCTATTCTCTACCCCTGACCCTGAAAGACTGTTAACAAGGCTCATTTCACATTCACAAGTCACCCTGCACTCCGCACACAAGCCTTCTGACATGTCAGATCAGATTGACTTTTAATGGAATTTATCTACATCCCTTAAAGGGCTTTTCTGATTGGCTCATTTTAAAAGTCAAGACCCACTGAGTCTTAATGAGCTAATTTCTTGTTGCAAGATAGACTCCTGATAATATGGAGGTGGTGACAAGGCTGCTGTAGAAAATTAGAGCTTTAGCTAAACATTGTTTATCTGGCTTAAATGTCTTTTAACGTCTTTTAAAGTCTGTTGAAGTGCTAATACTGTAGCCCCAGTTCAAATTGCACATTATGTAAAATATCTACTGATCTTCCAAATGCTTATCCTTGGCAGGGTGGCGGGGGAGGCTGGAGGGCCAGCCAGGCAGCATGGAGCATGATTCAGGAGTGGATGGGGGAGCCAGTCCATAGAAGGGCACACACATGTGTTTGGTCCTCTTAATGTATTATAAACCTAATACACACACGCACACACACACATGCACACCGAACACTACATGTGTTTGGTCCACATAATGTAATATAATACACACATACACACACACATACTGCGCACCACAAGCATTTGGTCCTCACAATGTAATATAAACCTAATACACATACACCCACAGACACACACAAACACACACAAGCATGCACAATTATACTGCCCTAAAAAGGCAAAACACAGTAACTATGCTGACAGTGTAGCACAGAAAAAGGGCTTCAAACCTGTCCACCTGTATTTGTAGAAGGTATATAATTGTGTTTTCATCAAAATCAAGCAAGATATTTTGTTAGAAGATAAAACAGCCCAAGAGACCCAGTTTTGACTATAACTCAGTTTTGATAAAATATGCAGTCACTGTGTTTTGCTTTTGTAGGGCAGTATACACTGCTACCAATTTACCGATTTGTCTTTGACCTGCAGGAGGAAACTACGGGGAGATCATATGCACTCCACAAACACACAAAGCAGAAGTAGGATTCAGACTCTTAGCCTAAGAGGTAGGAAACACAACGACACCCTTTAAGGAAATATTTTTTAGATTGAATTAACATATTCCATAGGATTCTTACCCATGGCCCTCAAAGCAGATGCCTCTTCCTGCACTGCAAACAACTCTGATTGCCTCCTGTCATGAGCAATCCACTGATTTCCACCTAAGTATTATTTTGTCATTTTGTCCCTCCGGTGTTAAAATCAGTAATGGCAAGTCCTGAGTCTTGACTGGGAAACCACTTAAAAGTTCAGAAATCAAGTTAACAGAGTTTACTGTTTAGAGTAAGATTCACAGTGTGTTTAAGATAGGCAGTGCAGATAAGGCTGCCATTTTTGTATCCATTCCAAAACTGCTTATCCAGGACAGTATTGTAGTTACCATGGGATTACTCCACTTAGCACAGGGCACAAGAAGCTGGGCACCACCAGTCAATTGCAGGGCCAATATGTTTATTCTGATCAAATAAAAATCACATTTGTAAAAAATACACAAAATCTTATCCAAAAAAAGCTGAGAGCATGCAGTGAGATGCCATTGTCTGTCTAACACTCAGATAGGCCCTTTATTCTGGGGCTTTGTTTTGTCTGGTTTAGTGATGGAAAAAATAGTAAGTGAGGATTTAGGGTGGCATGGTGATTGGATGGTGGTGCTGTGGCTTCACCTGTCCAGGGCTGTGGATTCCTGCCTTTCTGCTGAGGCTCTGTATGTGCAGAGGTTGCATGTTCTACCCATGATTGCGTGGGTTTCCTCTAGGGGGTGCTGTTTCCTCCTACAGCCCACAGACATGTGGTGGGGTGAGATGGTGCCCCATTGCCCCAAGTGTGTACCCTGCAAAGAGCTGGTATCCATGGTCACCCCTCCCCAGTGCGTCCCGTGAAAGGTTTTGGGCCTACCATGACCTTGCACAAAATTAGTGCTTATGAAAATGGTTGGATGGAACACAGAGGTATTAATCTTTCGTTTTGTGTTTTGTTTACCTCCTCATTCATCTCATTCGTCTAATGTTACCCACAAGTGTCCCAGTTATTTTGTTTTCTGTTTAGTTAACAATCCCACATTCATATTTTGGATAGAAACAACTTACTGTGTGCATATTTTTGTATTCATATTTACAAAACATATGGTTCTATATACATAGAATACAGATGTACATTTTTATTTTATAAAAAAAATCTAATTTCTGATAAAGTTCATGGAAGTCATGGAGCTGAAAACTCGATTCCAATATTAATAAAAGGAAGCTGTTTTGTGCATTTTATTTAAGTGCAATTACCTTGGAATTGCCCCATGTTTTGGTATCGTATATACAATGTTCTCATAGTTTCTCTATCTAAAAATGCGGTACTGGAATAATTAGAAAATGCAGCACAAGGACCCCAAATCAGATTCGAAACAGACCAGGATCGTGCTTTAATTTTGTATTTATATCAGCAATGCATCCATATTTATTTTTTAACCTTTATCCAAATTTAATCATAAATTCCCATACAACATTACACTCTGATTGTAGTTTAATACATTTCTGCTATCCATATAATGAATAACAAGACATGAATGCTACCATATGAAATCAAATTTTAGCAGCACAGTGAAAAGTTTATAAATGTGCAGCTCCTTGGAAAAGCACTGAGCTGCAAACATTCACATGTCAGATGACCCTCTTAACAAATTCTGGGGAATGAAACAAAATCTTTTCAAACATCCATAACATCTAAGTTCATTCCACCACAGAAGAGCTGATTTTTTTTTTTTTTACACAGTGCTATCCCTTTAACCTCGTTGGACAAGAAACACACTTGTTAGACAAGCTAATATGAGGCCAACTGTAATACCGAATGTGTTACAGAACTCAGTGGCTGCAGCTGTAAATGACATTCAGGCGTCAATTGCGTTCCACAGAATAGTCCTTCATGGGAGGTTGGGCCAAAGCAATTTTTGTCCTGAAAGAGTCTAAAGGTACAGTGAACGTGTGACAAAACATGCTCCGATATTTTGCCCAAAAAGCCTGGTGTGGCCGTCACCCTGCCAGTCAGTGTAGGGTGCGATATGATGGCATCCTACCATGGAGGTACATTTCAGAGGATTCCTGGATTTAAAAAAATAAATCAAACCATGCAACACATTCAACTCAGGTACTGAAATATGCTAGAAATTAGTCTAGGTCTTAATTCCATTGAACATAAGTGGTTATTGCTGTCCATTACTGTTCCCCAACTAATATGACACAACTTTTTAAATGAGGAATGGGCAAATACTGTTGCACCATGATTTTAAAAAAGTAATAAAGAGTCACCCAAACTGGCCAGAGACAGTTGATTTACTGTTGAGTACTAGGAATGGTGCAACAAAGAGATAAATATTGAGGGGAGGGGTGGGGCTGGATTTAGTAATAGGCAGGACTGGCAGTTGCTGAGGGCCCCCAAATCACCTGCATTGCAGAGAAAGTGAAATGATCATCAGTTTCCTTGGTAGGAGGGCCTCCCAAGTGAAGCTTTGCCTAGGGGCCCTGAGAAGGTAAAGCCAGTGTGTGTGTGTGTATGAGCAGGTTCGTCTTACATTATGGGGACACAATGCCCCCATAGAGTGATGGATACCTCAATTTAATAAAAATCTGTGACTGCAATGAAAAAACTAAAAATTTAAAAACTCTTGCCTTTTATTTGGTTACTTATGGTTACGGTAAGGGCTGGGTAGGGGTTAAGGTAGTCATAGTTAGCGTTAGCATTTTTCCCATAGAAATGAATGAGCGGTCCACAAAAAGATATGTTTACCTGACATGTGTGTGTGTTGTGGTGGGGGGGGGGGGGGGGGGGGGGGGGGGGGGGGAGTTAACAACATGCAACACCACAAGCACAGAAATTAATCTATAATATAATCTATAATACAATATATACATAATGCAACACCTTAATTTTCTCCAGAAATCAGAAATCTCCTATCAGTTGTGGCTTAAAGTAAATGACACATGTACTACCATTACGTTAGAGAAAACTATGACTTTCAGCTGATGTAACCTTTTCCACATAGTGATAAAACCTGAGTTTGTCCTCACAGTCACAGTGAGGAATGATCTTTTTAGAATGAGCTCCGAATGACACGTGGAAAAATGTATACTGATGTACATTTGGAATAAAATTTTATGGTCTTATACCAAATTGTGTTGTTATGTTGCTTTATTAATTTCCTTATTGAGATACTGTTTTATTGGTCAATTGCTAAATTGATTAATTGCTTTATTGCATTGGATAAGGATGCAACAATGTGACTATTTCCTGAATGGAATGTATTTAAATCACCAGTAAGGGGGGGGGGGTGTTGGTTGTTCAGTTGGCTTGTGTGGAAGTGTTGACAGATTTTTGACCTAATTTGTGACTTATTGTCTTACCTTTGTAGTTAGGGCATTGGTTTTGGTATATTGTTTTAGTTTTACTGTGGCTTATTTTTTGTGCGATTTAACTAAATGGACTGCTATGCATCACATCAATGTCTCATCAGTGGAATGACATCAAGTTAATGTCCCACGTAGTACTTTAGCTTTGACCGCCCTCCTAAGCCATCCTTACATACATTTATAATGAATATTTTGTTCAGTCAGTCTAAGAATGAAAGCGGTCACTTTACTCCAACATGAAGCGAAAGGAAAATTAATTTGTCACTAGAGGGCACTGTGGTCAGAAAGGCTCATGGAGCATCATATAGAAAAATATTGCCATAGCTTAAATTTAAGAGTAAAGCAGTGAAATTAATATTTAATGAAACATGTAACTCAAAATACGATGAAACCAGGCCCACAGTCAAAAGAAGAAAATGCAACATTTCACTTGTGCGCCATTTAAATTGCAAAGGGATAATGTTATGCTTACCTATTGTTTAAAGTGTTTACCTGGCTTATTAACTATAGTCCCACACAAAAGGAAATTGCAAATCCTTTTGAGTACAAAAGCAGTGCAGACAATCTGGAAGCCAGGGTATGAGGGCAGTGCATGGGTCTGATTTCAGCTGGGTGAATTATAGCGTCATGCAGATCTAACGGGCGGCTTGCTTTGTATGAGTAATGTAGTGCCCCAGTTACCAAACACGGAGCCCTCCGCTCACGCCTCATGCTGCTTCTCGTTTCTCCCTCACATTTCTTGCTGTCAGAATCTGTATTACACATAAACAGAAAGCAAAGTAGCTTCCGACCCAAATATGCACAGAAAATCAATTAGCTGAGAAGGATGCCGCTAAGAGATGGCATTAATCCTGGGCTGCTGCCCTTTTGGAGTTACAGTAGCTACCCTTGTCTGTGCTCCCTGTGAGCCAACCGAAGAGAGAAGTTGCAAAGTTCACTGGTTTGTGCCCTGAATTTTACCTTTGCCTGGTATACATTGTTTAAATTAAATTACAGATTATACGATCAGGGCTCTCATGTGGCCATCACCAGGATAAGCTGTTAAAAGATGGATGGATGGATGAATCTTATTCTAAAAAATGATTTCACCTTCATTTCATGTGTTCCTGCTCATACTCAGGGCTGCCGCTAAAGATGTTGGGCCTAATGAAAGCATTTTATACAGGTCCGTGTATATATGGAGTGAGAGTCAGACTTGTTCCCGGTGGGTGTTGGACTCCGCCAAGGCTGCCCTGTCACTGATTCTGTTCCTGACCTTTATGGACAGAATTTCAGGGTGTAACTAAGGGTCAGAGGGGGTCTAGTTTAGGGGCCAGAGGGTTGTGTCTTTGCTTTTTGCGGAAAATGTGGTCCTGTTGGCGTCAAGGGGCTGTGGGGGGGGGGGGGGTTGCAGCTAGGTGTGAGGTGGCCGGGACGAGGATCAGCACCTCCAAGTATGATCAGGCCTCTGCTGTGACCATGACCAGAAGAGCCTGTTAGAAAATGGATGGATGGGTCTTATGAAAGGGGCAGAAATGTGATTCCTTCGTAAATTGTTTGGGTTCAGCTTTAAAAATAAGATAAGGAGCTCAGAGACTCAGGAGGAGCACAAAGTAGGGCTGCTGCTCTCCCACATGGAAAGGAGCCAGTTGAGGTGGTTCGGGCATCTGTCTGGGATGCCTCCTGGGCGGCTCCCTGGGGAGACGCTTCAGACATGTCAAACACGGAGGAGACCTGGGGGCAGACCCAGGACACGCTGCAGAGACTCGATGTCTCGGCTGGCCTGGGAGCACTGTGGTATTCCCCTGGTGGGGCTGGAGGAACTGGCTGGTAAGAGGAAGGTTTGGGCATCCCTACTTAGACTGCTGCCCCCGTGACCCGACCCTGGATAAGCGGCAGATAATGGATGAATGGATGAACTGATGGATGGATGAAATCATATCATATTAGCCCCCCAATTCAATTTTGTTCTATATTTTAGGGCCCCAAGGAATCATCCTAACTTTGTCCCTGTTCATGCCTTTTCATTTCTAGATTTTTCTTGATGTATCTTAATACTGAATAGACTTCTGAATCTGAGAAAAAGCAAGAAACCCATTATTTCTTTCCTATTTTTGAAGCTGAGTAATTCACTTTTTCATTCACCTTTTTGGGTATTGCTGCTGTGCAAAAAATAAGTTATTCGTTTACAAGCCTATTAACCTTACAACCCCAGCTGTGAAGACAGTGTGCTTTCATTGGATTACAGTTCAAACCTACAGACATGCTGTGCAACTGGGAGTAACAGTTTTTCTACACTGTGCTTTTACTAACACAACTTTGCTCACTTCCCCACCTTCTCAGAACTTCCAGTGTGTGACAGCTGCAGCTCAAAACACCACATTGGACTTTATAACACAATCTACAGACAAGAAACTCATCCGTTGTCACTTGCCGCTTGTATGTGGCATCATAGTCCCGGCAGAATGTTATTTTGTGCTGTTGTATACCTGTATATAGTTGCTGTGACAATAATGTCCACCTGACTCGACTAATCAGCAGTCTGAGAAGTTTCGGAGTAAAATATACATATTTACGCACACATCTCTGGTTGTCACTTTCCCAGATTCACACATTGTATCTGTATTATCCAAAGGCACGATCTGTGTCTTTCTTCCCAGCAAGTGTCAAGCGCTTCACAAGTTTCACCGGGCTGTGAGGAAATTACTCACTTAGTCTGCAGTGGAGAGGTGGGCTGGTGTTACAGCACGTCAGTTATCTGGCCCTCAGACTAAGGATCACTCCTATCATGGAGGAGGTCCTGAACCCCAGCAGCTTAAGTGGAAATAGCTCTATAAATCATCACCATCACAAATAAAATAAATATCCAATTATTAGATTAAATAAGGCCAGAGCCACCTTATAGGTAGTGCAAATGGTACGTCCGGCATGACATATAGAATTTACCGGTTTACATAATCCTCCCATTATAGATATGGCTGCCTCTTCGCTCAGATAGGACATCCCTGTTTCCATCAGGAGAGACACTCTGTGAGGATGAGGGCAGCTTCCCAGCAGACACAGTCAGAATGGCGATCTAACATGCCGAACAGAATGCGTTATGTGTTACACCCCCAGCCCGTCCCACGTGTTTCCACCTCCCCCGCACGTGCACCTGCCAGGCCTCAGCGTGCCCCCACATTCACAGCCCCGCTATGCACTTAGCACCCTAGCAGCCCCCAGTTTCTTTCCCAGGAGATGACCCATTGAGAATAGAATGCATATTAAAGTTTGCTAATCTGCTGAGGGTACTATGCGTGTTCTCTAAGCAGACTGGCATTATTGTTCATTTTTTACATTTTGTTTTCTTAAACATGCTACAGAATTGGTTGCATGCTGATTTCATAACCAGCACTCAGTCTGACTAACAATATTAGAGACTGACTAACTGCTTCTATTGCTTTTCCTTCTTGGTTTTACTTTGATGTTGACTTCCTGTAAGAGCAATTAATATCATACATGCAGCCTTCCAATTTTCCAGACTGCTAACGCAGTACAGAGTGACAGTGAACCTACCCCAGAAGGCAGAGAGCACCAGGCTGGAGCCACCCTGGACGAGATGACTAATGAATGACATGTTCATTGAAACAAAAAAAAGAAACAAAACAAAAACAAATTACCCGGCTTGCCTGCATGGTTACTCTGGGGCATGTAATTCATTAAATTTGATCGATTTCTAGTCTACAATAAAACAAATGTTTGCAAGAATACTGACTAATCAGAGTGCGGAACAAATTTATTTAATGGTGCTGAAATTTTAAATACATTTTCTTCATGAAAACCTGCCTTGAATTACAGGACTTTCCAGGGCTATGTCCGAAACTGCTGAGTTTAATTCTGATAAACAGTAAAACTTCCATGAAGGCAGAAGGGATGCATGGGAAGGGAAGTTATGCAATGATTTAGGGAACTGTGGCTTAAACAGGCTTGTTATTTTTATAGCGATGGGGTACATTTATGCAGGAATGTCTTAAACTTGAAATGTCTCGTTGTCACGTCTCATTGGTCTGTGAAATCCTGTAAAGGTTAACTGTATTAGCATGCCCTACACTCACACTCCATTTAATTAGCCATCTCACTGATATGACTATTAATTTCTTTGTGGTCATAGAAAGTGAAAAGGGACCAGCAGGACTTGTTCACCACTGGCAATCATCCTCCCAGAGCTGACTTTGGCTCTCAGCCATCTGTGGGAGGTTTTCGATGATCACTGCACGATGTTTCAGCAACACAACACAGATGTAGTACTATTGCGGGTGTCAGAATCGCGTTGTAGCTTTACAAAAGTAACTGTGTGGGCAGATGTGTGGCTCAGGTTTTATAATGTATGATATATGGATGCATATGTGCTGAAATTTGCTTTTTGCTGCAAAGTTCTCTGCTTTCTCACATTTCAGAACCTCATTGTGAAGTAACATTATCCTGCTTACTAAAGAACTATCACATTTTAACTGTGCATAGAGACCAAACACCTTAATGCTGAGCATTAGGCATTTTTCCAGCACTTGATACTATTTACATCGGTACTTTTGAATGCTTGCAGGAAACATGTTTGAGACCTATAATTGCCATTAAATTAAAACAAAGCTAAATAAATAAACAAACAAACAAATTAATATAACTGTGAGATAATTCTTAAGCAAATGTGAGATATTCACTGGCATAAACTCTTTAAATGAAAAGTTTCAATCCCTGGATTCCTCCTTCCGTTACTGATGTACCTGTGGTTTGCCCCTGGTGAAGTTGTCTAAAAGCTTACCGTAACTTATTATTCTGGAGGACGTTTGATTATACACCAAAGGATGACAGTCTTGGGTGTCACACCCTCACTTTCAAATACACACACACATACTCACACACAGACACACATACATACAGGTTTGTAATTATATCTTTGTGGGGACTCTCCATTCATTTGTATGAGGAAAACTATAATCCCAAAATGATGCCCTACCCAAGCGCTTACCTTAAACATAGATAACCAATTATGGCATTTTTAGTTTTTCGATTGCATTTAAAGGTCTTTGTGGAGACCAGGAAAATGGTCCACGGCATCAAAATATCAGGTTTTTATTACATTGTGGGGGAACATTTAGTTATATATACTTTATACTTTATATTATATAATATAAAGATAATACACACACACACACACATCTGGGTCTTGTATTAATATGTTGTTTTCTGATATTGCTAGACCTTTTTTTTTTCTGTACACTAAGCACAATGGTCTGCTTGCAGCTTTCATTTTATGAAATGACAATGTAAACACCGTATAATAAATCAGTTCATTGTGATGCAGTGCAATGTTTGTTAGCCTGATAACATATTCACAAAACAATAAATGAATGCTGCCATTTTTATAGGCGTAACTATTTGTCAGTTTATAATGATATTGGTTTAAATCAAGTTTCAACTATAAGACTCTAATATAGGTTATTGAGGTAAAATTAGATTTTGTGATAAATATGATGGGAAGAAACTAATAAATGTCATATTGAAAAGTCAGCAATATTCAATTTATTCAAAAATTCTCATTCATATCTGTAAAACTGGACAGCAGTAGTTTTAATAATGCCACATTTGTTTGACATGTCTACTTTTATAGTAATATTAACCTTTATCCAGATATAATAGCTTTTCAAATTGATAAATGCGTAAGTGACCAGAGTCTTTTAACGGATTCATATCAATTTTAATTGACTCCCATTCACTAACCTTGAAATACACTATATGGACAGAAGTATTGGGACACCCACAGGAATTATTATGAAATCCCATTATAAATCAATAAGGAGTTAGTCCCCCCATTGCAGTTATAATACCTGCCACTCTTCTGGGAAGGCTTTCCACAAGATTTTTGGAGTGTATCTGTGGGAATTTTCACCCATTCATCCAGAAGAGCATTTGTGTGGTCAGGCATCCACGTTGGACGTGAAGCTCAGGTTCTAGTTGGGGTGGAGGTTAGGGATCTATGTTGCCCAGTCATGTTCTTCCACACCAAAGTCACCAATCATGTCTTTATGGACCTTGCTTTGTGCACTGGGAGAACAGTCATGCTGGAACTGAAATAGGCCTTCCCCAAAATGCTCCCATAAATGTGGAAGCATTGAGTTGTCTTTAGAAGCATTAAGGCAGGGGTGTCAAACTCCAGTCCTGGGGAGTCAGAGCCTTGCACATTTTTGGGTTTCCCCTCAATTTAACACACCTGATTCACTTCCTTGTGATAATTTCATTTGTGGTGGAACAGGGAAAGAACTAAGCTACACAGGGCTCCGGCCCTCCAGGACCGCAGTTTGACATTCCTGCATTAAGAGGTCCCTTCACTGAAACCAAGGGACCTAGTGCAACCCCTGAAAAGCAACCTCTTACTTTACAGTTGGCATAGTGCAGTCAGGCTGGTAACATTCTTCTTTAAACCGGACTGCATGGCTTGGTGCTTGATTTTATTTCACCTGTGGAAATGTGTCTGAAAGAAACACCAGAATTAGGTGACTACAGTAAGTGTGTCCAGTTCAGTGTCCATTAAGTGAATGTACTTAACATCCAGGGCTTCAAAACTGAACAAATAATTATCACAATACACGGATGGATGTTAATACACATGCACGCACATACATACACGCACACACACACACACACACACACACACACACACACACACACACACACACACACACACACACACACACACACACATGTCTGTATTCATATCTGTGGGAACCGTCCTTTCATTTCTATGGGGAAATCTCAAACAATGACAACCTTAATTAACCACTACCCAGCCCTATCCTATTTTTTATTTTTTATTATTACAGATTTTTATACAATTAACTTTCATCTTGTGAGGACTAAAACTGTTCTCATAAAGTCAAAAGTTTTTAGCACAGTTGTTTCCCACAATACAATATATACATGACCATACACAGACACACATTCACACAACATTTTTGACAGAAGTAATCATAGTTGATCATTTTAAAAACCCTTCACTGTTTTTGACTGGTAGGTTTTGTGCTACTTAGTTACAGACACCATACTGCTTAGAAAGAGTAATAACTTGCTAGCACAGTTTTTATTTCCATTGTTATTGTGACTTGAGTGCAGGGTGCACCTGTTCACATTATTTAGGCAGGAAAGCAAACATCTATCCTACAATAAACAGCACTTATGAGAACAAAATAACACATGCAATAATTTATTAAATTCCAACATAGATGTCCAAGAGAAAGACTTTTCTGTCCGATGCATATTTAGTTTCCTTAAATAAGTACTATTGCATCTTTAAGGCTACACCATAAATGCATAATGCACATAGCTATTTGAAGAGATTCACAATAACAGATGACTTGTAAATCATCTGTATGATTTGATGAGCAGAATGCAATTTTTGTGCTTATGAATATAGTTGTTATTGTCAATGGTCTGTTCTTTTAACAGTTCAAATTGATGAACTGTTACAAAAACACACAAGAAAGCAGGAGCTGACACGTCCCTCCATCCAGCCCTCTTGTGGACCACACCCACCTCGTTAACCTCATGTCAATTCCCATCGTATCAGCTGTCTTACGTTCATTCTGAGGTCATGTCCTGTATTTAGTCTGTGTTCAAGTCTGTTTCCCCAGGTCTGTCATTAATGTTTGTACTGTGTGGTTACCTGTCCGCCCTGAATAAACCCTGTCCTTTGGATTTCCGTCTCCTCGATTTTGTTTTCCCTTACCCATCACACGATCGCAACAGGAGCACACTGGTGGAGTCTACAAGACAACAAAAAAAAAATTACTGTGCTTAATCAATGACCTGGGGGGGAGCTTCTCCAGCTCAAAATTGCCTGAATGTATAGCATATATTGATTCTTTGATTAATTGTGACACTATCAAATATCAGCAACTTGGACAAAACAATTATTAGGCTACATTTATTACAAATCATTACACTTTTAAAGTAACTCAAATTGGAAAATAATCTATAAGCAGTAAAATCATGAATTCTGATTGAATTTTCTTAGCTGACTACTTAAGGAACAGAAAACGTTTCCAAACTCTAGCTGGACAATTTCTGACAAGCACTGCCCGCTAATAAAAACAGCCTGGTCCTTCAAACAGGGAATTGTGTTGCTGTGCATGGATACATACAGCACACAGACAGGGTCAGGAGGTTCACTTACTGTGTGGCTAAGCATTAGAATGACTATGATGCCCCATCTAAGCAGTTCTGAATGTGACTTTTCCGTGGCTGAAAAGAGAGTTCAGCGGAGAATGAACAGATCTGGTAAAGCTACCTGAAAGCCCACAAATGGAGCTGTAAGAGCACAGTACAGTGTATACATACTGTACAGTAATGTGAGGAAAGGCTTCTCTGAACACACAACTCTTCTACCCTTGAAGTGGTTCTAGTGACGAGAGTGGGTCCTACCTGGTACTAGCTAGGTGAAGTTATTAAAGGGGCCACTGAGTGTAAATTTGTAGTATCAGTACTGGGCACATTGCTACAATATGGAGCAATGAGTCCTCATCATCCTGTTAACAGGATGTGGGGTGGCCACGGCTACAGTGGATCTGATTCGCCTCAGGATGAGTGGATCTGCATCATCAGCACTGGGAATATCTGTTCACGTCATATTTTGGAGGCTGCTTGTGCACAGAAGGCTCATGCCAATTTGCATAGGTGCTCCTTATACCAATAGCTGCTAACCCACTCTAAGTGTCATAAAATGGTTTTTAAAGATCAGGCCACTTGTGTGACATGCATGACAAGGATATTCGAAATGCAAACCCGAAACCAAAGGTTATGCAAAATCAGGTAACCAACAAACAAACGAAGATCCGCTTTAGTAAAATATGGGTTCTTCCCTGCATTTACTTCATCTGCATGCGTTTTATTGTTGCTATACGACGTGTGAATATCGGTATTTTTACGGTATATGGTTGTGCTGTAATCAGGACGGTTTAATCTACTGGAAAAAAAAGGGGCCGATTTTACACAAGTTGCTCTTGTAAACCACTGTCAACACCTCTAGTCAAGCCAAACCTAGTTTATGGCCATATACCTGTACAAGTTTCTGAAGCAGTCCACACATCGCGTATCTGTTACATTTCTGTATAAACGCTCGAGTGCGACCATGTCATATCCAGGCATTTCACTAAACCGACTTATTTTATTCAAAATGTATAACATTAATGCATTACTTTAAATTTCGCATAAAATGATGCGTTACGGTATAGAATAATAAACGAAGGCTGAAATGCTATCACAATAACAGTCCATTCATTTAGGCTATAGAATTAAATCCAAATGATATATGTTTCTTTTAAGAGCGAAAAAACGTGAAGCGAAACGTAGGCTATATAATTATTTTAAAGATACTTTCTATGAATTAGATTACATTGAATTTTCATAAAATAAGAACAGAACAAATTTCATTTTAAAATATTTAAAAGTCATTCTGTATTATTGTGTCAATGGCGGTTTGTAAAGCCAACCTTGTTTCATTATGCGCGCCAGTACAATGAATTTAATGAATCGTTTAACTGCTTTGTTCAATGTTATACTTTATTCAGACCTCCAATTGTCCACAACTTTCGAATCTCGGTTTCCGTTTGTAACAGCTATTAGCACTGAAGCGTAGTTTTCAATTTACATAAAAATAGCCACCCCAAAAAACATCCATTAAAATCTATTTCATTAATTGCCTCTGCTCGCATTTAACGTAATACGTCCCAGCTCAAATAAATAAAACTAGTCAAGCGTATGCGTCTTATTGCAAGCGATAGCGTTCAGTAAAATGCGATCGTTTACTTCTGTTTCTAGTCATGTTAATGATTTTACTAACAACAACACTTTAGTGCTGTTGTATAATATTATGGGCTCCGGAAATATCCCCCAAAAAAGATGGCAGGTTATTTGTTATTGCTTTCCCTATACCAAATGATCTCATAGGCAATAAGCATCCGTACAGTTTAGAAATGGTAACCCTGTCATTGACGATCCAGGGTGGATTACTATAGATCCTTTACAATGCGTCCCTGAGAAGGTGCGAATATCATTCAGCGTAACAGATGAAGATCCCAACAGGTAGCGTCAATGGGAAACCACGTGACACCGATCCACACGCTTTTAATCACATTATATTATTTCGTAAATATTCATAACTGGGATGCTATCACGAAGTATATATCAAATAGCTCAAAATACATCAAAAGGCTTGTGAGACTGTTTTACCGGGCCGTTTTCCACTGAGTGGCTCACCGAACTTTTTTAGTTATTTTTCCGCAATTCAAGCAGAGTTGTACGTATTTACTATTGAAGAACAGTGCTTCGATCATTTGTAGTTTACCGCATTCCTTGCTTATTTTCTCAATAAACGTAATGAAGCTGCATATGGGTGTAATTCCCCCGTTCACCTCATGGATGTGTGTCTGACAGAACTGCTCAGTTCCCGGAGAAACTGCGAGGAATGCAGAGCTGATATCCTCGGAGCTGTCCGGTAGTCCCACCGCAGAATTAGCCCACATATTACACATTTCTAACAGATCCTCATGCATTTGTTTCAGCATCGTTAAAAAAAAACTGTCGAAATGCAATGCAGAGCGAAGGACTGAACAGAGGAAACCGAAGGCAATGAAGACGATTGGATTTACCTGATTAATCGGATTGGTGAAGTTAGAAGATTGTTCATTGGAAATAAATATTCAAATCCAACCAAAGGTTGCTTAATGGAAGACTTAATTACAATGCCATTTCAAGCTACAATTTTGGAATTTTGTGGAAGGGGAATTCTGTAAGTACATACAATGAATTGTTTTTTCTTTATAGCCAGTACTTGTTTAATCGCCGAAAATGATATTCAGGTGTCGCTCAAACAGCCCACTCACCAAAGTATGCTACTCTAAATAAATAAATAAAATTTGTCGTGTCGATTGAATGACTGTTTCGTGACGTGTATCTAATGTGGTGTCATTTAAAAATCCAAAAAATATGCTTGAATTGGATTCCCAGCGCGACCCCCTTTTTAAGATTACAGAGGCAAGGCAGGGTATATGTAACATACATTTTTGTGTAACATACACTGCATTTTGTATTGGTCAAACCATATCAGTTTTAGCAATTATTTGCTTTTTTAATAAGCTTTAAATGGCATCGACGTGTTGCGTAAGAAAACAGTATATTGGTTGTTACGTATACGAAAACTCGTGTCGTGTTAATGTGAGCACCAGATTAAAAAATAATAAAAAACTGTCCTCCGCCTTCGACACATCTTTTTTGTCGCGGTAAATATTTTGAGTGAAAGAAGGAAGAAATATGGTAAGTCTATGCTGAACGTCATTTTAACTCAATCCTTGTTGGTTAGATTTATAAAAATGTAAAAAATTCGACAAATATCGATTAAATGAGGCATTAACTTTGCGTACTCTCAATGCCTGAGATACCATAGGAAGGGTTCACTATAAATGGCTGAGGTTTTCTGGAGTAAGTCTAACAAAAAGGAAGATATTGAGGTTTGCTTAAAAAATTCAGGATGTGTCAAACTGATAACTTGTAACACTAAAGGTATGTCCTAAAATAATACAGGAACTAATTATACCGACAAAGACGACGAGGTAATAGAATATACAACAAGGGGGCGCTCTTGTATAATGGTTATCTTTTAAAAGTAATAACTAGAAGTGGACCGATATCAGGGATTAATTGTGTATCGTCACGTTGTTGAACCGCAGCTCGAAGAGACGTCAACAATCTAATTTTCATTGCAGTGGTTAAAACTACATTAGACATATGCTCAATGATGGGAAATGAGCCAGAATGCAACTTTTGAAGCGCAGTCTGTCATGAATTTTAGGGCAGGGAATGAGCGCGCGCGGGCACGCGCATAGGAAAGCCTACGCCGAATACGATGCTTGATGTTTTGGGGTGGAGAACATGTGTTGCTTAGAGGAGCATGTTATTTGAGCCCTAAATTAATTATTAGCGTTTCGATAACTACAAAGTTGAATGTCCCTAAATGATAACAGACAAATATAAGTTTTTTTATTTAAAATCTCCATTCATTTTAGGTACTTTGAGCATAATCTGAGCGTAAGGTAGTAAAGCTTAATAGGTGGAATATGACGTCTACCCTGTACAGGAATATTCTGGTATTTCACGAAATTAGTTTGCTTTATTATCTTACGATTTCACAGGGGTTTAAAACCACGCGTGTACTGTCATTTGCAATGCATAACCGCATATGATGTGTCTGTATGAGAGCATCACATTTTACATAACACCCCGTAGGGACCACGGCGTTCCCAAGGTGTTGGAGGATAGATTTGATACCCTATAAATGGTGTTAGATCTTGTTTCTTAGTTGCATTCTTAAGATGACCCTTCTTGTGTCTCTGTTGGATAGTTTCAAGTTCTGCTCCCACATTGATTCATTTATCCAAATGACTAACATTTTCTGTGTTATATTATTATATCACTTTTTTTCTTTATTTACTAAGTTCACTTAGTAACACTTAGAAGTTATATGTCCAAATAACCGTGGTTTACATAAATATAATTTCGACCAATGTTTTCAATATGAAAAT
>JAABNY020000095.1:25388295-25405294 GCA_015164015.2 Brevimyrus niger
AATATCTTAAGAGAAGATGATAGGGGGATCGCTGATGGGTTAAGACATGCTGAAGTATATGCTCTTATATATGAGGACAGGCGGTTCTTGTTTTTCTCCTATTTAAAAACATTTACTGCCATTTCAATAAGGCTATGGAGTGAATTGATACGAAATGGAGTATATTATGTATAAAAATTTCATAATGTTTATTAGTTTCGTCGTCCACTTTATCCAGTCTTTGATTCCATGGTAAAACCGCTGCCACTGGTTGTAGTTTTTTTCCCGTTGCAATTTACCTCACTTTGAAACCAAAGCAGTGCAGTATTATTCCAGGACACCTATTCTGATACATGTAAATGAGCTCTACTTTGTGCATCAAAAGGCAAAGCTTGTTCGCCTGTATTCCCGTGACTGACACAGGGGCTTAAGAGACCTGCATCAGGGAATATTATGCATTCGCCTTAGAGTCTGGGACTGTCGATATAAAGTGTTATTTTTAAGCACATTAGTAATCAACATTTAGCACTTAGTCTCCTCGAGAGTTGCCATCATTATCAATCATTCTAATGGGCTGCAATGCTTATTTTCACGTCGCAGATCTTGTAATGTTCAATTGCAAATGTATACTGATTGCCCATACATTCATGCTACTACTTGTTAGTAGATGCTGTTTTTTGGCAGGAAGTACTTGTTTCTCATCTTCCCATTATCTGAACGACTGTTTACCTGATTCCTATTTGAAAGAGTGATCAGATTCATGGGACCAAGTAAATGGAAAGGGTTTTCATAAGAGTTTCCACTGAATACTGAAAAATATAGGAGGGATTTTCCGGAGGTGCATGTAAAAAAGCATTTACTGATGTTTATATACACTTTTTACACTAGTGATAGGGGGCCTAAAATATTTGGAACATAATTGGATTGGTCTTGGGTGAGGGCCCAATATGATATGCTATGATAGGGCCAAAAATCTCTAGTCGCATCCCCTGTTAGCGATAGACGTGCAATGTAAAATTCTCCATCTTTTCTGCTGTACTTGAGTGCATAACAAGTAAATTCATCACATGATGCCAGGAAAATGCAAAGTCTTGACCTATCTTTTATGGTTTGTTAAAACGGCAATACAAAGCTAGTGACATTTCTTCTTACAGCTGTCACCCTTCCTGTACCTATAATGAGAGGTTTTACTTCTTGGGAAACAGATATGTCTGAATAAGAAAATGAAGGAGCCTGCTTGAACAGTCTCCTTTTCTCAGTTCCCCAGGAGATGCCCACTTAGGCAAGTGCTGTCCGCCACACTCGCATACCTGTGTGGGTGGACTGATGTATAAATAACGATGATGTGTACCGGAAGTGGTAGAGCCATGCAGGGTCGACACACTGAGGGGGAAAGCAGCAGAACCGGCATGAAAGCTGTAGGGTGACTCACCACGTTGACACTGTAATATTCGAACCCTACAGCTCCGAGAGGAAACTTGTGTCATGAGAATAGGACGGTTTATGCAATCATGGCAATACAGAGTATTCCTGCTCTGGATTACATCACTGAACCCTAGGCAACAGGTACACCCTTACAGGTGTTTCACACAGGTTAAATATATGCTAAGAACTTCCCAATGGTAAAATCAAAGTTTCCTCTTATGTCAGTGTGATGGACGTTGCTCATAATTTTCTTGTCTTGCGAACTGATTTAATTTCCTTTTATTTTCTTAGTTTTTTTCTGTCTGAATGGTAAAAGTACTTATTAAAAATTTCCACTTTATTTCTATGTCTGAAATGGGCAACAGCCTTTTTCACCAAGTTTGAGTCAGAGGTGATTCAAGGGACTCATGGGGCCCTCCAACTCCCCCTCCTCCCGCATGGTAGCATTTATTATCTTTATTTTACTGTGAAATCTATATTAATAATATCAGCAAAGATAATTTAATAAACACAAGACCTTTATTTTCACGTTTGTGAAAAACAGAATGCACAAATAATGCAGATTTGTCATTGCAAAGTACTACGTAATTGGTCCAATTTAGGGGCCCCCTCCCAACTCCGGGCTCCAGGTCATTGTCTGTCCTGCATCTCCTGTCACTGTGTCCCTAAAACCTTATATATAGGTGAAAAATACTGATTTCACAAACATCCTGTCTGTGGAATAAATTAATTTGCATTAGCTTATATGCAATTAGCCACATTTATGCAATGAAGTTTGAAGAACGGCAAACAGCCAGCCGTGGCTGCTGATTTGTGCACACTATACCAAGAGCCCCTTATCCTCTGTATATATTTTTTCTTGCTGTGATAATGATTAATCTGGGCACTGAGCTTTGAGAACCCACAACGTCTAATGATCTGCAATCAAATAATCAGTTATACACTCGGTGAGCAATAAAAGCAAGATAGATTACTAAAAGGGTCAGCTAGCTGGATGACTCTGAGAAGTAGGCCAGAATGAAATAGCTATATAATGCTGGCGAGCAGTGCTCAGTGTGAGTCTGAAATGTTATGCTCTGAAATTGTATTCATAAAATTGAACTGTATTCATTTTAAATGTTATTCTTAACATTTTACTGATTTGATATATAAAACATTATATAAACATTTGATTTCGATGGCAGCTGCAGTACTCATTAACCCAGTACCCATTGCAAAAAATTAAAATATTTTACAGTCTTTTATTTCCTGCCGCATCCTTTATTCTTTCCAGACTTAACATGATGTGAATTGAGTATTATCATGTTATATAATATTTTGTGATGTATTTTAATACCCCCAGCATACCAGAACACATTTCCTTGTCTCACACTGGAAAATAAATCTCCCTATCAGAGTTCCAGGGGAAAGACCAACTTGTGTACATTAGTGTCTAGAAAGACATTTAGTTAAATTTCCCTTTCCGGAAATACCCTCTGGACCTGTTGGATGCTAATGTTTCCCTAGCAGGTGTTAATGGTGGTGCTGGCTGGTCAGTCATACTTGCGATCTGGTCACAGTTACAATGGGCACTTTGCTCAGACAGCTGTAGCAACTCATTATTTCCCCTTGTCTTTCTCCCAACCCAGCTGAAATGCCCCAGTGTCCAGTTATTTTAGTGTGTGTAATTTTTCATTGCTTCCTTATTCCCAGCAATGAATATGTACTAGTTATTAAAATTGCCAGGTTTTATGGTACTGCAGTTAATGGTCTCTTTAAGACCTATGCTGCTCATCATTAAAAATGAATATCTTCTGTTCTAAGCCCAAAATCAATTAAGAAAAGGGAAAAGGTACTTAATTAAATAATGTATTAATACAAGTGTTATTTTGTTTTCCATGTGAAGTCATTGTGTTAATTTAAACTGACGTAGCGTTCATAAACTCCATGCCAAATTTTAGGTCTGTGAATTTGACTAAAGTTGCAAGCCCTTTACGTGTTTATTAGCTAAAGTAATGTTCAAGTGACAGGTCTGTCAGCTGTGATCACTGACACCAAATTGAGCAGTCTGTAAACATTAAGTTTTCTTTCACTGCATTGGACACTGTAACGTGCGAATGGTCTGAATCTGTGCTCATTGCTATAGTCAGGGGCCTCTGTGCTGCAGGACAGGCTGTTTATCCATCATAAGTACCACGCTATGTTCTTTATCATTATGGCCTATGCTGCCCAACTTATGCATATAGTCAGAAAGTAGTACTTGCAAATTGTGTGTTCGTCAGTTTTGCATTACTGATGCTCATAAGCTCTTTTCCTGTGGAACCCTCTGTGTTGAACTCTTTATTTTTAATAGAGTGGGGACCTGGGAAACACTAATCTCTTTATACGATTTTCTTTGATCCTGGGCATAAGGACACAAAGCCGTAACTTTTGGTATATATATAGTCTTTTTTTTGCAGTCTGCAGCTGAAACCGAATCATTTTCTAACATGATTTACCATGGCTTACATCTTATTACATAGACAGAAAATGCATTTTTAAGGCAATGAGTACTTGATGTTAATTTAGTCATATAGATTTACATGTTTGTTTTAGCATAAAGCTGCTTGTAAAGTATATCCATGAAACGCCTGAAGACGTCGATAGGGCACGGAGAAGTGATTTTATTATTCATTATTCAGTATGGAGTTCTCTCTAGCTGAGAAAATGGCGTTGATGTTTTGTAGTCATGAACCTGCAGCCCGAGAACATGACACATGCTATTTAAAAACTGAGAAGCAGAGTTGTAAGAAACATGTTTGAACTAAGGATGAGATTTTGTAAGCTGCAGAGTGTCAGGAATGGAGTCAGGTGAATAACACTGATTTAAATAAAAGCTGTTACCTGTTGTACAAAAAAACTGCACTGGTGGGAAAGCAAGAGAGTGCTACACGTGACTGCATTCAAACTTAGCACAAATGATGCATTTAAATTGTGATGTGCCACTACGTGAGATTTAAAGAATTGGCTTCGTCATTACAGGGGGAACCACAGTTACTGCATCATGATTTGACTTGTAAGGTTCCAAATTAGAGAATTTGGCAAACGAGGGGTTGCACATTTTGCAGGATTACCTCACTGCTGTAGCTGTACTACTTTTGCCCATATAATTGAAGAAAGAAAGCCAAATGTGGGTATAATCAGATATAAGTGAGCAGAAGCTGTAGAATGTGAAGAGGGAGGAAATCCTGGCTAAGTGTAGGGTGCTTCAAAAATCAAAATACTCTTAGTAGTGATGCAGGGGGACTCTATGCACTCAGTGGTCTGGTAACTACAGGCTTGGCATTATTGTTAGAAATACTAATTGACAGCCAAGTTTTGTTACACTGATATTTATTTTTGCAGACACAACAAGCTGAATGCTTAAACATAAAACTCTTGTAGTTTCAGTTTTACATGTCTTTCTTTAAGATTCCTGAAACGTGAAAACACATTGCCATTTTGTGCATATATTCAGGCAGTTATGTCTAGTTAGGGTATATGCTGACAATTTAGCTGAGGTTACTACGGGCAACCTTTTGTCTTTGAAAAACACATAAATTTATTGTCATGGTAATGCTGAGTGATTTTTGTCAATTACAGGCATTGTTTAGCTTCTCATATCATCTGAGCTAAGTGAATTTGATCATCTATGGGGAGTTTACGCCTTGCTGTATTGGTCTATGTTCAATTGTCATTGTGAAACAGCTCTTAATCGGCTCGGCACTCTGACTCGCACACTTTCTCACAGGCCATGCTCTGCATTGCGTTAATTTCCCTGGCTAACTAGTCACTAACACAAGAGAATAACCTTGACCAATAACTGTACCTGATTAATGGCAGGAAGCAGAATGATGTATCTGGGTCTCTAAGAGTAGATAAGGCGATAACCAATTCATGGTGTTACTTTTTGTGTAGATAGATCTACCAGACTTGGCATCTTTGCTATCATGATGTCAGTGGCTCTTGGCAAAAACATACTCAAGAGAAGTTTTGCTGACTTTTTTTCTCTCTCTCTCTTTTTTTTTTAAGCAAATCAGTCCTACGTGCTAAATAATTTATGGACAGCATCCAGGGCTTGTATCGTGAAATGATTTGCCTTTGTTTGTATTTGTCACTAAAGAATAAAGCACAAGGTTGCATAACATCAATGTGAGAAGGGAGTCATATTTCCAAAATGCTAGGACTTTGGCAGGATATTACAAACATGGCTTCATCATGATGGCACATATAAAACAGAAAAGCCAAACATTTCTCTGTACTTCTAAACTTGAATTGTCTAAATATTTGTTACTGTAGCCTGCATCATTAACCCAAAATGGACTGGATGGACTGAAGTACCCTGAACTACTCTGTAGTTCAATGCAAATACGTAGTTTGGGTTTTAAACAGACTAATTCAGTAAATTGTCCAACAAGCTGCATATATTTGCACAAAAATAAATGCTTTCATGTTCCACACATTATCAATATCTGGACTGTGTACAGATGCAATTTTATTATTGACATTTATATGATACATTTTAATTCAAAGTGATTTATAGGGCAGTGCATTGAAGTACAGCTGTGAGTTGGCTCACACAAGGTGAAAAGTGTGAACATTTTTGGAGGTCAAAAACACGGCATGCAGCAGTGTTCTGGAGGACTTGGAGTGCCTGATGGTGCAGGCAGGTAGGCAGGAAGCTGTAAAATGTCATGCGGAGAGGTGATCATAGCTTGCACCAACAACTGAGAAGTTCTGCAATTAGAGAAACATACACCCTGTGTGCTCTCTGTTTAGCCCTTAGCAGGTATATCTTAACTATAATACGGAGTGTGGGGGTCTTCTCCATGTTTATTGGAGTGTAAAGAAAAATAAACTAATGATCTCCCAATACATCAAGACAAACTATCCTTTGCTCTTCATCTAATCAATGCCGCGGGCTAAAAATAACTAAAGGGTTTTATGGGGATTACAAAAACATCATTGTTAATTTTCTGGTCAGATCTTGAAATAACAAGCTTAATTACATACCCAGGAGTAATTTTACTGGTGATGTGGTGGAAGCATACATTTCTGATTCTATCTGGCTCTGTTGTTTTCCAAAACATTGGCTTTCTGAGAAGGAAATGACTGACATTATTGGTAGCTGTTCTCTCAACAGTTCACCTGGAATGTTCTGATTGTTGGCACGGCAAAGCTTGTCATTATAGTGCTATATATTTATAAACTTCTTTACAAAGTGGCCTTCCTTGAAGAACGGATGTTGTTACTTTTGAAACATACTGCATTATGTTTTATTTCCATTGATGAACCACTCGGTAAAATCTCCTCTCTGTGTCCAACAGCAATTATGTCATCATCCAATAAGAATTTAGCTGAAAACAGGAAGTAAAAGCCTAAGAAAAAAACCATCACCGTACATTTCGACAATTCAGAAATTCTCATATTAACCAGTTCTTCACAGAAAATGGGACAGTAAATGTTCAGCTTGGCAGCTATATACAGTTAATTGTCCATTTTGTTTCAGTTAAACCCATTTCCTGTGGTGTGGGCTAATTTGGCAAGTTTATTTAGTTGCATATCGTTACATCTGCTGTAAGAAATTTTGCAAGCATTTTCACAAAAAATTCTAAAGTGATACATACAGCAATATTATATCATTTTATGTTTAATATGACAATATACCAAACTTTGGTGGGTCATATGGTAGTGTATCAGTTAGCAGTATATTGGTTACCTCACACCTCTGGCTCCATGCATGTGGAGTTTGCATGTTCTCCCCATGTCATCCTGGATTATTCCCTGCCCTTGCACCCATATCTTCTGGGATAGGTTCTACATCCCTGTGACCCTAAATAGGTCAATTGGTAACATGAAATGGATGGATGGATGGATGGACTAAAATTTTGGCTGGAACAGCTGTCATTTGCTGAATTGTAAATGTACATATAAGTCCAAATGTACATTAGTAGTATTCTGTCTTTGTTGTTGATTCACTTTGCATTGTAATGACACAAAGTCAAATCATATGCACTTTTTCAATGAGGTGTATGAGTGCGGACCATATGGATGCTGAGATTGTTACATTTCAGTACCTACTTCAGAGTTATTAGCATACATCCAAGTGGAAGGTCCTTTAGCTTACACATTTATTGCTATACCAATCCAACCTGCCTATTCAGCAGGTCAGTGCATGAGTGACTTACTTATGGTCATTCATTACTTGCAATTTCATGTCACTGATTCACCTAACTTGCTTACATTTTCACTTTGGAAAGGAACCAAGAATAAACTGCAGGAAAATTACACAAACATTGGCTGAATGTCCAAATTCTACAGACTTTTGTGCTGTGGGGTGACATTTTAACTAATATTAACATGACCTATGGAACTAAAAAGCTATTATTAGTTGTTTCTTTGTTTTACTGTACCTACATTTTAGAATTATGTAGTATCTGTTCAATGTTCAGTACAAGATATTGTAATTTTAACCACTTGAGCTTGGCTATTTTAAACAGCTAGCTTACAGCATCATTGCTATGAACCCCAAACCAATATTCGCTTCAGGGGGATTTATTCTTTTCCCAGATGATCTATAAGAAGCGAGGAAGTCAATGCATTTGGCTACTGTAGACTTAGATGATACCCATCTGACTCGAAAATTATGTGTCATGGAACTTTCATAAACTATTAAAATCAGAGGCTCCTTTTTGTTGCTTTAGTATTTGGTATTTTAAAGAGCTTAATTCAGCAATCCTACTGCACAATAAATCAAACTCTCAGTTGAAAAAGCATGGCTATTTCTACATAAGTTATAACTTTCCTTGGCTTGGAGTGGTTGGCTGGAATGTATCACACCTGCCTCCTGATAGCACTCACTCCCTGTACTCAGTCCCAGACACACCATATCCTGTCTTGCCAGAGAATTGAATGCACCTGCAGCTCACTTGCTAATTGCCTGAAGCAGACACAATGATGCTCTGAGTGATCAGTCATTCGTGAGATTGTGCTCGCTCTCTGCTGAATGGCATAGATGCAGCTTGGTTTTCAGGTTCTGGTTCCTGCCTTTTCCCCATTCCTGGCCCAATTTCGGATTACGTTTTGGACCTGTAGTCCTTGATTGTAAAAATAAATCTGCGCTTCGCTGGATCAGGGGATTTGTTGGTTACAGATTTTGCTTGTTGTTACTGGATTGAAAGTAACCGCTCCTTTGGGACCCCAAAATTTTGGAGTAGGAGAAGCGGAGGTGGAGGGTATTACTTCCAGCAAGACCTGCGGCATGCATCTCTGATTTTTGGGAATCAAATGAATATTTAAAAACTCTTTTGTGAGGGCCATTGGGATAATCACCTTGTAAGCATTTTGGAAGCTGTCAAATTCAAGACAACATTTTTAAATAGCCAACAACTCTGCAACCTGAAACAAAAGCTTGCGATTCTGCCATTATCAAAAAAAAATTTCATAAAATGTATCTGATACCCTAAGCTGAGAGTAATCAGGTGTAAAAACAGCTCTTCTTCATTGAAGTGCTGCATTTTTGTTTCTTTATTCTTGAAGTGGAAAAATAAGAAAATTTCAGTATAAGTCTCAGTGTTATAGCTTTGTAATAGGATTAAGGCTCCTGCTATATTCAAATGGCTCCAAATTGTGCACTGTTTACATGCTAATCTTTGGTGTGCTTCTGAATGTTTTTCACACCGCTAACTATCTTTGATCAAATAAGAATTATTTCAGTGTACACCTGGACTGAATGAGTTGGTCATTAAACTAATGTTCTGCATAAATCAGAAGGCTACTTACTGTCAGACAGCATTAGCAAAATAGAAAAACAGCAGCCATTTTAGCTTGTAGAATTCCTTATATAAATGCACTATAAATAACTGGGTTATTATCACTATAAATGATTGAATAATTTAAGCAGAGTTTAAATCTTCTTCGGTGATTGGTTGTAACTCCTAAACTTGAATAGGGATACGGAGCAGAAAGGTAAAAAGAATGAGATATATTATTCATATATATATATATATAACCAGTATGCACTGTGTCATTATTCATACGTTCCAGCTGTTTACCATATTGTGTCATTATGGGAGCTGGGCTGTGTACATTTCCATGCATTTATAGCCCTGTCTATTATGCATGTTGCTCTCTGCTCCTAGATATACATGGTCTCACCCCCCATACTTGCATATGGATGGGATGACAATAAAGATGATTTGAACATAGCACTATAATTTGGCTTTTCCATTTAATAATAGTACTAAGATAATAAATCACATTTAATAGCAAAATTATCCCTAGTACAATACATTCTGAAGTGAGGATAATGAGAATAAAGTACAAACATTCATGTTTTAATTTTCAAAGCATAAATTGCGCGTAAATTGTGAGAGTTTTTATTACTAACAGATGCTCGTGCTTAAAACATTCCAGATACCTTGTAATAATATAATACTTTTGCAATTCTTGCAGTTACTTAGCTGATTCGCCTCAAGGATGCCACAGCAAAAACTTCCTTCCAAGACCATTTAGACATAAAGAAAACACGTTAAAGAGTAAGCCCACAGCCTGCCCGCTATATCAGCTAATAGATTCTGTTCACTATCCATGTGCAAAATATATATGTGTGTGTGTGTGTCTATATATATATCAGGTGTAAAAACGCACACCCATACATATTCCGGTATATTGACTTTCATTTACCCCATCTCTTGCAAGGTCACTTCCTCCCTAGACAAATTTGGCACTGCAGAATGTAGGTTTTAGGTCAAAAACCAAAAGCAATGAATCTCCTGCTTTACTGGGGTTGTCATTTAAGAAATTCCTAGTGGATGGTGCTGTACCTTCAGTTCAGGTCAACGTGAAGGTGTTCTGAGGAGTCACTGAACGTTTCACGCGTGACTCCGTTAGTGAACGTCTTTGACTTTCACATTCCTGCTTTGATAGCTCAGACAAGCCTGGTCGCGCAGTGCATGTACCTACATGAATCATAAGAAGAAAATGTGTTCATTAAAGAAACTACTATGCTGTACCTTACATTAATCTAGAAGGAAAAAAACATTTCTACCAACACTGGGGAAATGTCTCAGAAAATCTTTTCCTGTGGATTATTAATTGCCTACATTTAGCACTAGCTTAAGTACCATGAAATACAACAGAAGGTACAGCGTATTAATGAATGTGCGTATACACTGGGCACGCACCTGCAGGACCGTAGAGCAAATATGTGCTGCTGGTTGAGTTGCTGGAGTCTAACCAGCAGAGGGCTGCCCTCATCTCCCTCTGGCTCTGGAGACTCTCTGGCTCCTTGCCACCGCACAGTGAGCTACAGTGCTGCCTGAATGCTGATGTGTCACTCTCCAGCGCAAGACTCTTTATCGAAGTAACCTTGTTAAGGCCCCGAAGTTCATTGCAGTTGGCCGGCTCTCTCCCCCCATTTTGGTTACCACCCTGCCCCTTCCCTGCCATCCTTTTCCTGCAAGGCACAGAAGCATGTATCAATACGTTTTTCTTTATTTTTTTTAAGTAAGCTCAGCTTGAGCTTTGAAGTCAGAAGGATTGTATATTTTTGTGTTAGACTGAAACTCTACACAGGATGAGGTGTACAGCATGAAGTTCGTTGTTCTGGACAGATGTTGATTACTTGTGTACAGTCATGTCTCGCTGGTTAGAGTGTGACTCTAGAACGATCCCCTTGCTTTAGTTAGTTTTTAAGTACGAAAAAAACTTGAGCAGGCCAGTGCTAATGAAGGTCATATATTATTTCCTGTTGTACCAACAAAAGCCTTTTCTGGCCTAACAGATGTCCATCCACTTTCAGCACAGATTTTGCTCACACCGAAGTATGCAAATGAGAAAATTTGTTTGTAATGTTTGCCTACTCACCTATTTACCTCTGAAGAATTAGATGTTAATTATTTATATCACAATACATATTATAACACACTATTTGATAGACATTATAGCTTTATAATATCTTGAAAGCCATTTGTCATGCTATTTCTTGTATGACATGCATTCTTTTCCTTGGGTGAGGTTTATCTTTGATTTCTTGTATTTCAATAATCTACCATAACCAAAAGGCATTTCTCTTATCATTGCTTTGTGCTCTGGAACAATAAGGAAGTTTGTTTAAATGAGGGCTAAAGATATCACAAAATGTTAATATAAAAGAAGGTGTACTTGATACCAAACTAGATTTACAAGGACAGGTATATTTTCTATAGAGTATGCTACTATAAAGGTCTCCAAAGGGATTCCGTACCATGAACTCTGTTCACATTTATTGGTATTGATTGCTGCAATAATCAATCTTCTCCATTTCTAAAAAACAACACTGATTCTGAATCCCAGTGTTACATGTAATTGTATGTTAACCAGGAAATGTAAGGTACAATAATGAAAACGCCTATACGTTCAAGACTTCTGCTCCTTATTTGAGCAAACTGTGGCTTGCCTTGCAGTACTGTGGGTTGGGATTATCACCGTGGGCACAGATATTTTTAAATCTTCCACTCCTCTGCTCACCGCTCACTTTGGAAGAAAGTCAGAGCACATCAAGTCTTTTTTGCCTTGGGTTTCTATATTTGCACAATAACGAGGCTATACATTGCTTCCTACCCACAGAGGACCACACTTCAGTCCAATTAGCTGGCTGCAGTTACCCATAACTTCGCTGGCCAGTACTCTACAGCTTGACACATTAAGACAGTCTTCAGACATTTATGCAAATTGAAGGAACTGCAAACATAGGTAAACTTGTGTGTGTGTGTGTTTTTGGACACCAATTAAAACAAACTACCACTGGTTCACAAGGAGTGCTCAAGCAGATGGCCGGTCTCATGCCAAACATTCTGCCTTTATGCATTACATTAATAACATCTTCTTCAGTGTTTTATTATTAAACTTAATTGAACATCTCATATATAAGTTACTGTGATTTAGACATACCTGTGCCTGGCACCAAAAAACAATGATGATACTAGAAGGTCTTTGTTTTCATTTCAGTAGAGTAACACTGCTTTTTAGCATTTGACATTAAAATATATCCCTGCTTAAATGAATAGCTTTTTGTATACCTAACTAGACTCCCCTTCACCAATTATAATGCTCCAAATTGTAATTAAAGCCATCACCCTCGGAACTTAATGAAGCTGCAGAGCACCACTCACATATTAATCAAGACAAAGTCCAAATAAAAAGCAAACAAGTATGACTTGTACGGCAATGCTTTGGTATGAAGACAAGTCAGGAGTATTAAACAATAGAAGTAAAAATGTATGCAAGCCAATTAATTCTGAGTTCTTAGAAGTCTCTGTGGGACCTATCCACAGTGTGTTTAATTTACTGGTTATTTTTGCGGTCAGCTGATTTTCCTAAGGAGGAGAGATAAGAGTGGATGTTTGGCGTTACTGTATATACTGAGTTTTAAGAAGCAAAGAGTTCTTTTGTTTTGTGTCCTAATTCAGGTACCTCGATTGTCACGTATGTGGCTGCTGTCTTCCACAATATGAATTTTCTCCCACTAAGCTGTAGCTCTCAAAGTTTGTTGTGATCTAAGCTGAAATGACAAGCGAAGGAGGATCAGCTTCAAGTACTGAACCATCATTTGCAGTTTGTTTTTTTTTGTGAATAATACTGATGGACTTTTATTGGTAACTTAAAGGGGGCATTGGGTTAGAAGTAGCTGAAATGGATAAAGTAAACCATGACTTGATGTGTTTACAGTGTCAGGAGCCCATTGAAGGCTTCATGAACAGCCTGGTAGATTATAAGGACATGCATCTGAACAGTGCCGTCAGGTAATAATGATCAACTGCTGATTGCTACTGCGGGACTGTTGGAAAGACATGAGAATGTACATCCGAATAAAACAGCATTCAGAAAGGATATTTATCAAAATGTCTGAATACAATAATTCTTAATTATTTGCTCCTTGTCTTCTTAAACTTCCAAATGAAAACCAGGACATTCTGAAGAATAAAAGCCAATGTGCATTAGACATGCACCAAATGATCAGATAAAATAATTTTGTACAGGAATAGTAACATAACAGATACAGTAAAAGCTAAATAAATAATCAACATCTTGCAATATATTGCAGAATTGATATTTGATCCTGTGAAAATGCTTGTGGACTGCTAGCAGTGAGCTCGTGTATTAAATACAGAGCTGTGGGGGTAATCTGTTGGCTTGTGTTGTATTCCTTTGTCGACATTTCTTTTTATCGGGCAGATGACATGTGGGCCCAAGGGCTTTTTTAAAAAGCTACCCGGCTGGAAACTGAAACCACACAAATATGTGCCACCCTTGCAATTAACTATCCTTTAATATCACGACTTCGAATAGGAGAAGACAGGATCTCCAAGGGTCTCCGAGAGAACGTCAAGGGGCACTTCCAGCTGCCGTATCAGCACCCTTATCTTATGTAAATGTTCTGAGACTTTGGTGTGACTTCAGTGGACTACAAAGAAGAAAATGCACAGCACAAAAAACTAGGATAGTTTCCCTAAGGGTATTTTGCTCAAAATATCTGCATTCCTTTGATTTGCAAATTAGGAGTCTCTTAATCTTCTCCCTCTTTTCAGCAGTCACTTGTGTCATTCATTTATATGGAGCCATAATAAGTGAACTTAATTGCTCTAATCTCACTGAAACACTACAGGCAAAAATGGTTGTGTTTGTAACTTAAAAACAGCTCATGTAAACTCGGTAACATGCCCAGAGACAGAGGAAGATCACAACAGTATTGGTAAGAGACATTAATTCACAAATCAGGCAAATACGGAGCCCCGGGAAGTAATGACATTCATATTGAAATTTAAAATGTTTATTGAAGCATCAGGCCCTTTCAGAAGCCACTACCCCAAATGTTTGCATCTAACTGAAATGCCCTTTGATGTGATATAAAAGACCTGAACATTTAGTGCTGTGAAGTGAAGAAACATACCATGCTTTCAGACACATGTGCTTTTTAAGCCTCATCGTAAAGCTACTTTAAATTTCAGCCATGAGAGACGGTGAATAACACATGAAGACTGAATGCTTTGGAAGATGATCAATATGTATTTTTTTCTTTTCCTTTTGGCAATACAAAGGCTACTTAAAGCATATATCGCATAAACACTTCTCTCAAAAAATGTTTCATCACATCTATGTCTATCGATTCGCTTCTTGGATTTTGTCATTTGCTTGATCATCCTCACGGAGTTTAAGTAAGTTTTTCTTCACGCTGAGCTCCCTCGTGGGCAGTTTTCCGTCCATGTCCTGCACTGTGTTAGTTTCTCTCCAGTTCCAGTCATTTTCGCACCCCTGTCCCAAAATAATTTCTGCTGACGTCACAACATTGCAGTAACGCTGCATCTCCCCTAAACTGGATGTGTCTGAGCCTGGCACATGTCACATTCGTGGTGGCAAATGTCCTTTAAAGACAGACAAGAAGTCTTGGCTTTCAATCATTTAATTGACTTTAACTGTCAGTCTTATTTATTGTCTATGCCAGAAAAGTGTTTCAAATAATCTTTAAATTGTCATGCCGTTTAACATCACACCTTTCCAGTGCCATCGCCAGCCCTCCTCCGTACTGTCTACTGTGACACTTTGCTTCCCTTCCTTAGTAGATGCATCACCCTAATCTTCCCCCAGTATCCAATGGGGAGCTAAGTAAGAAAATTAAGGCCCGGTATCTAATCCACATGGCGTGACCTAGGAAGTGGCCAGAACACTCCAGCTTAAAGCTTATACTCCACGTTTTTTTACTGAGTGGCCTAAAAGACTTAAGAAGTAGGTCAGCTGCTTTTTAGAATTCCCATTGTACCTCTCGGGCTCTTGTTGTCCCATAAAATGTAACCGAAACATGCAGTATGTGCGCCGTAGTATTTTTATACAAAAGAACTCATCCATGTCTTCTCCCAAAATGGTCTGGTACCTGGTTTGACTTGGATAAGAGACTCTATTAGTTGGCAAAGATACATAGCATTTCTCTGCATCTAAACATAAGGCAGAAAGACAAAAAAAATCATAGATGAATGATTCAGACTGGTATTGCGAATCCTTTCTTTGAGAAGTCTTTTATTTGGGTGCTTTGCAAAAAAACCTCAAATGAAAACCCTAATGACAAAAGTCAAGTTAATCTGACTCCCAGTTCCCTTTAAGGAACTGCAAAATGAAATTGTACCAAAACTACAAAGGGCTATTGTCAAATGATATTTCTTTTAAAAAGGGACTGTTATGGGATTTCATAAGCGATGCATGTGGCATTCCCCTCAGTTCCAAGTAAACCTTTAACCGAGCCTGACCTGCTGCAACAGCTTGGCTATTTCTGATTACAGTCGTTAGTCTATGCGCCCTAAGTAAGAGTTGACACAGCAAC
Organism: Brevimyrus niger; assembly: GCA_015164015.2. NCBI lineage: Eukaryota > Metazoa > Chordata > Actinopteri > Osteoglossiformes > Mormyridae > Brevimyrus > Brevimyrus niger. Next base: position 25,404,050 of record JAABNY020000095.1, read on the forward strand.
AAAAATGTAAATTGTAAGGAAACACTATCAATATACACAACATTTTCCAATAACCCAGACATAGTCTGGGTGTATAATATAATTTCATTTTAAATATTGAATACAGAATGGGTGGATGAATGATGTGTACAGCCATTTAATATTTTTTTCTTTTTCCATGCTCACATAGATATAAAAAATCAACTGGTTATTTGAATGTATTTAGTAAAGATGGTGCATTTTGGTGGTAATAATCACAGAATCATGTCAGGACTAATAAGAACAAGTAAGCATTTAAGCATCTTGTTCTAAAAACAGACTTGTCTCCCAGATACTTCAGACATTGTCATTTGTTGGGTTGTGTAAGACAGAATGATGGATAATTTCACAAGCTATTTATCTAACTGTCTTTCAGATGACCGTGTACTGTGTTGCAGGGATGATGCTGTTTGATTACCTCACCATTGCTCTCAGGGCGAATATCTTAGCACGGTCAGTTCTGACAACGTGTTACGAGATCGGGAAAGTAGCGCTGTTAAATAAGGTGCTGACCTGGTCCCGCATCATCATGCCGATCTGCAGTGTGCAGTATTAATGGCCCTGTGTCAGATCTCGTCTGGTACAGGGTTTGATATGGCCTTCCCAGAGGAACATTTTGTCATGTTAAATATGAAAAGTCCCTGTGACTTCATCCTTTTTACTGATCGTCTGTAACACTTTAAGTATGATTCACTCAGCAAAGTGTTTCTCGGCTTTAGTCTTTATTTTTATCCAGACAGCTGAGGTCTTGGTAATGCACAGGTTGTCCCTATTATGACATACTGTATGAGCAAATACAATCATACAGTAACAAAATTACTTAAGAAATATAGAAATTATTTCTTTATGCTGAGTTCTTATGTCATTATCCAAATTACACAAGTAACAAATCTATTCTTTTTCAGGTTGCCTGACCTCTTAAATCTTTTGAAAGAGACGTGATGAGGAGATCAGAGAGTGGCCTGCTTTACAGTGCAGAGCCCAACATTGACTATAGGGCTGCAGTTAGCAAATTAATGAAAAATATGTCAATTGAATAACACAAAACATTTTTTAAAGCTTGTTTAATTATTACTGGTATAAATATGCATATGATTTAACAAGAATTACAAACGGTGCTTGTCCAAACACAACCCCCCTCCAACATCCATCCATCCATCCATCCATCCATTTTTCAAACCGCTTATCCTACTGGGTCGCGGGGGGTCCGGAGCCTATCCCGGAAGC
>JAABNY020000095.1:25412347-25445847 GCA_015164015.2 Brevimyrus niger
GCTGATTGGAGTTGCTAAATTGCCCATAGGTGTGCATGTATGAGTGACTGGTGTGTGAGTGTGCCCTGCGATAGGCTGGCCCCAGTAGGATAAGCGGTTTGGAAAATGGATGGATTATTATTATTAATAATAATAATAATAATAATTCCCCCACTGGTCTGCCTAGCTGCGTGTGGGGGGTGGAACCCAGAGGCTCACCATGTGTGCTTTCTGCCACCTGCTTCCTTTCACCCTCAAGGCCGCAGTCATCAGTCAGCAATGTAACCAGCTCTGAGGAGAGCATCGCTTCCTGGAGTCCGCCCACAGCCCCATAGGGGTCTGGACACCAGCGGGCGCTGCCGTAGGGCGATGAGAGGGGCCCAGCGGTCTAGCCCACCTGACAGTACATGAGTCAATTTGCGCTGGGGCTCATCACCACGGGCGGTTAATACGGCACAGTGGGCCCTGAAGCCAGGCCTACGCCACACAGCTCAGCCGCCTGTGATTGGGTGTCACAGGGGAGCCCTGCATTTTTTTTCTGTGATTTTGCCCTTTCATATAATCAAATTAAATTGATGAAATTCTCATCCATACAACCATCTGCTGGTTCTGTTTAGATTTCTCAATAGCTAGCATATATTAGTAAGCCACTTTCTTGCTGCCTATAAGTGACTTAGCAGCTCAGTCGGTCTAGCGGTATCCGCCCGCTTTCCCAGATAGGCTTCCTGGGATAGGTCAGTCTATGGGCTCAGTGCTATGGTTTTAACAGGAGAATTCACTAAAGGTTTTTTTGGTGAGATTTAAAACTGTAAAACAAAGTGTTTCATTTACTGTGTCATTTTCCATCTATTGGTCATTTGGACGAGGAGCACTGTGTAAATAAACTAAAAAAGATTACTTTGGCTAGGACAGTAAATGTTAGGATGTGAAGCATTTTAGTCGAGCTTCAGTGTTTTGGGTTTTGACTGTGGTGATTAGCACAATATTGGGGCTGAATGGAGGCTGATTTTTGTATTGGTCAATGGAGTAATTAGGATGAGGCAACTACTAATTAAATAACCCTTTGCTGTCACACTGGTTGTCTCTGCAGGGACTTGACAAATGGTATTCATTAACATTAATAGATGGTTTATCTGGAAAGACTGATAATCATTCTCATAGGAATTGTTGTTAAATGCCTCAGTAGGTCTGTATTTTATTCTGTGCTGGAGGTGATCTGTGATCTGTCTGTTAGGTTTAAAAGTAAAATGTTATTATAGGGTAAATAATATAAAAAATCTTTCTGTTAATGCAAACTGACTCCCACTGTTTGGGAAGGATTGAACGCTTGTAGCTATTTAATTTTAGTACATTTTGTCTACTGATCTGTTTTCAATATATATTGATGCATATTTTGTCTTCTTCCTGTTTTTTTCCATCTGAAAGGATGGAAAGTCCACCTTCTTCCAATTCGGGGCTTCCATCCAGCAGGAAGCACTGCTGACGCTGAATATCATGGAAGAGTATGACTGGCACATCTTCTCTATCGTGACCAGCAAGTTTCCTGGATACCAGGATTTTATCAGCATCCTGAAGAGCACGGTGGAGAACAGCTTTGTGGGCTGGGATTTACAGAACATCATCACTCTGGACGCCGTGGATGGAGATATAAAAACTCAGGTGCAGCTGAAGAGGATTCAGTCCCCTGTCATTCTGCTCTACTGCTCCAAAGATGAGGCCATATACATCTTGGAAGAAGCTCGCTCCTTGGGCTTGACTGGGTTCGGTAATATATGGATCGTCCCCAGCTTGGCAACGGGCAACACAGAGTTCACACCAGAACAGTTTCCTTCCGGAATGATCTCAGTGTCTTATGACGACTGGGACTACCCTCTGGAGATGAGGGTTCGTGATGGCCTAGGGATCATTACCACTGCTGCTGTGTCTATGCTGGAGGAATATGGTGACATCCCAGAAGCCAAAACTAGCTGCTATGGACAACCGGAGAAAACTAAACTACCTCCCAGTGCTTTAAAGAAGTAAGTTCCTCGATTGGTAATTAACACTTGTCTACATCTTTGTATCTGTCCTACTCCCTCTTCCACAATGTGATGAGTACAATATTTCATCTAGTAATTTAATATGTTATTGCACAAATGCCCCAGCGATCTGGATAAGCAGCTGGAAGATTGCTTGAATGCTTGAATTGTTGTAAAAATAGTTCCAAATTGGACCTTACAGAGGAACAATTTGTTGCCTGTTTGATGTTGGACAGTAGTGCAGCCCATATGTGACTGAGCTTGTTAATTAAATATGCTTTGCAGTATCTTAGGGTCCTTTCCTGAGGATTAGGGGTTGTGGGTTTAAATTTCAGCATCGCACTCTGTTCCATGTTCCCGTTAGATATCCAAATATACAGGCAGTCTGCCACCTACCTTCCTCTAACACTGGCATGTCATAGCAAATTATTTACAACTGATGTGTGCACGGTAACAGGGTAGGTAAGGTAATGCACACTGCAAGCAACTCAAGCTTGTGTTCTGTGAAAATATTAATAAACTGAGCATCATATTGTTAGAGAAGTTTATATTATAGTATATTCTTAAAAATAGGCTGGCAGGTGGAAGAGAAAGAGTAGATAAACTGAAATGTCACCCAGACCCCATACTGGTGTTTGCTGTCACTCTTTCATCTCCCAGAGCCTTCTGGTATCTCAGAGAACCTGGTCCCCAGGAGAATTGGGCCAGACACGTCATACACTGCCCATCACAGTCTATCAGGCACAGAAATTGTCATGCGAAAGTGAACAGCCAGCCTGCATCTGGGATGCTAAATTTTCACTTGGGGGCTACTAGCGGTACATGATTCCCGGCTCTCAGTCCACAGGAACCACAGCTTATCAACTCCACCGGTCAGCTCAGCACACCTGTATGGGGGAGTCCTCTAGCTCGTGTTGATTTTCTATCAGATACATTTATGGCTTGCATCTCAGGAGTGGAAAGGTTTTTCTAAAAGGCACAGAATAAGTAGGCCGGTGTCACAGTGACAAGAATGGCAGATGTATATTGATGACAGTGACAGTGTACCTGACAGGTAGGACTACACTAGCAAAAAAATCTAAAAAATCAGTAAAGAGTATAAATAAATGTATTCATAAATACTTTTATACATAAAACATAGCAGTCATAATAATCATTTACAGTTAGGCCATTATATGATTTTGCAAGAGCTATTTCTGCAGATCGTGATCAAACGACAAAGCTTTTTGGCCAACTGTCATATTCATTGTTTTCCATGCGATACAGCAGGCCAACCTGTTAGTTAAAGGTTACAAGTGTCCAAATGTGTAATGCAGCGTTTCCCAATCCGGTCACCGGGGACCCAGAGCTGGTCCATGTTTTTGTTCCATCCGAGCACGAAAACGTGGACTGTCTGTGGGTCCCCGAGGACCGGACTGGGAAACTGGTGTAAAGGCATGCTTTGTTCTCATTACCCCTACCTACCAATCTGTTGTGCATCTACAGACGAATCTGATAACAGAGGTTCCTCTGCCCAGTTTATGTGAAATGCATTTAAGTAGGAAGCAATGGTATGCACACTGATTTGGAGAGCTCACAGTTTGAGCTTTAAAGGGAAGCCAGCATATTCCCAAAACCCCTGGGTAAACACTCTCCCCAACTCCCCCCCCCCCCCCCCCCCCCCAACACACCCCCCCCCCCCCCCCCCACACGCGGCCCAAGCACTGTGCGAAGAAACTACCGCCGCACGGCTGGACGAGGGCTCCCAGGTTGAGGTTTAAAGGGAAGCCCGCATATTCCCAAAACCCCCGGGTAAAAACCCCCCCCCACCCCCCCCCCCCCCCCCCCCAATGAAATACCACCCGTTTCACAGTAAAGTCAGGGCTCAAAGGCTTGTGCGAATACACGGCAGCTTCTGGTATAACATATGGGTAAGTATCTTCTGAAGATGTGCTGCCTGATTTGCAGGGATGAGCACCATGTTTGGTGTATTATGAATGTAGGAAGGGTTTACAATGACGATTCTTCGAGAGAAATGTCTAGTGTGGCACAAAAATGTGGCTTTGCCTGCTAATGCAAGTTTTACTATATATTTTCTCACTGAGCCCCACAGATGTATATTTGGGGCTCAAATTATTGTTGTACACTCATATCGCCTACCTCAGCTATTGAGGCATTACCATATTAGCAGAAATGTGTGCTTGAAATCATAAGAATTATGAACAACCTTCGAGGATCAGAACAAGTCTAGTATCCATCTACCGTTCCTCACTCCCTTCATCTTTGCCTGGCATTTTAAAGAGTATTTTTGTCACAAACAATATGGTTGGCTGAAGGACTTAGATGCTTAGATGCTGCAGCTTATAAGATACCTAGGAGTCTTCACACCTTCACTTAAAGAATATTGAATGGATATAAATAGTGATTTATTTAGTTAATTTACAAATTTGAGGAAGCTGCATTTTTAGTATGATGTGACAGTTTTTCTGGATTCAAACCTGCTGTTTTAAGATGTATAGCATTTTTGGCAAAATCAGGCTTTGGGCATTTGGGCATCAAGTACCCTATTATGTAACATGGCCATCATCCCACTCAGATTTTATTGTGGGAAAAGCAATTACAGGAAAAAAATGTTCATGATGTATTTATATACGAAATATGACAAGTGGTGGATAGGATTTATCGTTGGAACATGACAGGATCGAAAAGCGAGGTCAAGAGGTAAATAAAACACGAAGAATAAAACAGCTGTTCTAATGAAAAAAAAGAAAAATAATAATAATGAAACATACCATTGAGCACGAAAGACACTGATACTAGCAATTTGCAATGGGAGACAGACATCAAGTGCTTGGTCTGGGTTACTGGAGAAGTGACCCAAAGCAGGAGCTTCACAAGGGGACCAAGTTAACCAAACTCACCTACTCATTCTGCCTTATCTTCTTGTTTTTTCTATCTTAATTTCTGTGGCAGCGAGATACCTCATTAGTTTATCAAGTGGAAAAAAGGCTTCTAATCACGGCATAAATTATGGGGGGTGGGGGGTGGTTGGAAAGCCCCAAATAATCAAAACCAGCCAATACAACCCCCTGGACCCCCTTAAAATGGGTGTAACCGAAAGTTATGCCCGTGCTTATACTTACAAGCCTTACTTTACACGAATGAAGTGGACTCACAGAGCACACGTGCTGTTCATTCAGGAGGATCACTGCAGCAAGTAGAATTTCACTGAAATGAGTTTGGGCTGCTGGGCTAGACCAGGAAAAAACGCAGGCTCTGGCCCCGATGGGGGTCTGGCAGGCTGAGCACGGTGCTTGTGCTGCCCACGGGGTAGCTGCGAGCGCGGCTGTGCTCCCCCGTTAAAGCCTGGACGGCTGCCCGAGTGAAGGTAAACAGAGCGTGATCCTCTCAATGGCCTGCCACCGACTGCGCTCCTCTGAATATGTAGGACAAACGTCTGCGGACGCGCTGCCAATGCCAAGCGGGTGGACGCCAGCCCGGCGCTCCCAAGGAAAGGAAACAAAAGCTCTGTTCAGCTTCTCGCGCGAAGGTTACGCCGGGCTTTAGTGGGAACATGGCAGATTGGCAAACCCACTGCAAGTACATGCGTAGGAGCCAGTGAAAGTCATTGTCAGCTGTCTTTCATTATTTGTAAGGATGGGCAATTAATACATGTATAAGCAATTTAACCAATTAGCTATCATCGACTGAGAAAATCTACTAAAGTAGGTAAGGGCACAGATACATATTTTCCTTCTCAGATTAAATTAATGTTGTGTCAACCTACCAAATCAATGCCTGTTATAAGATAAACATTTCATGAAAAAAACAGATATAAAGGTTAGGTTAGGTTTCATTTCAGAGATTGGGTTCTTGTGTGTTTTCATGTTTAACATACAGTGGTACCTCGGTTCTCGAACTCACTAGAACTCGAATTTCTTGAAAGTCGAACAAACCAGTTTGACCTAGAACTCGATATGAATATCAGAAGTCGAACTATGAACACTGACCTGATATAAATTGTACTCGCCAGGAATTGAGTCATACTACAATGCAGTTCTTATCTGAATTCCTTCTTCACAGACTGGACGATTAATCAAATAAATCAGCGCAACATTACAGTAACTAACAATAAATAAACCACTAACTTATGTGTACTATTAGAGCAATTATGTAATTTATTTAAACTTTATTTTACCTGGAAAATTAACTGAAAACCAGTTCTGACTGCTTCACGCGATATTTGGGGATAAATAGCAGATTATGTGTTGGAACTGCCTGGAATGCAAACGTCATGCGTGTAACTAAACTCTTCAGCCAATAAGGGCAAAGGTATGTTGTCCCGGAGGCGATTCCAGTTTGTGAGGCCAGGTGAGAGATCGCAATGCATCTAACCATAATACCTTGCGCCAGGATCAGAATGCTGCTTTAAGCCAGCACTGTAAGCAAGTCGAACGCATCGAATGACCGGACTGAGTAAACAAACTGAAACACGGACTAAATACAGAGTACTAATGACAAAAACCAGATACACCTGATCACAAGGGGATCCCACACGAGGTTAACGAGGGGGACGTGGCACACAGAAGGAGCGGACGATAAGGGCAGGACAGGGTAATGTATAAGATCTTTATCGTTCCGGAAGCCATTAAGAAAAAAATGCTCTTCTTGATTTATCCTGTTTATTTTGTGTTTAAATGCTAAAAAAAAAAAACATATTTGGGTGTAATTTTGGGGGGCTGGGAACCAACTAATTGGTTTTTCATTATTTCTTGTGGGAAAATTTCAATCAGAACTCGAACTTTTTAGGAGTTGATCCGGAGTCCGGAACGGATTAAGTTCGAGAACCGATGTACCACTGTAGTGAGATAATAAGAGTGTTTGAATACAGCCATCAATAATATTTTGAGGTCAGTAAAACTGGAGGGAAGATTATGTATAAAGGGAGGTACACATCATGTGTTGATAGATGTCAAAGACCATGTTTACATTTAAAGAAGCCAGACAAATGTTATCAGAACCCTTTTGGCTTGAATACCTTCACATATGAAACATCCGATTGGCTTTATCAAAACATGTTGATTATATAACTGGTCTTTCATGATCTGTGAGAGTGTCTCTAGTCTTGCAGCCCTGATTCTTGCATTCCCAAATGGGCAAAATGCATGTCTTATTTATAGAAAGTAGAAAATAGTTTGCGCCCACAATGCACAGAGTGCGCTGTTGTTATTTTAATAAATCAGGCCCTCAAGGAGCCTAAACCCTACACACAGCAGAAAGAGGAAAAGTGGAGAGAAAAAAACGCTCCAGGTATTTAACCTTTCGTTGAGCCTTGGCTGGTGTACACACTTCTGACCTGACCCAACGAGTGGACATTCAAAAACAAGCAATCACTAGCTACGCTTACCAGGTTTCTACATATCTTCAGAAACCTAGCTTCAGTATGGCAGGGTATGTAATACTTAGCTGCATGTATATATTTAAATATAGAGGTCCATCGCTTTAAGCGCATAAATTCCTACAAATAATACCCATATGTAAATGTATTAATTACCACCTAGTTACATTTATGACCTTGACTGAATGTCACACACGACAGGAGTCAAAATACAAACTGCGTGGCATTATTAATTATACCCCTTATAAAGTGGAATTAAACATCAGAGACAAACATTAACCATGTAAATTAATTCAGTTAATATATTTATTTAATATTAAAATTAAGATGGAATATAATTAAAATCTTTTTACTGATGTGCATTATAAACACAATGAAATATTGATATATTTTGCCATATGACTTTAGATGTTTGTTGATGTTTTGGCCCTGCGGGAAGTCCTGTCAATTATTTATTAGCAATAATGTCTTCTGTCATAGAATAAGCTATGGTATGATATTATTGTGATATTTCTTAAGGGAGTGCTTGAGATAGCATAAAAAGATACAGGGTATGAGTGAGCAGGATACGAAGGTATGAAATGAGATCAGGCACAGGCGTGAGTGCGCACTGCAGTAGAGGCCGTGAGGAAGGGCCTGCGGTGGTACTCTGGTCTCCTGAGATGACCCTGCTGTGCCGTGCGCCAAGAGGAAACCCTGCGCATATGCCGAGCAGACAAGAGCAGCAGCACGGCGACCGGGGGAGCTACCATGAGATGTCATGACTCATGTCATCGCGAGCCGCTCTCTCTGAGCCAGAGGCAACCAAAAAAATGAAAGCAGCGGGCATATGTGGCGCTTCCTGCTTGTGCCCACCCTTATACGGAAGCACGCTCCACTCATCTCACTGCCACTAACACCCCCCTCCCCCCTCCCACCACCACCTTTGACCAGCAGGTTCTGAGCCGATGAATGGTGTTTTTCTAGAAGGTGTGTCACATTAGCTAATGTCACACACCAAGGTGACTGATTAGTGGCCAGACAGCTCATTCATTATTTGTCTCTTTTAGATATATGATGAATGTGACCTGGGATGGCAGGGATCTGTCCTTCACAGAAGATGGTTACCAAGCCAACCCCAAATTGGTTGTTATAGTCCTGAACAAGGAAAGACAATGGGAAAAGGTAAGGTCCCAAATGATGGCTATTCAAACTTTGATCAAGCTGTTAAGTCTAGATTTTTTTTGCATTTAAAGTATTCATGGCTGTTAATATATTAATACTGCAAGGAGAGGTCTTTACATGTCTGTCGTCAAATGAATTATAGGGCTTGTATAGGGCTATGTACAGTTAAAAAAAGACAAATAAAATATATACGATATACTCATTTGAAAACAATCAGGTCAGCATTGAAATGTTTATTCATCTATGACTATGAATTACATGGTTATAGTTTGGGTGTTAAGTGCATTTTGACTGTTTTAGCTCAGTCAATGTTTTGTGTATGTGTCATTTATAATAAATAATAGGTTTGACATTTTTCTAATAATGAACTGTATGTAATTTCTATGAATCACACCGACAACTCAGGGCATGATGTCCATATAATTAAAGACCATGAGAAGATGTCCAGAGAAAATAAACAAGAAAATTATAGTCATTTGCAGAATAGTTTGAGTTTTAAGAGGGAGGCCGGAAAGATGTTCGTAAGTCATATAGTGGGTTGGTAAAACATCCCACAAGTTAGGTGCAAAGAGCAAGCTTCTCTATCAGCTGTGGTGCAGAAATAGTTGGTGGATGGTGTCATCTCATCTAGGGAAACTGTAGGGGCTGCTGAAAAGTGTGGTAGTTTATTAGCTGGCTGAAAAATCTGCAGACAAGGCCCCATTTGCAATGCTTTTCTATCTTATATCAGTTATACATCTGTTACCTCCATTCGACCTGCTAATGTCTCATAACAATCTATTTACAATAACTGATTATAAAGTTCTGGCGTGGAGTCTAATATGAGGAGTTTGATGTGTAAGAGAAGGTATGTAGTGGCTGTGTACCAGTCTATCGTTGGGTATGCAAGCACACACACACACACACACACACACACACACACACACACACACACACACACACACACACAGTCATCAAATTCACACATTCAAGGGATTCTAGAGTCACCAGTTCACCCAAACAGCACGTATTTAGATTTTGCCAGAATAAACCCACGCAGGAATCGATGCGAACGGAATGGACTGGATCCAAATTCAAATCCAAAAAAAAAAAAACCATAAAATAAGCCTGTGAAGTAACAATGGTACCTGCTGAGCAACCGTGCCACCTGCAATTCATAAATAACGCATTATATAAATGATACAACTTCATCTGTGACTTTCATTATGAAACCACAAGTACAGGACAGTAAAATCTGCCAAGAGCAAAATGCATTGAAATCCAGCAGGAAAATGCAACAGAATGCAACAGAAATTCAGTGAATCCTCATTGAATTTAGCACACAGAGTACATTATTTTTCTGTGGGCAATTTCACACACCAGTGAAACAGCAGACGGAACAGACATACAGAAGAACACCTAGATGAAAGCTTGATGCTACTGGATGCCAGCTATACAGAGGGAAGTATGACGCTTCAGATGGCATCTAAAAATGTTACAAAATGGTTACAGGTTGGAATATAATGCTAACTTGTATATTAACCATTATTATTAAGAATATAAATAGCATGTGAAACTATACATTTTTTTATGGCTGTTGAAATCAATCTTACATAATTATAACCTCTTTATTTTTACAAAATCAATAGCACATTTTCCAAAAAGAGACTAACAACTAATGTTCTGTTTCAGCTGTATCTGGATTGTTTTGGTCGTGTGGTTCCAGTGGGGTTTCTTTCAGATTAGATTCTGAGATGGATTCACAGAAGAGAACATTGGAGACTATGGCACACTGTCAAATGGGCTTTGATGAAAATATACTCATACATTCAAACATTTTCAAGTCACATGTCATACAGCTTGGTCTCTGGCTTGTTTTCTTTTCATTTGCTTTGTTCGTTTTTGCTCTATGCCCAGTGACGTCTCCCTAATGCTATGCATGACGCCCTTTGAAGATTTTACCCAGCTAGAATTTTATCTATAGTACTGCAGTAATGAATCAAAATACAGAGCTTTAGAGCTCTAAAAGTAACCAAAATAAGCAGAAGTTCTGTTTCTTCTCCCCCCCCCCCCTACTTCCTTTGTTCAGCCACGTTGGTTTATATATTATTAAGGGGCTACAGGTTATTACTGCCAGTAGGGTGTCTGCAAGGTATACTAGGTCCCTCTTAAATATTTTTCAATGAAGGTGGAAGTTGGGAATTGCAATAACAAGGGTTTGATGTCAAGCAATGTGCATGAGTTCTTTCCCCATCGTTGACTGATGATGCAGTCTAATATGGACATGTTGCAGACTGTTGCTTTCCTGATCTTTGATACTTACATGGGATGGGGGGGGGGGGGACCGGGACGGCACAGTGACAATGGGGAATGCTATTATTTTATCATCACCCGTGACAGCTTCAGTGAGTCAGTTCTATTCAAAAGGAACTTAGTCCTTGAACAAGATTTGCTAACCCAATAGTAGTAGGTAGTCACCCATGCATTTTGCATAACTGCTTTTGCAGTGCAGGGCCACAGTGAGCTTGGAGCTCAGGATGCTCAGGGCATGAGGTACCCTGGAGGGGATACTAGTTGCGGGGCACACACTCGCACAACAGGAGATCTGGAGTCACCACTTCATCTAACTGCATGTTGTTGGGCTGTGGGTACAAAGCTGAGTACAGTGGAATAAAGCTGAAATCCATTCGAACACGGAGAGAACATGCAAACTGCACACCCAGAGAGCCAGGGCTAGGGATGCATCCCACAATACTCCCCTTAGAGCCAACGTGTCATCTAAAACAGGATCATTTCAGCCAGATGAGGCTTGCAAATGGAAGTGAATGCAGGAATGTTTAAGGAAACCCTGATCAGTACAGTCTTGTGGGCACCTTAAGAGGTTATTGTTCTAAATGCACAAAATGTTTCAAAACAGGTTTTTTATGCAGCGTGGTAGCATGGTGACTCACTGTATGACACTGCTGCCTCCCTTACACCTCCAGGATTGGGGGGGGGGGTGCATTTCTCCTCGGCCGTGTATGCGTGTCCATGTTTTCCCCATGTTGTGTGGGTTTCCCCTGGCTACTCTGGTTTCCTCCCGCAGTCCAAACACATAGACTAATTGGCGTCTCATGGCGTGTGTCTGTATGTGCCCTGCAGTGTACTGGCATCCCGTCCAGGGCAGACTCCAGCTCAGTTCTCCACGCAGCTCGGGATGGACTCCAGGCTTCCCTGGATACATAATACTTCAGAGCTCTGACTCATGTATTGACATTTCAGTCCCTGGAATTTGCTGTGCATACCACTGTTCTTTCAAATACAGGGAACAGTTAAGCGGAGTTAAATGGAATCCCAAGGTTCGTAATTTCATAATTGTATTCTTGGGGTGTACCCCAGACCTGACAAGAAGTGTATCAGCTCAGTACATCAAACATTTCCTTTTCAGCAGGTTTAAGGTAGGGGCTCCTCAAATCTTATCGGTCTTCACTCAAATCACATTGCATTCTACTTTTCATGAAGAAGCCTTCTCCGCGCCTGGCCTGGATTCCACACACCCATCAGTCATCCCCCTTGTCACTACATTCTGAAGTTTGCCCCGCGGCCAAAGACAGCTGTGAGGCTGCTCCTTTCCCGTCAACAGCGCGCTGGCAGCTGTGTAGAGTCAGCCTTTACAGAGCAGCCGCTGCTACCGCTGCTGATCAAATGATCTATCTGTCAGCCTTTAAAATTCAAACAAAATCTTACACATGCATCGTTATCCTTCTTCTTAAATAGACTCATAATTGCCATTAGAGAACACAATTTAAAGTAATTTACATTTCATGTTAATTTGATTTTTATTGATTTCTGTCTAATTTGTTATATATTTCAGTAATAAGGCAGAAAAGGAGCTCATGTAAATATATATTATTAGTTAGTTGCATGATGGACTATATCCAATGAAAACCAGATAGCATGCATTTCAAGAAAAAAAAAAAAATATATATTTTACTGGCTTTGCTAGGGCACATTTTTGCTCTAGTTTTTATTAGTGGATTTTGCAGACAAGGTCTGTAATTCAACAGGATGGATCACTGGTAGCAATGTTACATCACACCTCCAAGGTTGGGGGTTACTATAGGGTAAACCCCAGCCTCCTGCTCTGTGCAGTCTGGGATCGGCACCAGGATTCCTGTGACGCAGAGCAGGTTAAGCAGTTTGAATATGGATGTAGGTAAATATGTGAATATGTCACTCCACATGGATCTATACTGCTAGCAACTCAAAGCCTCATTAAAGGGGGGTGAGGTGTACATAGATGATGGGATTTGCATGCATGTGTGTACATACAGTACGTAAGAATGTATTACAGATGGTACTATGTACAAGTGACAGGCAAAACACCATTAGTCACGGAAACTGATTACCAAACACAAGAGCCATATCATATATTCAGCACAGTGAATGAGAAACGCATATACACACAGGTCTGTAATTATGTCTTTGTGGGGACTCTCCATTCATTTCTGTGGGGAAAACTATAACACGAACATGTCGACCATAACCCCTACCCAGCCCTAACCTTGACCATAAGTAACCAAACAAATACAGAGACTTCTGGCATTTTTGCATTTTTGATTGCATTCACAGATCTTTGTGGGGACCTGAAAAATGGTCCCCACAGCAGTGATGGCTTGATGGTTAGGGAAGTACACTTATAATCGAAAGATTGCAGGTTTGAATCCCCCACCAGCAAGTCACCACTGAGGTACCCTGAGCAAGGTACCATCCCCAAGCACTGCTCCCCTGGCACTGAATTAGTTGCCCCCTGCTATGTCAGGAAAGTCACATATGGGTTAAATGCAGACGTCACATTTCGTTGTTGCACATTGTGTGCTGTGCTGTGGTGTGTTAACAATGACCACTGATCACCTAATTCTAAAAAATGTTTTTATTACATGTGGGGGACATTTCTTTCCCACCATGTAAAATAAACCTTGTTCACACGCACACACACATGCACACCCACACATATATGTGAGTGTGTGTGTGTCCACACGTGTATAAGGTAGCCAATGAGGGTGTGTGGACCTAAACTTTAACCTTTGGCTTCTCTGTGAAATCCCACCTCTCATACTTTCCCATTAAAATATTTGCAAGCAATTTAAGAGACATTAATCTAAACCTTTCAGGGTAACATAAATGTCACCAGTCTATTGCTGTGCTTTCTGCAATTTAATTAATGACGGCTTATTTAATCAAAGTCAGACTGTAGGTAAGGGTCAGATCTACCAGCAATCAGAACCCAGTTTCTCTGTCGGTATATTTATACAAGAGATATCCCCATTGCTGTTCTAATCTCTGGCACCTTTCCAATATTCTCTTCGATGAATGACTGAACATGAGCAACAAATAACATTGATACATAAGAAATACGCTTAACAAAATAGAAATGCAGCTCATGCACTATAATCCCCCCAACATCAAAAAGCTTCATCCATCTGTCTGCACCTTCAACATGCTAATTCAACATATGTGTTTGGCTCTCTGTCTTGCTGATCTCCTTCATATTTGCCCGAATCTCCGCCCATGCAGTGGTCACCATCTGCTTCTCCCTGGGTGCCAGCCACCAGCATGCCTTGGGTTTCATTCTGGTTCAGTGCCCCTCCTCCTGGGCCACGGTCTCCCACCCAACCACCCCCTACTATGATGGAGGTGCTCACCATAGAACCATAGAACCACCCTTCCATGATATAGTTGCATAGTAACAGCACATCTACCTGCTTTACCACCACAGAACCTCTCTTATATTTGTAACCCTCCATAAACCATGTTGTTCTTCAACATCAAATCACTGTTTTATAGCTAATTGCACGACAATACAACATGGAGCAGAAAATTGCATTCAATGATTAATTAGAAATTTAGGAATTAGATTACCTTTTAATGAATCTGAAGGCAAACATTGAAAGGAGTGAAGGAAGTATAGTGGAAGTCAAAGCAATGCAATTCTCTTTCGCCCCAGGGTGCTGTGTGGCTTGATTGCAAAATTTCAGGTGGTTTTGTTTTGAATTGCAGGCCAGCAGGTAGAATACAGCCAGACACTGGATTATGGCTGCCTTCTATATCTATTGGAATAATTGAGTGAATGGAGGCATCACCTTCTTAATGGACTTAGACAATAACTCACAGAAACAGTGAGTCATTCTTGAAGTGAGTGTTTCAGGGAATCTCGTGTTAGCCATCTGGAGTCTTAGAGTTGACTGAAAAACCTGTAGTTATGATGCATATTTTTCAGAATCACCACTGTGAAATATTGGTCCATTCCACAAATAATGGTTTGGCTAAAAATCTTAAGATATTAAAAGTAGGCAAAATTGTTATTTGAACCGATTTATCACTGAAATTCACATGAAATTAACAAGCTGTATAACTAAATTAACTGAACCACTATGGTGTCCCTTACGGGGGGGGGGGGAGTATTCCATGAAATTAGCTAAAGAAAGCCAGACTTTCTCGAAAAAGTTAGACAAACTAGCATCATCTCTAAACTTAGCCTAATGGTGTTCCAGTAATGCAGTTCAGCTTTAACTATTCAAAGCTCATACAAGAAACACTTAGTGCACAAACCTGCAATATTTAAGACGCCCAAATGAATGGGTAAACGATAGATCAATCAAATTGTTCAGAAAGTATGTAATACAGGAGCAGTGTAAAACGCTGTTGATGGAGCTGTATGAAAAATAAAAAGATGTAATCACTAAAAAAAACAATACTGTGGCCATAAATGAAGCCAGGGAGTTGGCTGGCAAAGAATTTCAGACTGACTGAATGCGCAAGTTATGTAAATGTTACAAGTGCCTAATACAATGGTACAGTGGTTTATGCTGTCACCTTATACTGTCAAAGTTCCTGGTTCGATCCCCATTGCCAACAGGGAATCTTCATGTGTCATTCTTACTGTATAATGTTATTCTGTATTATTTGATCTCCGTAAAATACTTTCAATCGCATCTGCATGAAATGTTCTGCATGGATTACCATGTCTTGTCTTTGCTTTTTACTAATAAAGTTTCAATGTACACTGTGACTAAACAAAATATAAAATATCTTTCTGTTCAAATTAACTGATTTTTTTTCTTTTTTTCTTTTGACTTATTCATTTAAGACACGTCGATGGAACTGGACTCCCACTTAAATGAGCCAGACTTGTCGAAATAATTCAGACTTTCCCTTAATCCTGCTTTGTGGAACACTGCCCTGGGGCATTGTTAGACAAAAACAAAATATGCAGAATGTTTCGCAAGAAGATTCTGAATTTATAACAGGTCAAATGGGGATTGCACATATTGCAAAAGCTATCCAAATTTCAGCAAAGGTGTGATGATTTTAAGTATTTGTGAATATTGTAATTGGTTTTGTTGCTTTTATTTTATTTTTTCTTTTTCATTTTACACAAGTGTCTCTGTAAATACACACTTCATAAATCAAAGAAACCATTTTTTTTTTTTAAAAAAAAAAGATCTGTACTTATATTCCATATACAGAATTTAACTCAGTATTCTTTCATCATGCATATCAAGCAAGTTTTAATACATTGCTGTTTTTTGTGTCTTTTAATTCCACCAGCATCCTGTCTAAAGCACTAGACCATAACTAAAAACATTGGACATGCTCCCTGGGAGATGAAAACATTTATTTACTCTGTCAACTTTAGACTGTTTGATCAAAGCTAAGCTGAATCCAGCGTAAGGAATTAAAATCAACTCGCTTGTGGCAGTTTTCCTGAAAACTGTTATCGATGGCCGAAATGCCAGGACTCAGTGAGATGCTTGTGCTTTCATCAGTGCTGTGGTTCCATGTTAAAGAAATGTAAATTTAAGCATTATAAAGGAACATTATTTTTCTTAAGAAAAGGGAAATGCACACATCTGTAAAATGCAAGGAATAGTTTTCTAGTGTAGTGTAGTAGTAGTATAGTAGTGTGTTGCCAGAAGTGGGCATTGCTAGAAATTCTGGATAAAAAAATTCCCAGGGAAAATCCAGAAGATCCCTAACATTAGTGTTTGGGGTCCCTAAAGTGTGCTGGGCCTCCTGTATCTGCCAGGGTATCCGTGCCCCTCAGGTGCCCCTGGTTACCAGTGTAAGGCTATGGCCTATTCCACAGATGCCTCTATTGTGAATGATGCCGATATGACTTCTAACATATGAGAGGGACCCTGCTCTTTTCTAGTAAGTTTGTGAAAGAAACCAGATATCATTGTTGTTGGAATATTTTCACCAACATCATATGACCATTAAGAATTCATTTTGATAGAAACCATTAGAAAACATAATTTCCACGTCAATTGAAACTGCAGCAGTAGCAACTTTGCTGCTCATATTAAATTTAACGTGAAACAGTAGTAATACCCTTGAGCGCAAATGAAGATGGGAGGTGTTTTATTGACTAGGATTGTAAGTTCAACACATTTTACCTTCTGCATCACCTCAGTGCTGGAATAGATTAATATCTTAATGCATAAATTTGTGAACCCGGGGCTGTCTCATAGTTCAAAAACAAAATCACTTTCCATGTGACATAAGTTTTCTCCCCTCCGGTATGAATAATGAGAAAGGCAAGAAAGGGTTACTATAGTTACCCAGTACATTGAAATTGCAGAGCTGTTTCTCATGAACTTCATTAAAATAATATACTCGCTGAAAGATGTTTTTTCTACAGTTCATCAAAGCTAAATTACCCAGATTTGTCACCCACTATCCTAAAAGTATTACTGAGACATGAGATCCTATTCAATAGAAATAAAAGGGAAAAACTCAGATATTTAGAGAAAATGAGCACCGCAGGCCTGTAATATAATGTGCCTGATATACATTACCATTATAAATGCAGCATCTGCTTTTTAAATCTTTTTTTTTTGTTTATATTTCCCACAATGCCACTGGATAATCACTTCTCCCGGAGTTGCGGATAATTGTGACATGCACTGGAAAAGCCCATCTGATTTGAACACCATAAGAAACTGTTTTAATCTTAATCTGCTTCAAAAGGTGACTTTGCATTTCAAGTTCAAGATTATACTTAATCTCTCAATACTCAGCAGTAACAGAAAATACTAGCTTGCAAATTTTCAAAACAGACATAACGAAATGAAAACAGAGATGGATGTAAATACAACATTATTGCAATGAGATGGATGTAAATACAACATTATTGCAATGTACACTACAGATTCTGAGAAAAATATGGAAATACTACCACTACTTCTACTACAACCACTACTTTAACTAGTAGTAGTGGCAGTAGTAGTAGTAATAAAAATACAAATAATAATGATAATATTACTTGAACAATTAGCAGTGCAATGATTATACGGTTTAATACTGTAGTTAGTCATTTCACTGAAAAATAACTTGCCTTAAAGGAAAGGTAAAGTTGAATTTCATTTTTTGGGATGCATTCTTGCATTTTGAAGAAGCATTTGACATGCTCTTGTTAAATTGTCCTAGCTGAATTTTTAATCAGATGTGTTGAATATGAATGAGAATGTATCTTATCAACCTAAAGCAATTACACTTTATTGCAGCAGGGGTCCGACAAAGGTCAGTGCTGTCCCATTATCTATCAATGACCTGCCCAATACATATCCTGCTGTTGTTATTAAATTTAATAAGACAATATTCTATCCAGATGCTTGTATTAGGCATGTCTTTTGTATTATTCATGGTACAACACCAATTTTTCACCAAGTCATGCAATATATACAAAAAAATCAGGGCCTATTTTCAGTCTGATGTATATTAACATATGACTAGAAGCACACGTGTTAAATATACTATATGGATGAAAGTATGAGGCCACCAGCTTGTCCAACACCCCATTCAGAAACTAAGGGTACTCATATGAAGTTGGTCTGCCCTTTGATGTTGTAATACCCACCGGTCTTCTGGAAAGGCTTTCCTTCAGATGTTGTAACATTGCTGGTGGGATTTGCTGCCATTCAGGTTGACTACTGATTTTGTGCAATCAGGTCCCTTTCTGTGAGCTTGTGCGGCTACCACATGGCCAATGAACTTTTGACCTTCACAATCACTTCACTTGCAGATGACGAGGGCACCTCTAGCAGAGCAGAAATGTGGCAAACTGACTTGAAAAATGGCATCCCATGATGGTGCCAAGTGGAACATCACTAACCTCTACAACCACCCATTCTGCTACTAATGGTTGATGCATGGCTGTGTGCTTAATCACATACCCGTGTCAGCTATGAGTGTGGCTTAATTAGGCCATTCTTTAGATTATTAGGGGTGTCCAGAGGGGTTAAAGTGGGATTTGGCAGGTGGGGGAACCATAAAATCGGACATAGCAGCCCTACCGGGAAGTATGATACGTTAACACTAATAATGTACTTTCTAATTCGGAAATGCTCATCCCTTTTTTTAATGCCCAGTGTTGCCAACTACATTCAATGGAAAGTAGCTAAAACCTGCTTCAAATGTCACTGAATGTCGGTAGATGACGCCATGTGTTAATTAGCATATTGGTGACTTCATTATGTCATGTTTGTATTTTGCCTTGTGTCAGATGGTGGCAGTTCTTTACATGTCTGTGTCTCTGCTACTCTCTATGCTCGCATATACAATTAATACAAATGAATTCCAAATATAGCTGTTCTTATTAACATTTTTTTAATACTGCACTGCTAAAATTCTGATTTTATAACCATGACGTCATCTGACAAAGTCACCATACATGTAATTTAAAGTAGCTGTGTTGTGATTTTGCCCATATTTACATGTAGAATGATCATTCAGAGAGAAAGTTGGAAGCAACAGAATTTTTCCTTTTTTTTTGTCTAGATATCAAAACTCAGGAAGGATGTTTCATATAATGGCAATGGTCAAATCAATCACATTTAAATTAAAACAAAGGAGGAGCAAACAATGTAGATTATAATGACACGTGATCCCATGGGGAAATTCTCTTTTTGCCAACCCATCCTGCTGTCCATGATAAACAGACAATTGTGTAGGTGGCAGTAAGCTTGGACGTGTTGGGCAGCCACGTGCAGTGACATCCATGGAACTGGGGGTGAAGGGCCTTGCTCAAGGGCCCACAAACATGAGACTGTTCTGCCAAAGCCAGACTCAAACCAGCCATCACAGGCACAGAGGCTTAGCCTACTGAGCCACTCACTGCCCTCTAGTGATTGGTCCGTGGCAACACTTTGTACACATGTGCAGTTAATTTGCATCTACTGTATGTCAGCTGCCATGCGGACTGAATATGCTGCTTCTGCCACTCATAAAGCAGGATTGATACAGAGAGTGTTGTGTGTGTGGGTATCTGATCTATGGAAAGTAGCTTTATCTATAACCTCACTAGACTGTTGCTAGTTGTGTTTAGAACAAAAAAGTCACTAAACTGCTCTGACAAGTTTCTAAATCTAGGGTTGCTAAATTGGCAATACTGGGTGAGAATGGAAATTTGATGTGTTGAATGTGGGGGAGTCTTGGGGTGACATTACTTTCTGATTTTTTGAGCCTCAGGTTGCATCCATACTACTGTTTTCATTTAAAAACAGACATTCATCTCCGTTTTTACATTTTGTCCATACTACCCTGGAGTTTTTAGCTGTATACTTTTCAGAACTCCATTTTAGAGTTCCCAGGATATGAATAAGATCAGTTCCTAAGTCTGCCTTTAAGTCAAATTAGTAGCTAAGGAAAGATATGAACTGAGTACAAACTGCTACTAGTACTACTACTGCTACTAATTATTATTATTATTTATTATTATTTGTATTATTTTTGTTAGTATTACTATTATTTATATATATATTTTTATTATTGTTATTATAGAAGGAACTACAAATCGTGCTTGAGCTGACAAACTGCTGAAGCCATGAAGTGTTTAAAAAAAAAGGAGTGCATGCCTTCGTTATTGCAAACCATGGTATTTAACCTGAATTTTTAACATACTAATCTTTGTTGTAGTCCATTTATAATTTGCATGTTCTTAACATGTTCATGTTCTGTTTTTTTTTTTTGACGGCTCGCTTACTTCCTCCCTTGATAACTTGGTGTCTAAAGTTCAAAGTTCATAAAACTGAAAAGGGAAGGAGCGCAGACAAAAAGATGACCTTGCTTCGCCTGTATCCAGTCATCACTTCTCAGTGGGTTGAAGCTTTTATGTCCCCACCCACCCCCCACAAAAAACGATTGTGTTTTGGTTTAGTTCTCTGCTTCCTTGCTAAGTTTCCCTTTATCTAATTGTAATACCATTAAAATAGACTATTAATCAGTACAGTATAAACGCCAATCCACACTGAAATGTATTTAGATGCCATTTGAAAACAAAACTATTACAAGAGCCAAATATTATACTTTTAAGTAACTAAATAATTTTCCTCAGGGGAAACCACAATTCGAAGGAATTAAAATCTTTCTACAAATAAGGCATTTCTCTCCACACTTTATATGCAAAATGCTTCTGACACATACATTTGCCATGCATGGGTGTTACCAAAGGTGACTTTCTTTTCTACAAGGGGTACTCTCAACTAGACTCCCACACGTCTCAGGCGAAGGGGTGATTTGACCAAAAGTTGACCCTGGATGACTCATTCCCTAAGGTATTGGGACAGAACTTCGATATCTGGAATTTGGAAAAACTTCCAGGGCAAAGGAAAGGTACTGAGGGAGGGCAGCGAAAATAAGGGCTTTGGGATGTAGCCTGCTTGTACTGAAAATACACTAGAAGTGTCCTAATTGGTCCAGACTCATCACATGACCTATTCCTGATTTGATCACACTACGTACACCCTTTCATTGCCTGACTGGTCACTTGGTCACCCTACATGGAAGTAAATAATATTCCAACATGTCCCACCACTCTCAGGCCCCTTAAGGTTCACACACACTGAGCAATTCAGCATTCTCAAGCCTTGCCTTTCTCAGGGCCCCATATGCACAAAAGTGAATAAAATAAAATAAAATAATAAAATTATCATTATGTAATGATGTTGCTTCAGTACTATTTCAATCCTGATGTTAATGTATTTCATGAGTCCAAAATGATGATGCAATAGATATTGCAATAGATGTTTCTAAAACATTATACCATACAGAATAATGAGAATGCTTCAGATTTTAAAAGTGATCAACATATATCTAGGCATGACATTGCCTAGTAATTGTACACAACTCCATATGTCAATAGACATGCTATTTTTTTTTGTTGTGTGAATTTTTATGCATGAACAGGTTCTTTAAGTAGAAAAATATTGAAATATTAAATATGTCATTAAAATGTTTAGATTTGTAATAGATACTGAGCCTGAAAGTGGCGGGCCAGAAAGTGGTGGGCCGAAGCCTGAGAGTGGCAGGCCTGAGAGCGGTGGGTAAGGGTGTCAACTTTATCAACCCCAAATGAGGGAAGCGCAGGTGAGCGCGCAGAGCAGCTGACCAACAATAATGGACATCGTAATGCGAGGCTGTGATTGGAATTCGGGACTGGAGGTGACCCTGAAGGGACAAATCAAAATCACCCATATTTCAGGATGCTTCGGACAATTCGGGATGGTTGGCAACCCTAGCGGTGGGCCTGAAAGTGGTGGGCTGAAGTCTGAAAGTGGTGGGCCTGAGAGTGGCAGGCCTGAAAGTGGCAAGCTGAGGCCTGAGAGTGGTGGGCTTGAGAGTGACAGGCCTGAAAGTGGCAAGCTGAGGCCTGAGAGTGGTGGGTCTGACAGTGGTGAGCCTGAAAGTAGTGGGCCTGAAAGTGGCGAGCTGAGGCCTGAAAGTAGTGGGCCTGAAAGTGGTGAGTAGAGGCCTGAAAGTAGCAGGCCTGAAAGTGGCGAGCTGAGGCCTGGGAATGGCAGGCCCGAAAGTTGTGAGTCGAGGCCTGACAGTGGTGAGCCTGAAAGCGGTGAGCTGAGGCCTGAGAGTGGCAGGTCTGCGATTGACAGGGTCTGACAGTGGCGGCTACAGCCATATGTTTCTCCTTTCAATGGCGCGTTCCCCTTTGCTGACCTGTATGTAGTTAAATAGCGAGTTACACATTGTGACTGCTGCATGTTTGCACAGAAAGAAACTCATTTATTGGTAAATGTGTTGATGTACCCAGTGTAAGCTAATAGCTGTGTCATATACTTTTTTGCTCGTTTTAGTGTGTATGGAAATACTTTCGTAAACGATGTGAACACGGTTGTGTGGATGGAGTTAGTTTTCGTTTTAAAGCTCTGTTTTTCAACAAAAACGTAGCAGTGTGGATGTAGTCAGGCTGCAGCACATGAAAAATGAACTTCATTCACTTGACATTATGTATGAAACTGCCAATCAGATTTATTTATTTACTTACTTATTTATAAAAGGTGTCAGAAGATGTCTGCGTTCTGGATTGATCTGGTCTGCTTAAACCTCTGCTTGTCCTCATCCTTTTGCCAGTATAGTATATCTATCTTGCCTTACACCCACTCTGCTCTGTCTCCTTTACTAAGTGTGGCCCATTAAACAGTTAATGTTACTGTGTAATGTGCTTGATTCCAGTTTATATGCAAATGTTAAACTTGAGGTTGTACTCATGATATCCTCTTGGCAGGAAAATGAATGGGACTGTTTTAAACCCGCATTACAGAGTCAATCTAAATATATCACGTCCTCTATTCAGACACCAAGCTAATCATTTCTGGTGAAAGCAAAGATATTATCATACGGAGACACTTTTGAGATGCATCATTTGCATTATAATAAGCAGGGTGTTCAACTAAGATGTGATTTAAATTAACTTATTGACTCGCACTGAAAAAGCTCATGACTTAAGATTGAATGGCAAAGGAGAGGGCAGGTACACCCAAAAATCCAATTGTTAAATGTATAGGAAAACAATGTATTAAACAATAAAGCACAGTTTAATAATGAATGTTTTTTTATATGTCTGAATAACGTAAATTGGAAAATGTATATGTCGCTGAATCTGTTGAACTGAGAGCCAGAATGATGCAACTGTAATAATCCCGTGAATGGTTTGATTTGGTTTGAGAAGGAGGATAAAAGACCCCTGAAAGATGCCGCACAACCTGGAGATCCTGCTCTGAAACAGCCCGTGGCAGTGGGCAGAGGCGGGCATAAACTTTGCCTGTGATTGACGTGTTTAATCGCAAGTCAGTCACAAGCGTTGGTGGCAAAATGATTCAAAGTCAAGTTTCAAAGATTTGCAAAACGTAGGTTTGAAAAGTGAGACAGAAAGGAAAAGAGCATATTAGGGAGCAGCTTAGTTTCAAAACTTTACAATTTATTTTGCAGAAAGTTTTTGTTTCCCCAGATGGTATTGTCAGACCCTCCCTTGGCTGTCCCATGATCACCGCACAAACATATTTATTTGTCACCACGTTATAAATTACGCAGCAGCTCATGAAAGAGCAGATTGTAGCTAAAAGAATGGCACTAATTAATGGTATGTAGTTATACCCAATATATCTCAGGATCTGCTGTTCCATGTAGAATAAACTATACATCAGGCTTACTGTTAAGCAGCAAAGTGTATGCTTTGTATGGGGATTATGGAATTTATTCTAGCACCTGACGTTTGTATTTATTTCTAATAAACATCAACTGTGTATTTATAAAAAAAACAAAACAAAGTATATTAGACACCAGTACTTGCAAGGAGAACATTACTGTCAAGCAGGCTAAAATAATAACTATTGACAATGCTGAGTGTGCTAATTTTATTATTATTTTGAAAGGTGTGCAGTATCCATGTTTTAAATGCTTTGCAAAGCAACAGAACATTTACAAGCACAGTCAATACAACCTGCATATTAAATTATGTGCTATATTTGTAATTATGTTATTGTAAAAACATATTAAGCTCACTTTCTGTATATAAAGGTTAACCTTTAAAAATAAACTAGAACCACAATATATAAAATTATTCACAGTCCACCACAAGGTATTTCTGTTTTCTTACTTTAGGCAACAAATGGACAGGATTCTTCTTCCTCTTAGTGAAGTGTGCAGCCAACACTAAGCTAGCCGTTCCCACCAAATGCCTCCCACAGCAAGATGACTGCAGTGAGACCCTGTCTTGTACAGCGTTCTGCCTGCCTCTTGCGCTTACAGGCGTACTGGACCTGGCGTACTTGAACAGGCGGGGATGGCTTTAGCCCTGCCTCTGGTCTTTTTTCAGATGGGGAAATGGGAGAACAAGACCCTGACCTTGAAGTACCCAGTCTGGCCTCGCTTCAACTCCTATGGAGACAACGAGGCTGATGAGAACCACCTGAGCATCGTGACGCTGGAGGAGGCGCCCTTCGTCATTGTGGAGAACGTGGATCGCCTGACGGGCACCTGCATGAGGAACTCCGTACCCTGCCGCAAGCACATCAAGGAGTGAGCACTACCGCCTGTTGCTCAGCCTCTGGCCCTGCAGTCTCATGCACTGAAAACTTTATGCCAGTGAAGTGTTTCCCTGGCTGGAGGAAGGGAGGAATTCTATCCATGGGACACTTAAGGCTTTTTACTGGGATGTTTCACAGTTGTACATTTACAACTGTGACCGGCAGAAATGCCCAAGTCTAAAAATCACACATACATTTGTTGTCATGCTGGCATTTATTACTGTTTTTATTATTTTAGACATTTATTATCATTCTTATATTTACTTAAGGTAAGGAGTTTGAGCCGAAGGCAAGGAAGTACAGTGGTACCTCAGTTCTCGAACTCATTAGAACTTGAATTCCTTAAAAGTCAAAACAACTAGTTCAAAAACAAATGACCTAGAACTCGATCTGAATCTCATAGGTCAAACCATAAACGCCGACCTAAGATAACTTGTACACGTGGGGAAATGAGTCACGCAGCACATCTCTCAGTGGAAACAAGGGGTAAAGCTTCAGTCTCAGCCTCACATTCTCTGTCATAGCATTGTGAATGTTTACACTAGCTGAATACATATATTTAGACAGTAAAAATACATTTAGACAATGATAGTAACAGTAATCATTATAATATATTAAAATACATTTATAAATAAAGATTTCTTATTTGCTATTTTAATATTAATAATAAACCATTAATATTAATTATAATAATATTGTTAACGAAATAAGAAGAAATAACGATTGTAAGAACAAAGAGACAAATGCGCAGACGTAAGGGTATCGGGGAGTATGGGGTTCAATTACAGGTAAGGCAGGCAAAACGCAGATGGACAATACAATGACCGGGATGGGGAAACAAACTGAATCGCGGACTAACAACCAGAAATAGCTGATCACACTGGGATTCCACATGGGGTTAACGAGGGGGTGTGGCACACGGAAGGAACGGGCAATCGGGGCAGGTTAACGTTGTTTTTTTTTTACTTTATACATTGTTTGGATACATTTATTTTCTTACTTTACAAATTATTGTTTTGATAAATGTCCTTAGACGTGTTTAGTACAATATATGCTTTTTTGTATTATCCAGTTCATTTTGTGTTTAAATGCTAAAAAAAAAAAAAAAATTAGGTGTCATTTTTTTGGGGTCGGGAACCAAATAATTGGTTTTCCATTGTTTCTTATTGGGAAAATTTGATCAGAACTCAAACTTTTTAGGACACTATCCGGAGTTCTAAATGGATTAAGTTCGTGAACTGAGGTACCACTGTGTTTGCCTCCTGAAAGAGTCATTCTCACAAACCTGATGATTTTTTGTAAAATTACGTGCTAGTTTTTTTAATATAGAGCAATTGACATGACCTTTACTTTTTAGGTATATTAAAAAGGTATTTGTTGCTCAGATTTAATGATTTTATTAACCATTATTTAACCATTTTCCCCACATAGGTAGCCAAGAATCTCACCACTGTAAAACTTGCATGGTCAAGTAACACAAAACTACCTAAAATGTTTATATTTTATTTTTCAATTGCTTTGCATGTAACCCAAATACACAACCAATTTATATGATAATACGTATATAGTTTTGCAATTTTTTTTGTTAGTTATGTTGTCTTTCCTGTCTCTGTAACTCTTGCTTTGCATTTGGTGAAGTGCTTTTGTTTATTACAGAAATAAATGTTAATATAATAAAACTGCTTAACTATCCTAGAGGCAAAATTGACAGTTTAGACAGTAAAGTTATATAATTTCAGCTTGTCATCAAGCTAATTTTAAAGATGAGAGAAAACTGATATGTTATGGTAATGAGTTTGTGAGAATGACCTGAACAGAAGCAGTGTAAGTACTCCATTGTGTTTAACTCAGCAGGGGAACTAGGGATAACTGATTGACAACAGCAGTTACCAAAATCCACACTCTGGTCAGTCCTGGCATGCCATTACCTCCACAGTACAATCGTCATGCAGGCGTCCATTGTGCCTGTACAGATTTTGAGTGCTGGTTCAGGCTTACTGGTGACCACACAGTGGGTCAGTGCTTAGACAGTGCGTGTCCCTCAAATTCTCTCTGGATGTGTAGAAATCAACTGCTAAGTAAGATGTAGCTAGAAATAAATCTGAGGGCTGACAAGAGGTAAGCTTAGCTTGACATATGTGCACACACATACTGGGTATATTTATATAAGCATGTCAGGATTTTTTTGGCTATTTATTGTGAACTAAGGCTCAGTGTTTTATGAAATGTGTGACATCTCTATGTTATATAATGTATTTGCCTACAAGGAGCTTAAAGAGGTTTACATCAGTCAGCTATTTTTATAGCTAACCTCCTGCTGGGATATGAACCTGTTTCATCTTGGTAGTACAACTAGGTTCTATCTTAACATCTACTGCTACACATCAGCATTTAAGACCACATATAAGCTTTTCCAGAGAGACTGGGTTGCATTTCTGGGCTGCAAGCACTTGTATAATTTCTCAGGTAATGAAGTCCTATTTAGAGTAAATATCTGCAGTGATGTACAACTTTGGTGGCCATTTACAAGCGATCGAATTATAGGAAGCCTTGAAAATAACTTTACATTTCCTTTTAACAAATGCACAGTAGGCAGTACAATATGAATAAGTGGTAATACATGGCTGGAAATATTATATAATAATAAACCTAATAAGATTTTCTATAGTACATGTAGGGATATTGTTGTAGCATCAAATGAGCCATAAGTATGGAGCCTGCAGCTTTTTAGATGTGAATCTAACAATTTTTATAGTGTATCACAGGGAAACGGAAATCAGCTGCTATCATCTGGATTATGGACTTCTTATGTATATATGCATGTACAAAGTTCCTTTTCCCAGGAAACAATTTCACTGCTTTCAGAAATAAATTATGCCTGAATTATCATTACACTGTTTTGAAATGATTGATATTGTGTGTTTTTGTACTGAATGGGAATATTATTGCATTTGCCAGCAATTCTACCGTGGAAGGAACATACATCAAAAAATGCTGCAAGGGGTTTTGCATCGACATCCTGAAAAAGATCGCCAAGAACGTCAAATTCACCTATGACCTTTATCTAGTGACCAACGGCAAACATGGCAAGAAGATTAACAACGTGTGGAACGGGATGGTGGGAGAGGTGAGGGCCGCCGCGTTTCCGGGTTCTCTGCTAAGGACCACGCTCGTGCTGAAAGTGCTTCATTTCGCTCTGTTTCTGATTTCTTTTGCCCCCAGGTGGTGTACAAAAAGGCCGTCATGGCTGTGGGGTCACTGACAATCAATGAGGAGCGGGCAGAAGTCATTGATTTCTCTGTGCCCTTTGTGGAGACGGGCATCAGTGTCATGGTGTCCAGGAGCAATGGCACCGTATCTCCGTCTGCATTCCTGGGTGAATATAACGCTTATCATTGAGTGAAACCATGTGCTTTTATCTATCATTTTTATCTGTCTTTTATCTTTTATCTACCATGCATTACACTCACAACCCACACAATCACTTGCTTAAAAATATATCATAAGTACATTAAAGTAATAGGAACTCTTTTACTCTGTATGCGCTGGGAGAAATATGTTCTTGACCCATTATTAAAAATGATAAATTAGTGCACTGAAAAGTTTGAAAGATACTGCAAGAAACAAAAGTCTCCGAAAATATTCCTGTTTAATTGCTCATGTAATAACAAAGGGTGAGTTTCCCGAAGCCTTCTTAATACTACGTCGTTTGTTAGTTCTATCTTTTAACACAGAACTTTGTAGCGTTAAGAACGCTTCGGGAAACTCACCCCAAATCTTTATTTATACTATATGTATAATATATACATACTGTAACATCTGTATACATACCAGGGTTGAGGCCATTCTGGAATGCATTGATCAATTCCATTCCAAATCAGGAAATAGAACTGGAGTTGAGATTGGCAAAAATAACTATGGGGAACAGAATTGGAGTTGAATTTGAATTTCAGAGAGATTTAAGTTCCAACTCCAGTTCCATTTCCTGATTTGGACTGGAATTGATCAATAGATTTCAGAATGGCCCCAAACCTGATATACACATATTCTCTAATAAATATGTAATTGTATATTTGAATTAATGCATAATAATTATTTAATTACTGGACATATTTAATATTTGATGTGAAGCTTTTAAATACCTTATGTGGCCTGTGACGGGGGTGACATAGTTACATATGGTGACATAGTGTCTGTGGCTAACCGCTCTCTCGTTGCTTCTGCAGAGCCCTTCAGTGCGTCTGTGTGGGTGATGATGTTTGTGATGCTCCTCATTGTGACAGCCATGGCCGTCTTCGCCTTCGAGTACATCAGCCCCCTGGGATTTAACAGAAACCTTGCACAAGGCAAAGGTAAACCTCAAATCTGTAACATGGCTGGTCCCAAAACAAGACACGTGTACAGGAAGAATCCGATGGTCAAGCATGTGGTGCTGCTGGAGCTAGGGTACTAGCTTTGAAAGTATTATAGAACAAAAACCATACAATTAAAGCTATTCAGCAAAAATACTGAGACACGACAGCCAAAGCTTACTTAAATCTTGCATGTATTATACTTTTTTCTGGTCCCAGTGTGAAGTTGTAATACCTCAATGATTTTGTTCCGTATTTACGTAACACAATATGTTTGTAGAGGTTTATTTGTCAGCCTTTTCAATCAGACCAGAATTTTGTCCATCCTTCCCTAAGGAAGATTAAACTTCTAACATTATATAGCTAACATTTTTACCCAAAGTGAGTTGCATTGTTCATCTATTTACACAAATAAGTATTTTTAATGGATCAAGTTTGGACAAGGGTACTACAAGAGAGCCCATTCAGGGGTTTGAACCAGCAGTATACCGGCTCCAAGTTCATATTCTTAAAACCAAGGAATTACCTGCTGCCCTCTAGGCTAAAGACTTGCATAATGTGTTTTTTTGTTGTTGTGTTATTTTAAAATGTGTTTTATACATTACATAATGATAATATTACATTTAGGCAGTGACACTGTGCTGGAAAGTGGTCATGGAAAGACAGATTGCAGGATATTATGTTTTTTGAATTAAAAATAGTGTGTATATCTTGCAGACTGTAGTCTCATTCATTGTATATTGTCCTTCTTCATAGATCCCCACGGACCCTCCTTTACCATCGGTAAAGCTATATGGCTCCTCTGGGGCCTTGTCTTCAACAACTCTGTGCCCGTAGAGAATCCCAGGGGGACCACCAGTAAATTCATCGTATCCGTATGGGCCTTCTTCGCCGTGATATTTCTGGCCAGCTACACTGCCAACCTGGCGGCCTTTATGATCCAGGAGGAGTTTGTCGACCAAGTCACTGGCCTCAGTGACAAGAAGGTGAGCGGTGATAACATGTGACATTTAGCTAACTTAGCTCACTAGCTACTGAACATTGATTTTGGTGATTTATAAAAATGGAGGAAGTCCGGTGGTCAGACCATTGATAATTTGTTATTGTTATTTCCTGCAACACCAGGCTATGCTTAGGAATCTTTTCATACCCTCAGAATATTATTTTTCTACATGCTCTAGAATTCCTAATTATATTCTTTAATGTGTGTTTTCTTTCTAATGCAGTGGGGCTAGTTCATCTTTTCAGCCATACTAGCCTTAAGTGTGCATTGCTCATTTGAAAATCCTCATACCAGAATTTGTGTGGATGATTAGTGTAACTCATTATGCTGTGTTATGTGGGAGTCTGCCAGAAAGAAACAATAAAATTATGCAGAAAACTTGGACTCAAAACAGTTTAGTTAGTTAAGTCGATGCACATAATTTAATAGTATCCAAAGCCAACAGTTTAAAAAAAAAGAAGCAAAAATTATCATGCAGAAAAAATATAATTTTATTCCTTATTAGGTAATGTGTTTATTTTGATACAAAAGAGATCCATACTACAATACAACAGAAATAACTAAATAGATGGTAACACTCCTTGAGGGGGCACGAATATTGTAGTAGTACATGTTTACTTGATGCATTAAGAAACTAAGTTATGTACTTATCCCCTGTTTGCACATCATTAATTGACCATAACCGTTCATTATTTCATGCAGTTGCTATATTTGTTCATGATTTTCACTTGAGTAGCAACTGAGTTACTAAGTTACTTGTACACCCTTAACTAAAGTGTTACCAGATATAGATTACAATGGCACATGCAGTCATTTACAGAAATCAAAAAGCTTTAAAACAGTATCCAAATATAATTAGCTATCAAAGTAGTCCACAGTCAGTTTTGGTGGGTACCGAATTACATTGTTTGAGATATTAGTGCAGTGGTACAGTCCTCGTTGCTTTAATGATATGGAATGTTTATTAATATGGAATCAGTAATATTAAAATCACACCATCACCATAGATGGTGAAGCTCAAAAAAATCCTGTGTCTAAAGTATTATAGATGCACCTGTTCTGAGGGTGAGGAAGTCATTGCATAATGAGTAGCATGAAGTGAATCTTATTGGGCAAAATGTATGATTACCACCAATGATACAAGCTAATGATAGGTCCTTGACTCTTTCCTCTAGC
Source organism: Brevimyrus niger (assembly GCA_015164015.2). NCBI lineage: Eukaryota > Metazoa > Chordata > Actinopteri > Osteoglossiformes > Mormyridae > Brevimyrus > Brevimyrus niger. The sequence continues at coordinate 25,443,757 of JAABNY020000095.1, forward strand.
TGGCCTAGCAAGATCTTTCCCATGATTCACGGTTAAGAAATAGTTAAAGGAAGAAAGCATTGGATTTCATACCAGTTGAACACAGTATTTTAAAATGCAATTCTAAAGGTTCCATGGAACCAGGGGTATCATTGCAGGACACAGCCTGGTGGAGATGTCACAGATGAGAGGGGAAAGAGTGAAGTGGCCAGATCTTACAGAGCAAAGCTTTTGGACTGGGTTGTAGGGGGTGATTAGGAATTGTAGATAATCTGGGCACAGTGCCCATGGCTGTGTTACAAAGGCATCATTAAGAAGTGAAAACAGCGAATGCAACCATCAGTCCCATGCGTGTCCTGGAAGGTCTGCCAAAGGAATCCTTTTCTTCTAAAAAAACTGTATTCTGTCTCATGAGTGTGTCACTCCAACCAACACTCCAGAAAAAAACATTCCATGGAAGCAGGGATAGACCAAGCCACATTTTCTTCTGATGCCGATACCGACGGAAGAGCGACAGATACACATACACTTTACATATTATTCGTATTTTAAAACTTGTAAATACTGATGAAAAAATATATGCCAAAAAAAATAGACTACTAGAAACATGGGTAACTGACTGTTCCACCTCGTTTTTACCTTATGATTTAAGCGTTTTTGAGGTATTTACCAATTCAATTTTAATATCTCCCAAGCAACGATACGCAAGTCTCCCACTGGCCACAGGGTCACTTAATTGCGAAAGCAGCCCCCTCGTGTATCACAAGCTTCACTGAATGCGCAAAACAGCCCAAGCGACTCCCAAATCATCCATTGCATTTTTCATATTACTCGCACAATTGGGTGCACTTTGTTTAGTGGAATTTCCCATTGAATGCTACTCCCACCTCTCAAAGATTGTTTTTACACAGACTGCAAATCGCTGCTACTGGTTGCCGTTAAAAGCATAAAATACTTCCAGATCCGATGTTCTTACACTCATTCTTACACATCGTCACTGTAGGCAGAAGTCACTACGCTCACATCCACTGAGTAGCAAAAACACTGAGTGGCAGGGTAGGATATGGGAAATGGAAATAGCTGAAGAGCTGTTGTGCGATTGACTGTACAAATAGATTTAACACAAAATAGGAGCTATCTTTGAGAGACTGACAAAATCTAAATAAACACGTATCGGTCGTGGATACCGATCTGTATATCGAATCGGTGCATTTCTGAATGGAAGCCAGGGTATAACGGTTATCACAGGAATCAAGATATAAGAATTATCACATCCTCAGTATAGGAGATTTATTGTGTTTGAATTAAGATTCAAGTGGTAAACCTGTTCAAATAATTTTTCGATTAAATGTAAGTCGATTAAACTGGTCAGATTAATTATTTTGGGGAAATAAAAGCCTGATATTTACTTAATACATCATAGCACATTTGATATTGTGTCCATGCAAACATAATGATTATAGTCTCTTATATTAGTATAATAACAGTATCATTGCACTGTTTTCCTGGCTTTTTACTGTTATGCCTCCCCACAGTTCCAGAGTCCAAACTCTTATTCACCCCCATTCCGTTTTGGGACTGTTCCTAATGGAAGTACGGAGCGGAATATCCGGAAGAACTACCCAGATATGCATCAATACATGGTAAAATATCACCAGACTGGCGTACAGGATGCACTGGTCAGCCTTAAAACTGGGTGAGTCTTATTTGTAGATGGTAGAGATTTTTTCCTTGTTCATTGTACCCTGAGAAATGCCATGTCTAACTAGGCTAGTGAATAACACAGACGGGTTTATTTAAGCACAGTAGGCTATCCACCATAGAGAATATACATTCCGACAACGTTCTACAGTTACTAGAAAAACAAATAAATCTTGTTTGCCGATATAAAACCTCCTGATATACTTGGTGACGGCTTTAGTACTCTTCATTTACAGCAGGACACACTTAATAAATTCAAGGAAGTGTGATGACTGTATTTATTTCAAGTGCCAGTTCTTGGCCACATTAGAAAACCCGATTTGTCATTGATGTCTGTAACGTCCGCGTGTGAGGGAAGCACGAACGAACAGGCAGGATTCCTCAGGTTGGAGTGACGAAGGGGTTTATTAT
>JAABNY020000095.1:25455295-25488384 GCA_015164015.2 Brevimyrus niger
AACATGGAGATTTAAAAGCTTCTAAGAAGGTCAATATATCCAGATTAAACAAAATAATCTCTGTAGGGGCATTTTGTTTGATCACATACAACGCTGAAATCCAACCAAACCACGTATACATTAAACTTTCTTTAGGAAACAGTAGACTTAATATGTGCTTCCGCGTTCTCTGTTGTAAATGCTGAATTTAGGTGGTGGGACTTTGCAATCAAAAGCATTACTTTGCAGCCCTAGATGGTGGAATAGAGATTCACCCCTTTACACACTCAATATGCCCTTCCACGTGATTTCACGTCATAGGTTCCAAACCACATCATGGTTGTTGGTCTATGCTAGGTTTTCAGGTAGAAGCTCATTAAAGGTGTGTTCATTTTGTTAAATTTTGTAAAATACTGATAATGAATTATTGCAATACTACCTTCTCAGTATTATTATAGATGTGGGGCTTTTAGTTTAATGTTTCTGGTTTATCATGTATCACACTTACTGCCATTCTTAAAGCGTTATTTCATTTCTTGTCTTTGGTTTATTTAACAGTAATTCCTTACCAGAATTTATTATTTTGCATGTATATTTGAACAAACAAAAAAAAAACTATATGGAAATGTTCTTACTGATCTAAGGTGGATGCTTGTGCAGTCAAATTTGCAAGCTGTAATTTGTGACCCTGGCTTAACAAGCACAAACCATTCCATGTGAACATTTGCCATGCTATTGTGAAATACTTTATGGACTTTCCATCTGAAACAGGGTAATAAATAATTTGAAGTTGTACACAATATTTTGAAAGCTTTATTACTCTTTTATTTTACTTTTTTTTTTTAGTGCTATCATATTTTGGAGCTGTACGTTGTGTAATAACCTGTTTGCATTATGCTGTCATTCAGTCAAGAGCGGCATGTAAAGCTACGTATGGAATTAAACATTTGAAGCCTCAGCTGCTCATATTTATAAGTTAATAAAGCCGCAAAAAAGAAATTCTAGAGAATATGGACATTAAGCTCATTTTCAATTGATTGTGTCTTTTATTTCATTCTGCATAAGTTTTATGGACAGTATTCTTCTGCTGATATGAATACGTCTCGGTCAGTAAATGGGACTGACATAACAGTGACCAGACCTGTTCATAAGACCAAGGGTTCTGTGTTTTGGCTCTGTGTGTCAAAAGAGATCCAGCCGTAAATCATGTTCTCATGTACTGCACATTGTATTTTTGGGTGGCTTGCTTTCATTAGCTCAGGCTTTGCATGCAGTCATCCCTTTTGTGATTTCGTTATAGAACTTGCACTTTATCCAAATAAATTTTTCAAGTAAATGAGAATTTATTTTTGCGGGATGTTTACATGATTGAGGCGGGAGGTAAATACTGCACATTTCTATAGCTGTTCATGTTAATTTATGTACGCCTTAAGCTATAGTCAATATTTTAAGATCAAACGTTATAACATATCATATTTAATGTATATTGTTTACCCTTGCGGTGTTACTTGCAGTTTTCCCACTGTTTTGTCCGGTCTGCGGGAGCTTTCTGCACACAAAAATGTTTATTTTTTTGACAGTTATATTAATCTTCATTTTCTGAGAAGGAAAGGTGACGCGTGAGCAGCATTTAAATGTAAAGCACATAGAAAAGAATTCCTTTTTTGTATCATCTATAGATTTTCATATTTTAAAGTGTTAAATATTTGAAGCATGTTAAATGGCGTGCTAAAAAGTTTATAACTGAAAAAATTAAAAAATGTATCTATTATGTTATTTAGGAATTTGTCAACGTGTCGCTTTGGGCCAACATCATGACCTGTTTAATATCCCCTCTGTATAATACCTCTTTCCTGTGTGATAAAGGAGTGTGTAATGCAAATGGATATAATGCCTTCTTTTCCTTAACTGATTAAAACCACGTCAGGTTGAAATCTTTCCTGTACACATATTTAACTTTGTATATTGTATATACTTATACACACCATAAATCTATAGAACTGATGATATATTTCTGTAAATGAGGATCTACTGGAGCTTCCGAGATCACCATGTGGGAGTCAGATGTCTCAGGACCATGGCATGGAGAGTGTGAGTGTCTCGCTGATGTGCTGTAGTGAAACGGATCTAAGGTCACATATTATAAAACTACTAAAATGCATTGTTTGTTTTAATGACTAGAATATGAAGGAGTTCCATGAAGTAGTAGAACTGACACAATCATTAACATTCAACATTACTGTAGCAATTTACAGGAAAACAAAAAGGATAGACTTTTATTTTACGGCTTTAAATATTTTACTATTGATAAAGCCAGAATAAGTCATTTTATTGGTATCTCTAATTTCCTACATAGATATTTCATCCAAGCCCCAGAGAATCTATTTCGTCAATGGGTAATTGATTTTCATATTGCTAAATGGCACTTTGTTAAATGGCAAGTACTACTGTGTAGGTAATATTGTGAATGTTACTGGGAATTACATACTGTGGTGAAAAACCATGATTCTTCTCTGCATATCATGCATACTTTTCTGACTACATTTCAGAATAATTTTTGGTTTGTCTAACAGAATCTGTCAATAGTAAATAATGAATCATCAGCCCAATTAATATAAATGAAAGTGTTACTTTACCCTATGTTATCAAGAATAGTCTACATAATATTTAGCAGCACTTTAATAACAATATAAGTTACACCTGCGTAGTGGATCCATGTAGGTGAAAACTGTAATTATGTAATAATGTTTAATATTTTTATTAACTTTCAGTGAATTTAAATCCTAAAAAATGCATTGAAAGTCCAGTGTCAACACACTACCTTAGGCTTATAGTAACAATACACAGTGTCGGAAGTTACTCACAAAAGTAATCCATTATAGACAGTTCCAATCTAGACCAAGGTTCAGTTTCAACTGACCAGTTGAGTACTCAGTACTTGTGACTGAGACTCTTTATGCTCCATTGGTTGGTTGAAACAAAACCTTGGTCTGGATTTGTACTTTCTGGACCTGAACTGTCTGTAATGGATTACCTTTGTGAGTAACTTCCCCAACACTGATAATACAGTGCATGTGTGTGTTTTACAGTCAGGGCTGGTCAATACTATAGGCGACATAATTGGCCACCTAGGGCACTTGGCCTTGGACAGTGATGCATCAGCGGTTATGCTTGCTTACAGCACCACATCAACTAGGATTTTCTACAGTAGTCATTCAGGCATTTTAGAAAGATTTTTCAGTAAAACATTCTGCAATTGCACACTATTTACACAGAGCTGCTTATATGACAGTATTGTAATTATATTGTAAATACAGTTTATATTGAGGAGGGAAGTCAATGTCTATGTCATATAAAATAGGTAATGTGACCCAGTCCCTGAGTGACAAAAAGAGAGAAAGTTACAGAGGGATGGCGATGTCATCTTTTGAACCTTTCTACTAAAATCAGATATATTAATACATCACAGATTCTTGCATTAGTCACTTTTGACAAATGTGCACTGAGCTTTTTAGTGGTACAATTTTAACCATATTCCTATTCTATCTGAAGTACATTAATCTCCTTTTTTCTAACATCAGAAAAATATATACCATGTTTCTTGAAATTCTATTATGTCATCCTTATTGTGCATAACTATATAATGAAGGAATGAGTTTAAATGTTTCTAAATGCTGTGAAATGTACTGTAAATACAATGCCAGAACAAAATTTTCAAAAGGTGTAAAAATGTAAATAGCTAAAAATTTAGTTTTCTAAGGAAGGCCTGATATTCTACTTACTGTATTGACTGTTTACAATAGGAAAATGGTCTCAAACTGATGGCAGTCTCAGTATCTTTTTATGTTATACTTTAAATTGCTACAGAAAAGGCTCTGGTCTGGTTACTTGCATTTTTTTTTCCACAAAAATATCTATTTCCATATCTACGACAGGTCAGGACCCCAAATGTTGTATTTTCATATTTTTAAAAAAACCATATAGCAACATTAACAGTACCTATTTCAATTCATCCGAGCAACAAGTCAAAATTATGTGGAGCGCATATTAAACTTTCTTGAATGTTTCAAGTGACAAACAGTTTTAGTGTTATTTACTCATGGTTCTTTGTAACTATTTTGAACTTTTAACTATTGATTAACTGTTTTGGTCATAATTGGTTATTATGTTTAATTTTATACAGAGTGATTATATATTCTGATATTTGATTCAGTTTCTGTCCTGTTGTCTTAGTGTCTGTGATATTTGTGAATCCTTGCCTACTTTTCCATATAAATTGAGCATTCTGTTCACTGCTTTTCATGTTGATAAACTTCCCATTAAGCATATACGTTCTCTGAGATATGCCCTGATTTGCATATTAATTAAAGTCTGCAACAGGGAGCAGTTCACACAAGTATGACTGTTTACTTACTGTCAATAAATCAGACTTAAACTAATTGTCTTAAAAGTTGTGAAGGCTAATGTCAGTCTAGCTAACTGTAACACTATAGTTTTTAAAATTATTTACAGAATTTGATTAAATGTTACAAATACAGTTGCTATACAAACCACAGGTTCAGTAAAATTCCATCCATCCATCCATCCATCCATCCATCCATCCATCCATCCTTCTAACCCCATATCTGAGTTCTTGAGTAGTCTATCCCAGCAAGTACCGGACACGAAGTCAGACGACATTCAGGGTGTGATACCAGTACATTACAAATTAATCAAGTGAGTTTTCTTTCAGACAGGCTTCTAAAAAAGAATGAAGCAGCTCAGCTGTCTCTACATATTAATTTCAAACCTATTTATTCATTTTAATGAGGGAGACATGACACAGTGTTTACCCCATCAAACACAGAAGCAAGGCATAATTGATGTTCCCATTCATATCTTGTTTACATGTAAATAATTGAGTAAGGGCTGAGGTGTTAGTTAATTGGTATTGTGACTGTTTACTGGACAGTTCATTAAAGAAACATGTCTCTCATTGCTGATGTTTTGTCAAAGAGAGTACATCTGCATAAATAATTCTAATTTATTCAATTTCTTATTAACCTATTTTCCTTTAACAAGGATAAATAAATATATTTCAGTAGATTCTTAGAGTATGGAGGGTTTTGCATATTTGTAGGTTGCCTTTTGAGATGTTGTCTATAAGTTCCTCCAAAACGTAGTTTTGGGCAAATATCACATTCATAAAAACATAAAAGATGATCACATTTCTTGTAGTAAAAGTCTGCAGACAGGGTTAGATCCTGACAGCATGTCAACAGGCACCAGGAGGCAAATACTAAAATAAATTAATTTTTGACTTTCTGCTTATTATGGATTACAGTAGGTAGATTACAGACCGATATTTCCGACAAATAGCTTGAATGAGTTTGATTTCTGGTACAACAGGTGTAATGTGGGAAGTTTCTGTGTTAAAATATGGGCTCTTAAGTAAAAGAATAAGGCAAGAAATAAGTAACTTTCAGCTTGATGGAATATTTGGGGTTACAAAGGAAAGAGTGAATAGATTGCACTGCCGAGCACAGATAAGATTAGCAACTGGATTTGGGGGTCAGCGTATTTTCTAGGTTTGATTAATTATTCATACAGCAGGTCATTTGAAGTTAGCTTCTGTAAAGCCAAACTACAGAGAAAAGAAGGACTAAGTCGCTGGTATAAAACAGAAGTCAATGAAAGGGAGAAGTGTTTCTTTGTAAATATGTACCAGTAAGTGGTTTGTAACAGCAGTTTGGACAGTTAACGAGAACATGTAATATGGATATGATACTTGCTAAAAATCTAAAAAAAAAAATGTAACCCCCCCCCCACCCCCAAAAAAAGAGAAAAAAACTAAAATAATGTAGTCAAACAGTTGAAGCAATATTATATGGGTATCCGGGGCATGTTTTCATATCAGTGCCTCAAAGGTCCTGGAAACGAAACCTAGTTTTGGTTTTAAAAGATCAAAAGCATACACATAAAATCGTGTTAAGACCAGACACCATGCTGACTGCAAGACAAATAAAAAAAAACCTTCATTAGTTTAGTATCACCAGAAAATGTTAGGCTTAGAAGTCATTCTAAAACAATAGGGGTATTTCTTTATTAAGTTCATGTACCTTTTGTATGGAAATGTAATGATAAATCTGTATTTCAGAAAATTGCATGATCCTCCTCTTGTCACACAATATTGAACATGAGAATACATCGAGAGCACTTGTATTACAATTGTATACAGTTCTTCAATTTATAACAATAGATGACACTCATTATTTACACTACCACAATGGTATTTTGGAAAATGTGCTGGGCAAGCTAATGAACTCATTTAGACAATTCTGGAAAACTGATTATACCTGCAAATAGGGCTTCCTAGCTGATTGGATTATTACCTTGAACTGTGAACTCGAAAGACAACATAATTAGCGCAGCATTTAGTAATAAGAAATTCAGCCGCATCCTACAATTGAAAAGCTAACAGAAAAGGCTAATATCAATACTTTCTAGAAACCTGATTAAATATGTCAGTGATGTTTGAATTAACATTTTTATTGTTACAAAAGCTTGTTACAAAAGAATATTTTCCTTCATGGTTTTGCTGTTCCTTAGATTGCTGTTCCTGATATTAATCATACATAAGAAGTGAAGAATATTATCCAGTCAGTGTTATGGCAGAGCATGGATAATCCAGTGTTTCTCTTTAAAGTCACATTTTTTAAACGTGTCTTAGTGTGTTAGCACTTTAAATGTGGTACTAAAGAACATAAACCCGTAGAATAAGGAAGGAAATTACACACTATGCACTTGGAAATGTTGTAGACACATTGCATTGATGGACATTGCTAACACCGTGTTGATAAACAGACAAAACCACTTTAACCTTTTGGTAAAAATGTACACAAATGTTTGCTTGCTCACTTCCTTTTTAAAGGAGTGCCCGAAGTGCTCCGTCATGCATCTGGGGGGATAATCCTTTGCTTGTGAGTTCTCCTGAAACTTCCAGCTCTCTGTTGAGACGATGGGCCTCATTTTTCAGAACGTCCTGCAACAAAGCCAGCTTTCCTGTAAAGTCTGTTCAGCCTACCAGCAAAGAGCAGTGAGGAACATGATGGACGGCTATGACAGATCGCTAAAGCTGGATTGCCTGGTGAATTTTACCAGTTAATTTGATTCGATCTTTTACCATTCACTGAATCCCTGAGTGCTCGCTGCAATTTTCTGGCTTATTAACAATCTATCATAAGTTCTCATTTTATAATTATTGGGATTTTAAAGCTATTGCAGACAGAAAATGCTCAGAAAAGAAGTACTTTCCCTTCATATCTCTGTAAATACAAGCTTAGAGATCAAGTTAAAACACTGGAGTCATTTCATTTTCTCTTATTTACCATTCCAAAGAAAGACCCTATCAAAGTGTCTGTCATGGAACAGGATGGGCAGTGGATGGGTAACAGATGACAGCAGATTAAGGAACCTAGCATAGAAAATGCATAATTATCAAATGCATCTCACATGAACAAGGGCCAGTTTCTTTTAGCTTTATGCATGAAGCCGGGGGAAGCTGTTATACTTGCCAGGTACTTAAACGGAAGCATGAAAGGCGTAACTCCCCCCCCCCCACACACACACACAGTCTATTTATAGCTTTTAATAAAGGATTTCTGAAGAATTTTAGTTGACATATAATTCAGCTCCTATGCATATGTAAACCCCAGATAATTAAATTTGCTTTGCTATGTTCTAGTCTATAACTTCAAAGGTATTTTAAATATCTGTTTGATTAAGAAAACTAGAGTATTTAATTAGTTCCATTTTTAACACAGAGATTAATTTTTCCCTAAGGAGTCTCATGACGACCTCACAAAGCAATTTCCAGAGTTCTCTCTCGTCACCCTTACAGTAAAGCCCCTTGTTGTTCTAGGTGTACTGCACATGGTTATTTATGCAACAAAAGCTCACAACAAAACTATTTTATGTTATGACAGCAAATTATGCTATTCATTAGTGGTATCATTTTCAAAATTTTGCTAAAAGGATTAATCGTTCCTTATTCTGGATATTTAGTAGTTTGTAATCCATCCACCCCTTTTTACATTCCTGGAAAAATTCAGTATAGTGAGCTATGGACTGCAGTCACAGACCTCCTTGGCATTATAGGATACTGTGTATTTTTAGTTCAACGTGATGGTGGCAGATGAAGCAATTTGCGCTACAGAAGTCACAAGCTGAAAATTACGACCACTCTAAATATATGCAAACAATGATTTATGAATTCAGTCTGGTTGTGTGAGACTGGAAATGTCAGTAGCTCTTTGCTCACTCAGTCACTCTTTAAGCAGCACCTACAGTATGTGACACTGACACTGGTGTCTGATTATGCTGACATTGATGGAGAAACCTTTAAGATACCAGGCTACCCAGAATGCTCTGCACCCCTCTGACTGTGTCAAGAAAAACAATGGCCAAAGGCGGAGGACCATGTTTCTCTGATGGATTCCTTCTCAAGCTTTTATTTAAATATCCACCCAAGAACCCAGTGAGACTAAGGCAGTCTAACAGTCTGGAGATACCTGGATGAGATTTCTTAACTTTTCTCAAGTTAAAGACCACTACAGTTTTATGATGAACAAATTATGTATTGAATTTTGTAGTGATTGCCATGGAAACTTACAAATTTTCTAAAATCTGTAAGTGATATATTAAATATTGTACATACCAATTGAAGCACAATGGCCTGCGTGATGTTATAAGCATGTTAATCGGCATGGACCCCTTGGATACATTAACTCCACCAAACACCATGAACAAAGTAACAGGGCATTGATATATGTTAACTTTTTAACTGAAATCAAACCCCCCCCCCCCAGATAAAAACACATTATTCTCTTATTTTCCTGTAAGCGTTATCCAGTTTACTGTGATAGGTTAAGGCATACCCCATCCTTCTGCCCTATGCTGTCTGGGATAGGCTCCAGAAAGGGATCATGAAGGGACACAGGGAGGGAACAACAATCCATGAGCAGAATTTTAGAAAATAAAATGGAATTAATTCCAATAATTACAAATAAATCCAAAACCAAAAAGGCTTATGAGGGGTTAAAACAAAAGGCAGTTAAAATTTACAAGGAGGGAAAAGGACTAACCTAGTGACTGAGAAAGGCTGGGGGAAACAGTGACAAAGAACACCAGCTGGGGGCTACAGTACAGGTAAGACACAGTGAGGAACAAATGCACAGATAACGCTCTCAAAGAACAACAGAGGAACAGTGCAAGGGCAGATCCATACATATATCATGGTAACAAGGGCAGAACAAGGGACAGGTGTGGGTCGTGAATAATTAACAAAGACTAAAGACTCAGGAAATTGGACAAGATAACTAGTCATACCTGTTGGTCAAAAACAGGAAAACGATGTACAGGAGAGGACAGGGACTGATCCGGACTATAAGTGGTTAAATGATGGATGGATCAATGATATCCAATTTATACAAAAGCAAAAATGATGTTACCTGAAAATACCTGACTGTTCATAAAAGTTACGACTTTTTAAGTTTTGAGGTGTACTGATCATGTGCTTATGTTGCTGAGTTGTTTTTTTCCTGTTCCTACATTGTACTCCCTACTGGAGTACAGTATGGGTTTTTTTTTATTCTCCCCCTTTCATGCAATTCTGTTTTCTCTGTTCTTCCTATATCCCCCATCATCCTGATCTGTCTACCCCCTATAGTGTGATGTTTGTATATGTATGGTAGGGTTGACGGCCAGTTTTTCGCTGGTACTTGTGACATGGTGTATTGCAACAGCAATAAAGGGTTTTCATCATTATCATCAAATGAGACAAATTCTATATCAACATTTTATTCAACCAAAGACATTGATCTGTGAATTTATAATGTATTATTAGGAGGAATAAACCTCCAAAGGACATTTTACAATAAGTTGAAGAGGTTAATCCTCCTCAAAATAGAGAACGTAGGTTGCCAGGTATATACTGATGAAAGGACAGACATTTTAAATGCAGTGTGAGATTTCATCTTCCTTTCTGAATATTTATTGATCATTTTCCTTTTTAGTGTCAAATTCCCAAGAAATTATCTTGGACACTTCTCCATAGTAAATAGCTGTTTTGCTGTATATCTCTTTTTCATTGAGTTTTGTCCTACACTTAACTTTGAACGCTCCAAGCACTCCATCAGTAACATGTCTTCAAAGGGGAAGGAAAAAAAAATCTTCATTTGGAACTGATTTGGATTTATGGGATTGGTGACATCAATTGTATTTGTTGCCTGGATAACAAATGTTCAAAGGGGACTATTCTGAAACACGCACCCAATCTATTACTGGCTCCCAGAATATCCACCAAAGCAGGTTCTCAGCAGCTGCACGGCCATCCCCAGGGATACCCACCTCTGCATCCGTCACAATGCAGGACAGGACTGGCAGCAGCAATTCAATAAGGACTGCAGGCAAAATGAGGGGTTGAGTTTGTAGCTGTTTGTAGCAGTTAAGACTTCTTTGAAGGCTGCTTTTCTCCCCACAAAGCTCTCTAAAACACGCCTGTATCGTCAAATGTTTGACAACCTTGTCAGCTTCTGTCCCATTCACTCCCAGGCTAAAGAGTGTGTCAGAACTACTATTTTGCCAGCTGAATTTGATATATTACTACAATAACATATAGTAAATTATGCAGAATTAAACCACACTTGTTAGAATTCAAAGACAACCATGGATGTCAAAATCCAAAAACAGGGAATACATTATTTTTAATAAATATAATTGTTAATTATACCAATAAAGCCATCTCAATTAATATTTATAGAGAACGGTGGTTAAATTACTGGTAATTTATGACCTTAAGCAGCTAAAAAGCACCTTGGCCATAGATATTTATTTAATAAATATGCATTAGCAAATGCAGGATATGAGTAATAAATAAGAACCATTTCAAGTTTTGATGAATGAATATGCATTTCAGGCCATTCTCAAAACAAGTAATAGAATATTAGGAGTGCACAAAAATATGTACAGAAAAGAATTCAGTTTTACTAATGAGGATCCTGAGTGCAGGAAATGTAACTGAGCATGAATTTTAATGCATTTGGGTAAGGTAGTAACTTTATGTCTGGAAAGTGCATTTGATTAGATTAATGATTGGAGTACGTCTATGGATTTAGCAGAGTTGGTTTAATATGAGCAGAAAATATCATGATAAAACAGTAGGATAATTCACAGAATCATGTAAGGCAGACATAAACATAGATATTAAACAGGCATAGAAGTAAGAAAATAAACACAAGAAAAATAATCCAAGGGCATAATAAAATGTGCACTAAATTGAAATAGCGTTTGCATTCTTTTCCATAGCTAATTACAGACAAGAAAGGAAGTTTGTTAATAACCGAGGACTGGATATGCATATATTTAAACAGCACCCATGTTTGAATAATTCTTTAGTAGTCTTGTGGACCCTTACAAATAATGATAAATTAAATTAGCATTCCACCCATTTGACGGATCCGCAGATCACTTGTCAGGTTCAGTTTGACTACCCCAGCACCTGTTCTCGGTCTAACACCTCCAGCAGAGTCTGTGCACAGCTCAGCCCACGTCACGAGCACTGCAATCGAAGTCAAAGCATTATGTTTGACATCTCTGGAATTCATTCCATTAGGGCCATATATTTGCTTTTCATAAAATGTTATATACTATCTTTACATTTTTCACACATGCAGTGTGTATTGGAATATATGCAAATTTTGCTACATTTCATATCAATAAATCTTCCGCATGAACGATATGTTGACTGATACACTACTTAAGTAAATATTTTGACTAATTTTGAAAAGAGGACACTAACGTATTAAAATTACATGGACCATCTTCTCTGTACTTCTAACATGGTAATGAGTAAAGCCATGCCCTGATAAGTATTGTGACTGTTTAAATGACATTACTGTACATGATGCATCCATTTTTATAGGCTTGCTTGGATTAAGCCAAGTAGCTCAAGACAGGAGCCCTGGATGCAATGTCAGTCGATAGCAGGACATACATACCCGCCAACACTTTGGACAATTTAGAAACACCAGCTGATGTAAGGTTCACAGGGAGGTTGTGCAAAATGCACACAGGCATACAACTGGGAGCAGTAGGCAATCCCACAGCCCAAGAGCAAAGCGGTAGTGCTAGCCAGTGAGCCACTGTGCCACACACAACCTGGTGCACATAAAGCCCGTACAATTGTGATGAAAAGTCAACCAGCCATTTGAGGAAAATTCTATCCCACTTTCAGTCTGTTTATGATCAGTGCAGAGATGACAAAAGCCCAGTGTTCTTCCTGCCAACTGTTCTTCATCATCTGCTGGAAAATGTCAATGACTCAAACATCTCCTTGCCCTTAACAAGTCATCTACCTCATGACAGACTGCCCACACAGTCACACAGCTGCTGCGAAAGGGTGTAAATCCCTCCGGCATAGACCCTGGGAGTCATGAGGCAGGGATGTGAAATGCTGCTTCTCTGTATAAAAAGATCTATGCTTGTCCTCCTACAGTCAGCAGCAAAGCGTGTCAGGGCGCTTTCATCTCCCAGCACCCCACACTGAGCTAACAGATGCAATGCTGCAGATAGCTTTTACTCTCCCCATGAAAGACGATTCCCCAGGTAAGGAAATGAGCCTGGGAAAAAATTACAGGGGATCATATGAATATAACTATGCGACAGTAAAAATCCAAATGTTCATAATTGTTAAACAGGAATATTCGAGGACAAGAACACACAATTTGCACAAGGCAAGAGAATTGGATGGGTGTCTCTGGGGCACTCAGGTAGCTGGGGCGATTGTGCTCATTCAGTTCTCCTCTTTCTTGCTTTAAAATTACTATAAAATATGGTTTATTTCTACATTACAAAAACCAAGTAGTTGTTTTACATTCGAGTGATTATATGACAGATCTTTAAAAATATGCTAGATTTTTTCTTTACTAGAAAACGTGGAAGAAAGCCCATTCTTAATTCAAACTTGCACTGACCCCATGAATGCGCTCACAAATCCCCTCGGAGCGTGGAATTACTTTAGCCATCGTCGTCCTACTGTTGGTTAGTGGAAGACTGATGACATTTGGGTCAGATGGCACAACTACACGCAGACTGAGGGAGCGCAACTCTGCTCAGCCAAAGACGCTCCAAGGCAAAAGGGGGCAGCTGCTTCCATCTGTTGAATTAGACCTCAGATGGTGCCTGATTTGTCTGCTACTATGTGGAGAGGTATTGGATTCAGGGGAAGTCCGGAGGCCTCTACATGGATGGCCGGCTCACCATATACCCCTGTCTACTCCAGTCTCCGGTGATTTCTGAAATACAATGACATGGCAAATAGATAAGACAAGTGCAATCTTCTCTCTATTTTCTATCTAAAAAGGGGCAAAAGGTAATTTTTGTCCGTGTGTCCCAAGACCTCAAATGTCACTCAGGAACCAGTGATGCCCAGTGGCTTTATTGAGAGCAAATTTTAGCCCTGTTCGTTTAATCACAGACCTCAGTGATGTGGATAAAGACATGAATTAGACAATATATTATTCAAGTGTAAATCCATCACTAATTAAAGGGTAATTCTAAAGGCTGCTTTGCTTAACTAAAGGGCCTGTTTAATTATTTCCCTTGTTTACTACTAATGATTCTCAAAGATTATATGACTTTTCAAAGACTATTAAAAGTAAAATACGGTCTAACTCATATATCTCATCTGATCTCCCCATATAGAACATCCAGACATAAAAATGTTTTACAGTGGTGCCTCGGTTTTCAACCTCACTAGAACTCGAATTTCTTGAAAGTCAAACAAACCAGTTTGACCTAGAACTAACAATAAATAAACCACTAACTTACGTGCACTATTACAGCATTTTTGCCATTTATTTAAACTTTATTTTACCAAGTAAATTAACTGAAAACCAGTTCTTACCGCTTTACCTGATATTCTGGAGAAATAGCAGATTATGCATCGGAACTTCCTGGGATACAAACATCATGCGTGTAACTAAACTCTTCAGCCAATAAAGGCAAAGGCGTGTCGTCACGGAGGCGGTTCCAGTTTGTGCAGCCGGGTGAGAGGTCTCAATGAATCTAACCATAATGCATTGTGTTAGGGGAAACAAACTGAAACGCAAACGTAATACAGAGAACTAATGACAACAACCAGAAATAAAATGTCAAAAGAATGGTCTTCACATATTTATATTAATTAATTAATTAATTTTCTTTTTTTCAGTTTTTCTTTCAAGATGTTGTTGCACTAATGTTGTCTCCCAATGAGGGTTTGCAAATGTGTGCAAAGACAAAATAAAATATTAATAAGTATTAATAAAATAACAACCAGAAACAGCTGATCGCATGGGGATCCCACACAAGGTTAACGAGGGGGCGTGGCACACGGAAGGAGTGGACGATCGGGGCAGGACAGGGGTAATGTTAGAATAAGACCTTTATCATTTTGGAAGCCATTAAGGAAAAAAATGCTCTTTTTGTTTTATCCTGTTCATTTTGTGTTTAAATGCTTAAAAAATTAGGTGTAATTTTGGGGGGGCCAGGCACCAATTAATTGGTTTTCCATTATTTCTTATAGGAAAAATTTTTTAGGAGTCCGGAACGGATTAAGTTTGAGAACCAAGGTACCACTGTATTTGCCGATATGATTTAACCATAAATTGAACGAGATATGTTCATGTGAAACTGACAGGTAAATACACATCAGTAACAGGTCTTGCATGGTTAGGTATAATATGGCTTGGAAAAGCCTGGAGCTCTGCAGTATTGTCCTGGGGAATCACACTGAGGGAAATTGCAGAAATGTTTGAAACTCGTGCTTTGCACTGGACCGCTTGTACTGAGGTGCACAAAACCAAATAACAGGACCTGTCACATGACCGGTTGGCTCGTCCCCTGCTTGTCTCACCACATCTTAATGATTATTGGCAGTCTTAAGGACAATCTGATGTCTGTTTCAAATGGCTCCCATCTGTCACACAAATCTGTTCAACTCTCCCTCCACAATGAAAGAGAACAAGAAGGCAATCAAGCCTCCATTGAATTTGAAAGATGATTCACAATATAATTCAGATTTGACTTAATGGATGTAATGATCTGCCACTAATGACAGGAAACACACTGTGTGCATGTAACATCATGCTATTGAGGGGCATAGGAGGGAAATTATGAAGGTTTTTATCCCTCTGCTGGGTTGTGCAGGAAATGAGTACATTTACATGCAGCCCAGCGGAGGCCTGACCTCTGCATTACTTTGCACAAAGGCATTACTTTGTCCCACATCCAACAGTTAATCCTCTCAGGAGCAATTCTGGAAAAATCTGATTTAATAGTTTACACCTGCATAATGCAGCAATATTTAGAAACATAGTTAGCTTTTATGCATTGTAATTCCAGGTGGATGAATGGATGATTATGGTTTTCTGACCTTTTGAAATGCCTGCTATCCTGCCAAAGTGCTGCAGAGGCTGATGGCCTCGTGGCCATTGCTCCAGTCACATAACTTCTCAACCTTCTTGCGTTGCGGTGGGCTTCTTCCCCTGACCTCAGTTTGCAATATTATATGTGTTGCCCCTTGGGGATATTATTTTTCCCAGTTGCCTGGCTGATGACACAGAACTCCATGTATCTGTCAAAACACGTGAAAGATTTCAGCTCTCTAACGTGAAGCCTGCATAGACATTAGGGGCTGGATGACACAGAACTTTCTTCTGCTGAACTCTGATAAGACTGTGATGATGCTAGGCACTCTTAAGTTACTCAGACATGCATTCATGGGCTTTGAGCTCAAACTGGAATTCTTCTGTGTCAGTGCAGATGCTGGAAAGGAAAACCTTGGCGATGTGATTCACAAGACCCTTGCTGTGAAATATGTGCAGGGCTTTTCTTTCCTTTTTCTTCAGTTTCGCAGAAAACAGGACTATACATGTACTGTATCTAGACTCGAGAATTATATCATTCTGAAATCATACAAATGCGCCGCAGAAATATCTTCGACATGTATCTTTAACAATCATTCCTGTTATCACCATAGCGCACCACATACATACACCACATATATGTCCATTTAGGAAGAATACTGGTTGCTTGACATTCCTCCTCCTTAAAGTCCATTGTTTCCTCCTCAGATTCCTGTGACTCCGGCTCCAGTACATCATCATTTCTAAGCACTCCAGGATCCATGAAAATTGGATTTTAGGCACATATTTTAAATTTCCAGGTGGAGTAGAAAAATTGCATGCTGTCGTGTTTGGATGACAGAGAGAAACCATTTTTTTCACAGGAAAGGAAAACGTTGGCATGTAAGGAAAATTGTGCAGAGCATGAGGACGCCTCATGCTTTCGTCAGCATGCTTGTTACTCATGCAATCCCTGACAAAACTGCACAATTTCACAGTAGCTGCTAACTGGATCATTACTGTACATGTTTGGAATGGACTCTATAGAACCTTGCTAGGATTATACAGTAGACCTGTTTGTAATGGGCTTATAATTCGGATATTAGAATAAAAAAGTATATAAGTATCATTGACATTCAGTTTTCACTGGGCTTCATCTTGTGCTTTTTCAAAAAAATAAAGGCTCATTTGTCTGCGGATATTTCAGATCAAAACATTGTAACTTGGAATATAATAAAATAAATCAAGCTGCAATGTTATTACTAAAGCTCCAATCTTTGCAGCATCACTCAGAAACACGGATTGAATACACCCAACTCTTTTTCATTTCCTCATTTTATCTGTACGCCAATCCCATAGGTAAACAGAGACGAAGGCAATTCTGCCCCAGAAAAGGATATATTAACTCAGGATAGGGGATTTTTAAAGATAAGGCCTACAGAAGACTTACACACAACATATGTGTTACTGATTCACTTGGAAAGGATTTCAGTGGTGGGACAGATATAAGGAGGCTAGATTAGAGGTGCCCATATTTTGTGTTGGACGTAAGTTCTTGTCTTTTATCTAAAATTGAGAATGGTCTTAAAATGTCACAAAATTTCAAATAGAATTCTGGCTTCAATTTCTATGCTAAACAACATCGAAACCAAACAACATCCCCCAAACCATCCATCAAAACAGACTTTTCCACTTCAGTACAATTTAATAAATATGAAATATTCTAAGAATATCTTTGTCCAGGTTCAGCCTCTCCAGTCCTGCTTTTAAGTCCATCTACATTCAGTGGTTCTTATTTAGTTTCACCTAGCTGGTACCAGGTAGGACCCATGTTTGCCTACAGAAATGCTTAAAGGATATATCAGTTCTGTATTCAAAGACTCCATTCTGCCCTCCACTGAGCTGTTGTTTTACACAAGTGGCCTTCCTGGTTGCTTTAGCAAGTCTGGCCATTCTCCTCTGGCCTCTCTCATTAATAAGGTGTTTTTCAGCCACAGAAATATCCCTGTCTGGATGTTCTTTGTTAATCAGGTCACAACCATAATACTATTCACACATCCACAAAGTACCAATGATGATACAAAAACACGGCGACACAAAAGTAAATGAAAATGCATTTTAATTCTTTATAATAAAAAACATTCAGTGTATACCCTGAAACAAAAATGGTTTCAAACCTGTTTCAAATATGGTTTCAAACCTGAAACCATATGTGTTTTTTGTTTGATTTAGCATATATTATATGTTTTACATAGGAATGAAGTTTGGTGTGATTTACATGTTCAATCACAGCAAATAAAGAGAATAAATGTATTTTCATATTCTCCATCTTCAGAAGTGCTTTTATTTCATCAGCATTCTAAAAATTTTCCTACTTCTTCCCCACTTACCATATTTCACACTTATTATTCTGTATTGTGAGTGTTAGTCCTCCACAGATATGTTATCATTTTATTAAAAATGATCTGTTTGTAATACATTCTATGCTACTGTTTATATAAGGTAAATTAGGAATTGCAACTTCCATATATGCAATTACATACATTCAGTAGGCTTCACAGAACTTTGTTCACATATTGAAAGTAAAATTACAAAAATGTTTGCATCATAAAAAAACAGTTTCTATAAACAATACACAAATATTAATGTTAAAAAGGCATACAATTTTAGTTTAGAATCTTGGAATTTATAAAAAAAGTCACAATAAACAAACACCTTGATTATAAGGACATTTTAGGTTTTCTGGGTCTGAGTTGGTGCTGTGAAGTCTGAGAAAAGAGCCCATGTGCCCATGTAAATTTAATCATTGGTGGGAAGAGGACACAATAGATCTGCGAAATGGCCCAACATAGACATAAATGGGTTTTCAAGAATAAGTAAATTACACCATATACAGTGGTACCTCGGTTCTCAAACTCACTAGAACTCAAATTTCATGAAAGTCGAACAAACCAGTTTGACCTAGAACTCGATCTGAATATCAGAAGTCGAACCGTTAACGCTGACCTAATAGAAATTGTAAGCGCCAGGAAATTAGTCATACTACAATGCAATTCTTACTTGAATGCCTTCTTCACAGACTGGACGATTAACCAAATAAAGCAGCGCAACATTACAGTAACTAGCAATAAATAAACCACGAACTTACGTGTACTATTAGAACATTTATATAATTTATTTAAACTTTATTTTACCAGGTAATTTAACTGAAAACCAGTTCTCACTGCTTTACGTGATATTCGGGAGAAATAGCAGATAACTCATCGGAACTGCCTCGGATACAAACGTCATGCGTGTAACTAAACTCTTTAGCTAATAAGGGCAAAGGTGTGTCGTCACGGAGGCTGTTCCAGTTTGTGCAGCCGGGTGAGAGGTTGCAATGCAACTAACCGTAATGCATTGCGTCAGGATCAGAATGCGTTGCTTTATGCCAGCTCGGTAAGCAAGTGCAACGCACCCAATGACCGGACTGGGGAAACAAACTGAAACGCGGACTTAATACAGAGGACTAATGACAACAACCAGAAACAGCTGATCACATGGTGATCCCACATGAGCTTAACGAGGGGGCGTGGCACACGGAAAGAGTGGACGATCGGGGCAGGAAAAGGGTAATGATGGGATAAGATCTTTATCGTTTTGGAAGCCATTAAGAAAAAAATGCTCTTCTTGTTTTATCCTGTTCATTTTATGTTTTTGCTAAAAAAAAAAACATATTTAAGTGTAATTTTGGGGAGCCAGGAACCATTTTATTGGTTTTCCATTATTTATTAGGGAAAAAATTAGATCAGAACTCGAACTTTTTAGGATTTAATCCGGAGTCGGGAAGGGATTAAGCTCCAGAACCAAGGTACCACTGTACAGTAGTATACGCAAAAATGAGTTTTCTTCCTTTTAACATTGCCTCAAATTTTGTGCCATAGTTAAATATAGGTTATCATGCATATTTAATATGTTAATTTTTCAAACAGAAAAATCAGTACTCAAACTAACACACACAATCCAGGGCTCTGTGTAGCTTAGAGATCAACTTCTATGCTTTTACAAACTATACCGGTGAGATGTCAGATTGAGAGAGCAGTCCCCCACCACTCCCCTTTCTAAGTATTGCTCACTGAATATTCACCAGGATGGAGCAGCAGGCTTATGGCCCTGGCCGCGAGTTCAAACGCCTTTCCTGGATCCCCTCGTTGGTTGTAGTTCAAGTTGTCCCTGTCCTTCACTGCACTCTGAGGGAGGCTGTGATGTGGCCTGACGGAAAGATGTGCATGAACAGAGCGATATTATGCTTCTTTTTTTACATTTCCCCAGCATTGACCTATCTTTTATTATTTTTTTTCTTTTTAAAAAAAGTGGTTTTGAAATTTTCACTCATTTCATTTTTTCGACTTTTATGCTTTTGCTTTTCTGTTGAGACAGAATTTACAAGCTGATCCCACACAGGGTTTATTCTGAGAATGAAAAAATGACACCAAACCTTGAGGCTCCTTTGATGTGTTCGATGTGCAAGGTAAACAAACATGCAGTTCCAGATACAAAAAATTGCAGTGTAGTTACTGTAGCATACAATGAATAAACAGGGTCAGCTGGGTTGACTGCTGTCTCGGTAGGAATACCAAAGGCTGCTGAGTTACAGTATAGTAACATGTGTTTGGGGCAGGAACTTATGTGTCAGTGCTGGCCATCAGCTCCTGTAAAGTACTGTGCTCATCACAGCCAAGTTTGGCAAAAAGAACTGCTCAGAACTCTCCATATTAAAACACCTGTCAGTTTTCACTGTAGGTGGTGAGAATTAGGAGTGAAAAAACAATGAGGTCTTTTAGCAAAAGGCATTGATAGTATCAACATGACAGGCTCTATGATTACTCTGTGGTATATACACACATTCATGGTTTGCTTTATTGCCTGGAGGGACATCCTATGATTCAGGGATTGTGGTACTGATTTGTTTCACCTGTCTTGCATTTGTTGTGTAATGCATAGAGTTGCAGCTATACAATTTTACTGTGTTTGTTTAACCCCTTACAAGTCTGATTTTAGCCCCCTTTAGCCTCTGTATCCTCTTCCCCCTGATTTCCACTTTTGAACAGGGTTGATCCTTTTCCTATCCCGACCACAAGTGGCTCTGTTCACCATCAAAAGGTGCTTTTCACAACACATTTTAATATATTTTGTCACAAAGTGTTGACTCAACAATGTGCACTGTCTCTCAAAGTGTGAAACACTTGCTATTACGAACCAAACTATCGATAATAATTGGGAACGGAACTGAAGTGACCTGTAATACACAAGCGAACTGAAGTGAACTGAAGTCTCATCTGTATAACATATATTTTTTATGCAAAAAAATAAGAAGTTAAACTAAGAGACGAACTGAACCCACACACATTTTATTCTGAGATCACAAATAGCCACACAAATCTCTTTTTGGTATTCAATGAGCTGTTTAGGGTTCTATTTTCACAAATTTAGAATGATGAATCAAAGGTGCACTCAGTAATCTTTTTAGTGCAGTGAAGGTCATGAACACACAGCCTTGCGGAGAGCAACACTGAAACATATATCCAGCACACGCTGCACAAAGGATCCAGATCGTGATCTATTCATACTCTAGGTTCATCATGGACTTTCTGCATTGAAATGAATACCAATCTACTGCTTAGAAAAGGCAAAGAAGCAGGCAAAACACAGAAATAAACTGCAAATGTACAGAGAGCCAAACAGTGTCCTAGACCGCAACAAATGAAGTTTGGCACTGGTAGGCAGAAAGCTGCTGTGATGCACATCCAGAATATTCAGCAAGTGACCAGAATTGCACAGCATTTGTGGGAGAACTCCATTTTTAGAGGATTCAGTACACATTGTGATTGTCTTCACACTGTTCTGACAGATCTACTGTAGCCAAGTGACCAATTACATTATGACAGCAGCATTTGTTCATTTTGAAGCTAAGTGTCATTATAACACAATAACTCAATGTTAGTACTTGCTACAAAATCACCAACATCTAAAAGAAATATGATAACAATATAAGTGGCATCATATTTTAGTTATATAACTTATTTACACCTTATTCCACTGCTTCAAATCTAGCAAAGTTTCTGTATTATTTATTACCTCCTACACATCACTTTTTCACAGTCTTCCCTCGTTCCTTATTAAAAATAAATTAAATTAACTAAGAAATACATCAAAGACAGCTGATTCATGTAAGTACCTACCAAATAAAGGAGACAGCATGAAGTATTATAATTGGGTGTTGGGACACCCATGAGTCATGATTCGTTACCTCAGTGTGAAGACCTCTTTCAGCTGTTCTTCTGGAAAGTCTATAAGTGATCATCTGGTTTGAAATCAGTTCAGTAGGAAAGTTTTAAGCTTATCAGTCTGTTCGATTACCACCAGTCTCCTTCTGACTGGACTTTTGTCATATTAGTAATCATATTAGACATGGCTTTCCAGAGCATGAATGTAGTAACTATTACTTACAGTATTTGCTTTGTCTTTGCCCTCTATGCAACTGAAAGTATCAACACCACACACAGCACTGTATAACACCATTTACAGAGCTCTTCTTCATGGGAAAGCAGCAATTAAACTGGTGAGTTTCTTTAGTCAAACACAAGACACACACTCGTCTACTTTAAATGCTCAACGAACAGTTGTCCCTGTTTTTTGCATCACTGTACATGTACAGTACAGTATAAATGAATTGTGCAAAGCAAAGAAACCATAATATTAGCTCTGTGAAATTCGTCATGGAATATACTTGACCAAACTGCCAGCAGGTGCCTCAGGTTAACTCCTCTGAACTGGTTCGACTGTGGAACCCCGAGAAACATCACAGCAAATGAGCATGCGCTTTCATCCCCAAGCTGGTGATGTCCTTCCTCCAAATCTTCACAAGCAATATAAGGAAACATAAGGAAAACATTAAGAATCTGATCGGCTTTGTCACTCAAACTCCCAAAACAACCAGACACAACAATTACCGTATCTTTGATTTCCTGCAATCACATTTCTTTTAGATACGTCAACCAAAACATGGCTTCCCTGGCATGTTTATAGATGACATTTAACTGGACGTTAAATGCTCAGTCAACTTGGCAGACACACCTGTGCATATGCACCTGCTTTCAGCATAATCAGTATCCTTCCTTTACTAACGAATTTCTTTAATTGTATCAGTTATTTCTAGAAAGTGGTGTTTTTCCCAGTAGTCATGCTAATTCTATTGGCCCTCTGGAACATGTTGCCATTGAAATTGACATTGTCCTGGATATGCCTACAAATATATAATTCATTGTATCCAGTATAGCTGCCTTCTACATCACACAGCTCAGTTTATCACTTCTTTAATGCAGTGGTCAGAGTGGATTGCTCTCAGTCCAGAAAGACCTCATGATGAACATTTGATCTCTTTCCATCAGGTAAGGTTTTTCACATTTGCACATTGACAAACCCAGGATAATGACCTAGATAATTAGTTTAGATGTATCTACTGTATGTATTCCAGTTTCATCTACAGTCCGTTCTATTAGGAAAGGCCATAAATATGACAAACTAAAACACTCATAATTAAGTAATTAATTTTGAAACATATATTAATCCATCTATCATCTAACTGGTTTTTCTTGGTTTGGGTGGCTGAAGGGATCCTGGAGCCCATCCAAGGGAACAAAGGGCACAAGAATCGCATTGTCATACATGAAGTACATAATCAAACTGAAACATGTATTTTGAAATAATTTTCATACTGCTTCTGTTCATATTTCAATATTAAATTGATGAATTATGCTTAAAAAAACCTTTTCAATAATAGCTTCTTCATGTCTTAGGTACACTTTTCAGAAATATTTGACATTTCACATAATTATGTTGTTTCATGTCATAAAATAACTGGGTAACGTTCCCAATTAGTTCATGCAGCAATTGAAAGTTTCTTTTGGATAAGTTTATGGTGTCACCTGCAGGTAAACTACCTTGCTGGAAAGAGTCAGATAGGATGTCTGTTTGATTAGTGAGCAATTAGAATAGCAGTAGTTTGCAGAAAAGTGAAACATTATGCTTTTATAAGTTTCAAGACAAATTATATTTCTGTAGTGTCACAGAACCATGTGGCAGATTGTGTGAGGCTTTCTGCTAATGATCAGTTCATATAAAGATATGCAGTGTCTATTATTTGCATTATTATATCTTAGGAACAAAAGATCAATGCCAATGAAATTAATGAACCATTTCCCACAGATTCCAGTTTAGCTTGTGAGGAAGCAGTCATCTGCAGCCATTCTCTAGTCCTATGTAAAAGAGATTATGGGCCACTGGTTTGATGTATCGTACATTTCAGTACATCAGAAGCTGATTAGAGAGGAGAAACAGGACTCATTGGAACAATAACAGTTGTAAAAGGAGTGCATGTAGAATCCATTGACAGATGATGCATTTAAGCCTATTAGCCAGAAAATGCTTCTTTTCCAGACATTTCTTAGTATAGCCCTTTCACCTCGATGTGACTGATTTTGTTCACCACGACCATGATATGGATGATTGACTTTTGATGTAAATATTCTGGAAATTGTGATTGAAATCCTTGAGGGCAATGAAAGAGAAATATTAATAATACAGCAAATGGCTTCATCTGTGCCTCATAATCTCTGAGGAGATAAATCAATCATAGTTACTGCCACGCGGAAATGGAGGCTTGGGATCATATTCACCCCTTAAACTGAAGCTCTGCAACTCAACCACCTTCAAATTCATACTGACCTGCCGCTGATAAGTACAGGGGTTTTAAAAGAGATTGCCTGCTCAGGTTCCGCTCATCACATCTTTGGAACTCGATGATTTGATCCTAAACCCACTGACATATTTATGGGATTAGAGGACTTTTCAATCAGTAGAGATACTAGTGGCACAGAGATGCCTGATGAACGATTGCACAGAACGGCACACAGTAAGAGATGGAGGTGTTATGGAAAGTTTTCCTGGGTTCTTTTTTTTTACTAAAGGCCAACTGATGGCATCTTCTGAAGCTACTACAGTATGAACTCCGACTTTACAGCTGCTCCAGTGCTAAGGGCTTCAATCTGCCCTCATGTCTGTTGAGTTTATGTCTCCCCATTTGATGTTACTCTCTGGTTAGTGACTCCAATGACTGTGATATGTCGGTTTCCTGTGATGGACTGCTGTCCCAGCTGATTCCTGTTGTAAAAGTTGTTTACTTAATGTTGGTAATTAAGCAGTTTATTAAGTTTTTCATTTTCAGGGATAAAATGGGTGGGAATACAGCCAGTATGATAAATGTTAATGCAATTTAAATATTTCCCTACATTCAATCTGTCACACTGCATTGGCTCCTCCTTATTCTTTGTAATTTCTACATTACCCTGACCTGCATTTTTTGTATCGATCGTAAGTTTCAGATGCCTCATAAGGAACTTTGATTTATCCCTGTTGTAACACATCGCAGACTTTATGTTGTAGAGGAGCTATTTTCCTCTCCATGCCTATCTCTTTTCCACTTGTAGACTGTGCTATTACAGAGCCGGCTGAAAGCGCAAAACATAGCCTTTTCTTGTTTTATTTTGTCACTTTAAATTTGTAACTGAAACTACTGATGATTGTATACAATAACATATCTCTAGCAAGACAGGTTTGCAACTCAAGCTATATATTCCCCAAAAGTTACTGATATTTTCCAAAAAGTAATTCATATTAAAACAAATATGCTGCTTGCTATCTATAATATTTTTACTTTGATAATATGTGTCAAAGTAATTTGCATACCATGAATTAGCCTATATGTGCTTCAGAATCAATAGCTGAAATGTATGAAACAGTAAACTTTGTGAGAGAATTCATTTTATGGTTTCAAAAATTTAGGACTGTAAAACATGCTAGTGCATGCTATGGTTTTTCCTAAATGTTAGCAAAAATTAGCTTTGAAATGTGTTTTGCCATACAGGTTCTGTAATCCCTGGAACAGTGAGCACACAGACAGTTATCATTCAGCAGGATATTGTACCTGGCGAAGGGTCCAGCATTCAGCTGTCTTATTTCTGAGCAATCTGCCTTCAGCAAAATTTTGCTCACCCATCAGGATATAGCCGCTTTTCACTGTTGATCATTCCTCACTACTGGCTGTCACTTCTTGACAACATGACTTGTATTCCTATGCCAGCTGAATAATATAGTCTCATTTTTTTTTTCACATGTACCACTCTTCCATTTTCAATAATACACACCTTGTTCCAAATAGGCACTGTCTTGCCTTCAGGTGGCCCAGGATAGACGCTATCACAGAGATTAAAATATTAGCATTTATCAAGTCCTTAACACAGTCAATAGCTGAAATGTATCAGAGTAAACCAACAAAGACTTATTTTATGTGCATTTGTGCTGCTATGAAAACAAAATATAATGCATTTTAATCTTTATATGCTAACTGTATCACTTGTGGTATACAGATTAAAATGCAAGGTATTTTCTCGTCATAGCAGCACAAATGCACATAAAATAAGTACACATTTGCATTTTACAAACAATTGATTGTCACACGTAAAGTGAATGCGTACTTGTGTTCCAGTTATGTCCATCCATGTATATAACTCTTCCTACAATAACTGTTTTCATCTCTCCTCCACAATCCATGCTTGATGTATGTGTGTCTGTCTCCTTTCCTCAGTAAACCAGGAGCCAGTGAGGAGTGACTTCTGATGTAAGATGAAGTGACAGCACCTGTCATATTAGTTCAGGGTTTTTTTTCCTCTCTAGTCTTTACTATTTTTTCCCCCTTTTTCATGCCAAATAATTAACAGGATCCATCTGACATATAATTGCAAATTGATGACAATAGATAGACTGCACTTCTCCTTCCATATCCTCCTGCCAGAAGACTGCCTTGGGGTTTAAAAAAGGCCTTAGGAGATTATAAGAGGTAAGTGCTTCGGGGATCAGTGGAAATGCATACACTCCCCCATCCCAGTCGTGGAGGAAAGCAGCAATACCAAGTAGGATCCTGAGGAGAGAACCTTGACGGAGACCCTCCCCTTGTGTGGTCCCCTGCCTGGAAGGCGATGGCAGTGAGGTAGAAGAAGGAACCCTGTCATAAGTCCTTTTTGATCCCACCCATAACCAAACACAAGAATAGCTATAAAAATAGACCTTCAGCTGCTGCATGCAGACACAACGGTGACATATCTTTACTCTTCAGTGATTAATGAATGTACAGAGGAAGCTGGGATGCTCCAGGTGGAGTTAACACACAATTGTTACTCCCCACAAATTGCAGGAAAGGGCAGCTCATCACAACCCAATACCAGGACAATTCCAAGATGAAAGACCTACTAAAGTGTAATGCTTTGTTTCTATTAGCCCAGGACTCATGCAGATGAGGTGTTAGGAATGCTAAATATTTAAACTTGTGACTGTCCCAGAAATATAGTTATGCTCCTTCCATCGAAACAGCAAGGAAACATTCAAGCTTATCTAATGCACTTGCAGTTCAATCTGATGCCCAGTTTATAACAGAACACACAAGAGAGGTAAATGCTCAATGTATGTGTATGAGGAACAGATCTAGCCATGCAGTTTATTAAAAAAAAAAAAAAGTAGTGGAAAAAATATAATAATTCAAATGGAAGAGAGAAGTCTCACAGTAAGTAACCAGCAAAATTGTACTGAAGCTAAAGCTTGTCAGGGTCAGCCCCAGTTATCCCACTTTGTGTCCCTTCCCCATTTGGCCAGCAGGTGTTGCTGGTCATCCCGTTCTTTGTGTTAGTCTTTGTTCTTCCCTGTTGCTTATCTGGTCTTGTAGCTCAACACATTGAGCAGCCAGTTGTCTGTATTCCCTTCTGTCCTGTGTTTCAGTCCCCCCTCCTCTGTTGTTGTATGTTATGTGTTTCATTTAAGCATTTCTAGTTTTTGTATCTGGTGATTTTGTATTTGGTTCTTGGTTTTGTTCCTTGTGCCCCTGCTTGTGTCTTTACCTGCTCTGTAATTCCCCAGTGTTAGTTTCTTATTCCTTGGTTAGTTCTTAGTTTCCCTGTTTTTAGTTCCTTTGAGTTAACCAGTTTTACCTGTGCCCCATTTCCCTGGTTTCTGTATTTAAGTCCCTGTTTCTGTTCTGTACCCCAGTGGTTCATTGTCGTTGATTAGTACTGCTGTGGATAGTGTTTTATGGTTGTGACGGTAGATATTCTTGGTGTTAGATGTGTATCTGGTTTTGTTGTTCTCTCTTTATTAATACCCTTTTAGTTTTTGACCCCTCGTGGACCTTTTGGTTTGGTTGTGTTTGTAGTGTTTTCTGTTTTGTTTAATAAACCCCGTTTTCGTCTTCCTGGAGCCGCCAGTGTGTCGTCCACCCTTTTTGTGCCCGATGCCGAGTTCCCGTGTCCGAGCTGCTTGGAACCATGACAAAAGCTGCTACTGTGGCTGTTTTTGATTCTTCGTGCACAATAGATAAATAAACAAGGTGTCTAGATCTGATGCTGATATCGATTAAACGTTGGATAAATAGTGGTGAGTAAAGTTTGGCTTACTTTTATTTGATATATAACTAAGGACTATTAGCTTTCTTTCCCATATTACCTGAAGTCTGAGGGGAAGTTTGCATTCCACACTGGATGGCACCTAATTTTCACCCTCCTGTCCAGTTTTCATTTGGTCTTGGCCATATACCAGTAGCCGATAGATCGATTTCTCTGACCCCACTCTGCTTATGCGACCTCGATCTCAACAGTATCACAAATACAGCCGTCTACAACATCTGAGGGCAGCCCTGCAATCAATGCAGTGAGTTGCCCTCACTGTAAACCTGGCTAAGTGTGCTATTAGGCAAAGGGAGGGTCACTGGGTTTCCTTTTTCGTAAGGGACAAATGTTCACTGCTTAAGTTTAAAAACCAAGGAGAGGTCTTAGAGGATATTTCTGTGGCTGGCCAGTTATGCATTTATTCTCAATTTTGCGTCCCTGGACAGTCCCCTCACAGCCTCACTTTGCTGTTGGCGTTCCTGACCACCAAGGCAAGACTCTCAATGGCCCATTTACTACCCTGCCTCATTTCACCCTGACTCCTAATGTGCAGATGGATGCTTGCTGGGGATCGTCTTGCACATCCGAGTCGTGAACTCTACATTTGAGAGTCAAAGGGAAAATGTTCTTAAAATAATAAACCTTTTAAAAAAAGGACCTATAATAAGCAGAAAAAAGTAAATGTCACCTTCTATTATTACCTGAAATGTAGTTTCATAATCTGTTTGGGCCATGCACCAATTTCACAAGCTCCACTGTACCAAGGATTCTGGTGAAATACTTGACTGTTGGTGTCCAGTGTTAAAATTCTTCCATTTCAAATATACCATGACCATGACCTGGTCTGACTTTGTCTTTTGCTGAAAAACATATTAAGCTTTAAATAAACCTTTGCATGTAATATCATAACATTACTTAACACCTCATATATTTAAATCCAGTTAAGGTGTTTGCCATGAAAGACAGTTGGTGGAAATGTTATCAAAAGATATAAATACATTATCAGCAGAAATAAAACTCTACAATGAAACTCTTCAGTCCACATTATTATGAGAGATAAAAATAAAAATCCTCTCTCATGTATATTTGCATTAGTTTGAATAATATGCCCTTGCGACCCTGTACTGGATAACCAGTTGGAAGATGAGTAGATGGATGAATGGTATGCAAATTGTTTCAAATAAAAGTTAATTTAGATAGAAATGAGAGACTTTCTACAGTAGGAGCATTTGCTAAAATTCCTTTTTTGGAGGTCTCTATCCAGAAAGCCACATTTAGAAACAATAAGTTAAAAAGAATTTTACATTTTTTTATTTAAAAATGTTATATTTAAAAATGTTACTTTAAAAATATTTAGTCTTTTTTACACCTTAATCATGGCTAAAATGGCGACAGTAGCAAGAAATATGATTCACCAAATTGAACATAAAAAACCAAAGGTTTGCCCTTGGCTGGAGTTATGATTTGCATTTAATTGCTGCTGTCTGAGAGGGTGCCAGACCAAAAAATGAAAAAATCAAAAGGCAAAGCACTACACAGCATGTGACACCTCTCTGAAGCCAGCTCTTCAAATGAGTAACAACAGAATGATCGCACTTGGGATGTATGTGCACAGTGGAAGTACTCTATTGTTCAATTATTCCTCATGTTTTGGGTAACTGTGGGTCATCACATAATTCTGCCTCTCACTGGCAGCTGAAGAGTTAGGAAGCGGTACAACATAAAGTAGTTAATTGATGGGCTACATTACAGTCATTATATTTCATTGGAGTTCTCTGTGCAGAGATTAGGATGGCAGGTTATTTAGTGTATTTCATGGCCTCTGCTGAATGCTGGGTATTAGCTGAGAACACAAGTCACTTAGATAGGGCACAAGTCCACTTAATGTCCTCTCCTGTCAGGTTTATTTCCACCAAGTGGAATGCCTTTCAAAGATAAAAATATAAATTATAAAGGAAGCTGGCAAAATGGAATCCAGAAAAGAGATAAATGGGGCCACAACAAAATCTAAAAAAAAAAACAACTCCTGAGAATTCCATACTGAAAACGGGCTCCACAATTTTGTTATTGAAATAGGTTTTGATATCCTGAACTTTGTTGTATTCATTTTAGTTTACTTTTTCAATATCTTATCATATACCTAAATATTCTGGTGTGACTTTACTTGAGGGGGCTCAAGGAACTTGGTAACAGTCACTACTGAAGTACAAATCATGAAAAAGTATAGTTACTGGATGAAATAGATAAATCGCTATGATTAATTAAGGATAAATGAACATGGGTTCACTGTGTAACTAACAGTTTGTGGTTAATTAAAACAAGAAGTAAGGGTGTATTACTGCATTATTTGTGTCCCTTCAAGTAAAGTAGTACCAGTATTATTTGATTGGATAAGTCGCTGCATTTTCTCTAACTCGTCATAGAATGGTAGGCAAAACCTGAATATCCTAATTTTTCATGAGTCCAAGACAAAACAGAATCTGATATTGGGTTCTATCGTTTATATGAGATGCATATTATATGACATTCGAAATGGAGTAAATTATTTCTCAGCAGTCGAGGGACTTCATTCTTGCATTTAGTATGTGTATTACTGTGTATTATCTTTTGTATTGGAATATCTAAGTTAAAATGTTAGTTGTATACATATAGGGATGAGCATTAAGCAGGAGGACAGCGCATTGGAGTTGGTAGTGGATAGTGTTGACTTACGAAAATGTTCTGTAACTGTATGGACTGGCTTCAGTAATCCAATCCACAGCTGACTGCCTGTCCAGCTTATTGAGTTAGCAATCATAAACTCCACAATCATGCTAGAAACATATACAGTAGATTAAACTGAATTATATACTACTATACCAGTGTAAAATTTTACAACATGTTAATAAGGATTACCAACAACATTTCTTGACTGACAGCTTGTATGAAACATCCAAAGGAAAAAGTAAGTGTATTAATTTAACCATACAGGCAGCAAATGAGCAATATTGTGTTGCTTCGAAATAGCTTGGTGCATTACTTTAGAACTTCTCTGGAGATCAAATCTGAATATATACCCAAATGAAACATCACATTATTACAGTTAAGCCCAGTCGTATCTAAAAAGTGAGTGACAAACATACTGTAAAAGAAGAATACTGTGCTTTGTTTGATGTTCCTTTGACAGTGAAGAACTTCCCCTGGGGAACCTGATTGCAGATGACTTCTCCATGCTCAGATGATGATGTTCCTGAAGAAGACATGTTGGACTGCAGGGCACAGGAAAGCGAGAACATCTATCCACTGGGGAAGGTGCAATATATAACTTTACAGTATGCTTTCCATCTTTCTGTCACACTTATGATGTTCGGTGGTCTTAAACCACATTTGATAATTATGAATTTGATGATTATAAACAGCATTTTGATCACATATGGTGTACAGCTCTGGAAAGAGAGACCGCTCTACATTTTTTCAAAAAGTCAGATTTTTAAAAAATCCTGGTTTACTTCTGCTGGCAGAAGGCTATGCTGAGCAGCAGGCTGCTTTCAGACTTAACGTTTCTAAGACAGTGGTACACAAGATCAAGGACAAGCGGAAGACACTGGGAACAACCAGAAACCAACCAGATGGAGGGCAGAAGTGACTTTCCAATGTCAGAGACGGTCGTGCCTAATAAATTGGAGGATGACCTTCAAAAAGAATGGGAAACATTAAGTGCTGTAAAGCGCACTGCTAGGACAACTCATAACAGGCTCCTAGAAGCAGGACTGGAGACCTATAAAGCAAGGAGGAAGCCCTTCAATAATGAGAAGCATGGAAGAGCCAGGCTGGAGTTTTCGAAAAAAAATAAATATTTTGCTTAATTTGCTTTAAGAATTGACGACTGGCTTGCAATCCTGATAACTGCATTGGTGATACATTCTATTAATAAGAGTAGCATTACTACCATTGTGTTTAGTTATTTCTGGTTTATTTCAAATGTAATTTTTAAGCAATACTACAACATTCCTAAGTATAAAAAACTAAGTAAAATTAGCATTCTTGAAAAGTTTCTCAGATGTTCAATAGTATTCACGGTACCAAGCCAACATTAGTAATACTGGCTTTGAGTATTTTTTACCAATTGCTGTTAAAATTTCATAAATTGGATAGGTATGCCTTGAATGGAGGTAAATTTGTTATGATTAGTTGTTAGAAAATATTATCCATCCATGGGAGACTATACATAGTGTTTTAGATTGTGTTCTATTGGAGAACAAAAATCACACCACATATATAAAAAATCATCTATGCACTTAACTTGCCTGCATCCATTGAATGGGCAATTTAGACATGCCAGTCCATCCAATCTGTATGTTTTTGGACTGGGGGAGGACACATAGAGTTGGGGTGGGGTTATATCTCCCCAACCCTGCATGTGTGAGGTGACACTCCCTGTCACTGTGCCCCCCTCCATGTCAAAACAGTGCAACAAATTATTGAAAGAAACCTTGGAGGTAAAATAACAGGGTCACCGGCTTTGAATATAAAAACAGAAGTATGGGGTGTTATTATTGATGCAAATGTTTCGTCTTTTAAACCGAACAGGAATAATATTCCAAAGGTAATTTTGAAAAAATCTGTCCCTTCAGTCCCTCCTCTCACAGTAAAAAGCTGTAAACACCTTTGTTGTTAGCAGATTTCGTTTCCTTTTCATGGTCAATGCAAGAAAAAACACTGTTTACCAGTTGCATTGAATGCAGCATGTGTCCACTCCCAAACAGAGAAAAGGTCACACGCTGTCTGTTTTCAAAGAGCAGAACCTATGTCCTTCACATCCTTGGGGTCATATTAAAAGACCTTAACAGTTAAGCATTAAAATTCATCACTGGATGAGTTTCTGTATGTTTTCTTATTTTAGGTCTGCACAAATAACAAAAGTAAATTAAGAAAAGCCCCACAACCCTGTACTGGATGGACGATAGATAGCAAGGAGGAAAGTTATAGTAAACAAGCTTTTATTTTATTATTTATTTTATTTTATTTTTTTCTCATACAGAAACAACAATAACAGACAATAATCACCATGAGGAGAGAAGGAGAGGGGAAAAAAAAGGGAAAACAAAGGTATACAAAAATATAAAAAGACATAGGTAGGATGTGTATGGAAATACAAAATACAAACAACATAAAAGAC
>JAABNY020000095.1:25488484-25507054 GCA_015164015.2 Brevimyrus niger
CACCCCCCAGGCGCAGACCGGGAGAGTCCCGCCCCACCACGCCCGATGGGACCCCAGCCGGCAGCCAAGGACAGGACCGCCCCGGGCCCCCCGGCAAACGGGGAGCCAGTCCGGCATTTTTAACTACCAAAGACTTGAGGCTATGTAACAGTTTGACATCTCTTAAGGTCTGTCTTTTTAAATTTTCTTTTAATTAAGGTTTCAGTTTCTGCTATTGTTTGCTGCTATTTAACTTCTATGCATTGCCCCTAGGGATTTAAATAGATTTTCTTAGCCAGTTTGTTACGCCCTGCCCATCATGTCTGACGGTCTCCTCCCTAACATGACCCTGATGAGCCACACCTGTTACTTTTTACCACTTGTTAGTCTTTTCATTGAAGTACCTGTTTGGCTTGTTAGCCCATCTGGTCAAATAAGTCAGTCCCCGTGTTGCCTTTGCCCTTCCTGATACCAATCTTCCCATTTTGATCCCTTACAGTGCTGTTTATTTCCCTGTTCCTGTCTCCCCCTTTCTGTTTGCCAAAAACCTGCCCTTGAGTCCGCCCATGATGACAGTTTGATACTGTGCTTATTATTTATACTTATTTGACTTATATTATTAATCAACTTGTTTTTAGCTGTATAAGCATTTTTCATAATCTTCTTTTCATTTTTTGTTATATAAAAATCTTGGTGCCATTAGGCTATTTGATACAGTAGTCAGCTGTATCAATGCCTGGACTGTTCACGACATAGAACCTGTCCTCAGTTTTCGTTGTTAAATGCTGAACATTCTTGTAAAATCTTTAATCGGTTGATTTATAAAATGTAGTTTATCATAATTACTTGTTACATTTGAAATTAATTACCTATATTTGAAATTAGCTAGCAATGATCCACTATGAACACAATAGAACGGAATAAACAGACATAGTAGATTATTATTATTATTATTATTATCATCATCATCATCATGTTTTGGTGATTGTGTTTATGAAAATCATTGGCCACCCCTTTGAAAAATTTCTGCTGGCTCCCCAGCCTGATAGGTAATTTCATTCTGCAGTATTAAAAACTCTAGACTCAGTGTTTGATTTGCAGCACCATTCCATCCATGATTGTGGTGTAAAACTGCAGCAAAGATCTAAAGCCTGCCAGGCAATTACTGTCACCAGCCTCTACACTGCAGTTAACAAAGCTGCAAAGTTTTATGCAAAGAAGTAACTTTTTAATAAAACTACAATAACATGTATAAAGTTTACAGATTGAGATAAAAAGTAACTACAGAATACACTACATCTCACATCATATAAAGCACATTTAAACATGTAAATAATTCCTGAACAAGGCACAAATAACCTCAAGAGTGAGAACTTATTCTGAACTATTTGGTGCTGAAATGTATTCAAATATTTCAATCTAACATCAATCTAACCCAGCTTTTGTGTGTTACTGTATATATGTTAAATATGTCATTGATACAGTATACTAAAACTCCTGCTATGGCCCTTGATATCTTGGGGAAAGGGAAACAAAGTAACAGTTAGGATAAAATAAGGAACTAAGCGAGGAACAATCCTCCCAAAAGTAAACAAGACAATAAGGCAACAGCAGTTTATGTTCAGAAATAAGCTGGAGGAGGATTTGATGTGTTTATGGGATGTACCAAGCTATCATGTCCGTAAAATGCTGGACAGTATCCAGTGTGAGAATTCCTAATCTTTTATCTGGAGTCTGGTAGCTTAAAGCTCGTATTACAAATAGATTAGTTTTTTTCTTAAGGGTTTGTTCTCTAGTGAAGTATCCATATTTGTACTTGTTCTTGGTTTATCTAGAATGAGATGCTCTGAATATTGGATTAGTCCAGATAAATAACTAGCATATTGACAGTTACCTATGCTGTCTCAGTAGATGTGCATTAACCAGTCACCCTTTAGATGAGGGTCTGGTGCTTCCATACAGCTGTGTACAAGTGGATATAATCATCCATCACCCTCTGCACTACACTGTCAGGAGTACATTAGTTTGCCTGTTCCCAGGAGCTCGACTGAGATTCCCCGTCACGGATCACTTGGCAGTTTTAATGGCAACCTTACAACTTCTTGAAAAATGTTTCATCGATGCACGACACTTAACAATTTTTTGTATATATTTAGTAAAGCTTTTGCTTTTCAAGTGGATTTTTCTCAGTGTGGATAAAGGAGTGATGGGCCAACATGGTTCTCTGTTGTACATTCCTTTGCTAACTGGAAACATACAAGTGTCAGGATCAGTACTCACTCAGCCCTTTCTCATGTGTCATCTCCTTATTTGACCAGCTGGCCATCCCATTTGCTGTTACCCTGGTGTGTTTTCCAGCTTCCTGTTTTCCAGTTTCTCGTCCCGTGTCATTAGTTGTGCTTATAGTTGCCTGCCTGTGTTATGTTCTTCAGTTAGTCATTGTGATTCTGTGTTTTGGTTTCCTGCGTTGCTCTTTCATGGCTCACTTACCTGTGGGTCCCCTAGATGTGTTTAGTGTTTTTTTTTCTCTTATATTAGTTCTCGTTGGTACCTCGCCTTAGGTCATGATCCCTTTGTGTTCTGTGTTGCTGAATTAAACCCTTTTGTTTAAACCCACTATGTGGATGGTAACTCCTTCATCATGCCCTGCCATAACAATAGGGCAGTCTAGTGAAGCATTCGTATTTGTGTTCTGTCACCACTGAGTTTGAGTACAGACAATTTAGGATAAATGATGTGTGCCCAGGTCACACAATTTTACATAAGTATACTCAGATTTACAAGACATTCCTACTGAAACTAAAGAAGCTGAGACATAGAGATAACCACGTGTTACACATGAATAATAATTCACAAAGTGACTGGCAACTAGCCATTGCACAACTTGTTCTTAATAGTTGTATTTGTATTGTGGTGTGTAGGTTTCCCCTGTGTCTTCTGTGCACCTTGTTCAATCCTCACATGTCCTAAGGATTGTATAAATCTCCCACTGTGTGTGTACCTTATAGTTCAGTGCCTGACCTCCCTGT
This sequence comes from Brevimyrus niger, assembly GCA_015164015.2. Lineage (NCBI taxonomy): Eukaryota > Metazoa > Chordata > Actinopteri > Osteoglossiformes > Mormyridae > Brevimyrus > Brevimyrus niger. The sequence continues at coordinate 25,491,493 of JAABNY020000095.1, forward strand.
CTATCACTTGTGTGTTTGGTTTGGTGCTCGTTGGGTGCCTATTATAGTCCTGTTAAGTACTGTAATAAAAGAGTGTGTTCTTCCCAGCAAGCAAGTCTCCTCATCCTTCACTGCTCTCGTGATGCCTGAGTCTGCCCGGTGCTTTGTCATTATCGAGTGACTGTAAAGGCTTCCAGGTTCAACATTTTTGGTAAACAACTGGGGAAGTTGACCTGGATGTGAGGGGGTATCACTGGACCCTGGCTGAAGTAATTCTGTCCAGGCCCCAAGCATTTTAGGTGCTGGTCCTGAACGCATCATTTTGTATGGCAAGGTATGAACTGGTCAGAGTTCTAAAGCAATAGGGAGGCGTTGTCAAAAGACATCAGTTCTGGAGTACAGCACTGGAATTGCATTTCAACCGATGATCTTATCAAAATAACCCATATTGCAATTGCTTTAATGCTTTGAAAGACAATGTGAGGTCATATTCAAAGAATTTTAATTCATATTTGACAATACACCAGTGTAGTACATTGTTATGTGCAGAGTAGAGTACTCATGTCAGTAGACTGTTGAAAAAACCTATGGGCTGCTTGTTGAATGAAGAGAGATTCGAGTCCCTATTTCAGCCTTGAGCTCAGAAAAGATTGTATAAACTACTGAGGAAAGACTACTGAGCATGCAGTGTGTCAAGGTGAAGGGAAACTGTCATCACCAAACTGGAAAGAGCTGAGTTGCTGTGGAAGAAAGAAATGGATTGTCATCACACTCATAGTATCATGGCTTAAGGGAATTCTTCTACCCTTTTGGGTGTAGGATGATCTAATTTTTTCATGCCTTTGTAGGGGCGTGTGTGCTTGTGTGTGTGTGTGTGTGTGTGTGTGTGTGTGCGTGTGCAACAAAGTCTTCCCTGTATCCATTTTACATTAGGTTTTGTCTACAGAACAGACATACATCCTGAGCAACAAATGTCCGGGGTGGCATAAACAAACAAAAAACTAATAAAATAACAGCACTTAAAAGCATGTATGGTTTTGTAACCGGTGAGTGTCGTGGGCTACGTCACTCACAGGTCACGTGTCGGGCTGCAGTATATAGGCGACTGGTTTACAGGGTTACTATGGCAGCATCCCGCAAGTCCAAGCTCTTTGTATTGTGCAGGGCTACGTTGCGTAGGTAGATTGTATACCCGGTTGCCATGGTAGCCTCCAGAATCAAGTTTCCGATATTGCGAAGCTGTTTCTGCTCTCGAAATTTAACTGGTTGGCACTGGTTAGGATAAAAGCCGTGGGAAGCCGGTGGGAGGGGGCGTGGTCCAGTGTTCCGTTGGCATTTCTCTAATTGATGGGGATCGTTCTGAGCTGCTGGTTCTCCTGTGTCAGGCTGCAGTGCGAGATATTAAGTTATGATGTGTGAATGGTGTGGCGGCTGAGGGGACGTGTGTTTTGTTTTTAATAACAACCTATTCCTTTTAGACTTGTTGCCAGGTGGAAGGGGTACAGGTCTGGGTTTATACTGAAGCCCAGGTAGGATGCATGTGTATACATTGTGCATATAATTATTCGAAATTCATGTATATCATGGCTATGGGGTTAATTGTGTGCATATGTCTGCAGGAGTTGCCACTGCTGTTTTGCCTGTGTATTTTTATTTTTTATTTTCTCTTCTGTGTGTGATAAGGTGATGTGGTGTTTGTTTTTTAATATTGTTTGTGGTTGTGGTAAACAAATGAGTGGCAGTTACTAAGTTTAGCCTTTGAGTACTGGCTGGTCTAATTGGCGTGAGTTCTGAAGGTATTTACCGTTTATCCTCTTTCCATCTATAAAGCCAGAGAACGTGGTGCTGGTATCTTAGGGGTGTGCGGTGCGGCCTTTTCTGCACTCCATGGAGTGACCAAGGTGTGAATCAATGAGCACTATGTTGCGGTTTGTTGTGTGTGTGTGTGTGTGTTTGCTGTGTTGGACTTTCTTGCTCCTTTCTCCAGGGAACCACTCTCACTGGTTTACATATTGGCTTTGGTTTGCATATGGAATTTGTCTGCCTGTATACTCTGGGTTTTGTAACTGAGCCTGCTCTTCCTGTGGCCTGTACCAGGAACCGGGGTTCCTGGCTTATCGGGGTAGCTTGTCGGATTTTTGGTCGGTAGTCTGGGCGAAATGTAAGTGAATGAATATGAAGTCCGTTTAAACTGTGGTACCTTAAATCAACAACAATACTGACAAGTTACCCCGGTAAACCAGTAACTCAGCTTGTTAGTACAGGCCACTGGCTTCTGACCTGTGGTTTTAGCCATGTTTTGATATTCAGTGAACTTACATTATTTATATTGTTTTAAAGGTTTTGTGTTAAGAAACATTGCCTAGTTACTCAGATATGAGCCTCTGTCATTTATGTGATGTAGCTGTACCTGTGGGAATCCTGAGGATAACAGTAATCATACATCTTAAGGGGCAGGGCCTTAGGTGGCATAGTCTGGTCTTCTACCTACACTTAGTGACCTAGTATCACAAGGTCACAATCTGAATACTCAAGAAATTACATAGCATATCAGATCAATCCACTCTCCAAGCGATTATCCACTACAGGGTCACACTTTGTAATGTAGCAGATTATAAAAAAATTGTTCTCAACAAACTTCAGACTTTGCTAGCTAGTCTGGTCAATAAATGCTTTTATCTTCTGTACAAGCATTGATGTTGCCAGTGTTCTTCTGCACTGATTTCCTGCTCAGCCCTAACCTTAATCATAAGTAACCAAATAGAATACAGGAATTTTGGCATTATTCATTTTTTTACTACAGTCACAGATTTTTATAAACAAATTAAGAACAAATTGAATAAGAAATTAAGCAAATAACATGAGCACTTATAGTGAGCACTCCATATTTTACATGTTGTATTTAGTTTACAGATCAACACAAGCATTCCGGAAGTAGTTACTGAAAATGTAAGCACTTGTCTTGAAACACTGTTTTAGATATTGACATTTGAACATTTCATTCAAATACCTCGCTAAAACATAATACAAACACATTTTATTAAACTGCACTGAAGGCTGTTTCACATTTAAAATGAACAAAATGTACCTGCCTAAGTTCAGCGTCGACTCCTTCAATTGCTGTTGCCCAGTATCCACATTTACCTATTCAATTAAATCCCATCCAGATGGTGATATCTCGCTGATTTGCCGCATGGCCTTATCTCAGTACTATTGTCCATACACTCGTAATCACTGCCTGCTGGCACCGTAACAGACTGTACTACCTGTCTCGCCTTGGTTATTTCCACATTAATGGGCCCCAGTCTACAGAGTGGCATGTAATTACTGCAAATGTCATTCTTCCTTTAATAAACGTGAACATAAGGTTCATCCTCGCCAGTTTGCTCAAGGACAGAAGATCCGGGTTGCAGCATTCTCATAGAGCACCTTTCTTGTGCTGCCATTATTTTAACTATTTCAAGTATTTAAAAGAATCTGAGGGTTTTTAAGTATATGCTTGCTTGTCAATGGCAAAAAAAAATTTGTTGTCTTCACCCATGAAGTTAACACCTGGTACTTTTGATAGGCTGATTTCTACACTAGCAAAGGTACAATTATTTCATGTTTCTAAGAAGCTGTTCACAGTGGTGAAAGCATAGATTTTCCATGAAAACAGTTTCAGTCACACCTCGTTCACACAGGGTAATGCAGACCTGCCAGCATTTAAGAATTTTACATACCAACTGTAGTATAAGGAACAGTATGATTTTATTATGGTTTAAAATAAAGTTTTCATCAAGTACAGATGGCTCAAATGTTCCTCGGTTGATGTTCTCTGAAACTTGATAAAGTGTTATGCAAATTTCTCTTTTTAGCAGTGATTGACTTTTTTTTTTTTTTACTGTGAATGTGCATATTACTGTCTGATATTTACCAGTTCTCATGGTGCTGTGAGAAAAGATTTAATTTCTTTCATCCATGTACAAAGATTACTGCCAAGAGCATGACTTGTCTGTGAAAAAAATACGCTTAAAAATAAAATGTGCACCAATAACAGTAACTCTTGCTCCCTACATACAGACAATTTCTACAATATCTAAGCCAATTAACAAATGTGCTATATTAACAGGAAGAGATGGGGATGACATATTTTGCTAATCTTAAAATTTCTCAATTTATGAGTAGTAATACTGTAGAACATTTTTCTTGTGAAACTGCTAAGAAACATTTTACATAAGGTAATTTGCAGAAAAGCCACAGCTGTGATAATGGTCAGTAAAGCAAACTTGAAATTGAATGTTTGATGGCTTACAACATCATGCCTTGTCTGTCTTACCTGCCATGTCTTATTTGTTTATCTGTGTACCGTGATGTCATAATGGGGGATGAGCAGGGGTGGGCTGATCTGGAGTGGCTTCACTTAATGTACTGATCTGTTGTTCAGCTAATTAAAAAATAAAGTTGTCCTCCAAAAAAGGGGGTGGGGTGGGGGGATGGGCCATATATTAAAAAGAAATGATTGATGATTCATGATTTGAATCCCCACCCAGCAAATTACACATGAGATACCTTGGTCCTCCTTTGGGTGCTGAATTAGCTGCCCCCTGCTATGTCACATATAGCTTAAATGCAGAGGACACATTTCATTGTTGTGTGGTGTGTCAACAATGACTTTTCGATTAATTTCTTTAAGGCTAGAAAGCTACATTTTTTTAGATATTCTAAATTAAATTGTTTTTTGCACACTAGTTATACTCTGGATCTCCAGTGACCCTGAGTTGGATAAGCGATTTCAGAAAATGGATGGATGGACATTAGCAACCGGTATTAAGTAGCAAGTTTGTTGGCAGAGTAGACACAGTAACAGATTAATAAAACAAGGAAGAAATGCCATAAAGACTATAAATATAGATTAATGGAGGGCAGGTTGGTTCACGATTATAACAACATTGTGACTTAATTGATAATGCAGTACATTTCTTTTAAACGTGAATAATATATAGAGTCAGTGATTACAATATATTAATACATTCCACAGGTTACGATTGTCCATGTTACGATATTTCGACTTCATGATGCATACATGTTTTTCACTTTCAGTACATTATTCAATAAATTACACAAGATATTATTATAACATTTTATTATAAAATAGGCTTTGTGTTAATGATTTTGCCCAACAGTAGACTGATGTAAGTGTTCTAAGCATGTTTAAGGTAGGCTAGGCTGTGCTGTTTGTTAAGTTAGTTGTACTGTATTAAAATGAGTTTTCGCCATACAACAGGTCTATCAGAACATAACCTCATCGTAACCTGGGGAGAGGCTATAGAGTACAAGGTAGCCTTCCTGTGAAGTACATGGTTTTCAGTTCTGTGACTGCCCAGTTTCATGTGAAGGCATAACACAGCTACAGCTGATTGGTCATGACCATCAAATCTGTTTCCCCATACATCACATCAATAAGTCATACACAATAACCCCATTGTGGCTGCATCCTTTGCTTAATCAATGTAAGCTCTTATCTCTCAAAAGACTTGTTAACTGTAAGCCACTCCCGGCATTTATGGAGCTGACCTATGTGTACATGTTTAATGTTTGAACGCAGTCTGTCCTGGAGGGGGGAGATGAATGGCCCTGTCAGGATACCCTATTTTTAGGTCTTTGCTAGTATTGGATTCACAGCATGATTAAGCTGGCCCCTCTTTTCTTTGTCAGTGTGAAGTAATGCCTCTTCCCACAGCGTTCAGCTGCAGAGATAAGATATGTGACACACATACTTATAAATGCCAGCCGATAACCATTAAAGTCAATTTCTTTATATCCTCAGTTCTTTTCTATGGCTGATAGCCGCTGATGGAAGCATAAGTCCATATTTACGAAATGATGGATTAAGTGTCCATGAGAGTAGCTCCTATTCATGTAAAGCCAATGCTCACTAACTGGCTATGAATATTTGCAAGTCTGTAAACCCCGCCCCCTTTGATGTTTTTCCATTTATCAATTCATATGCCTTTTTCAGGGAATGTCATGGTGATTACTGTGTCACCATTGTGCCCTGTGTGGGAGGCTTGCCCATATGTAGTTCACCTTACATAAAAGGAGGGCTGTCTTGTTAGAGCTCAGGGTTTGATGTACCTCAATCAGCTTGCTAATTCCCAGTATGGTCCTAAGGACCTGCGGCAGTGTGCTTTCTCTAAAATTAAAAGACAGCTGTCCTTGGAGACAAATGATTTCATTTCTGTGTGCCTTGCAAATCAGGTAACAGAACGAATTAAATTTTGTGTATGCCTGTTCCAAAAAACACGACTATTTGCTTGTTCAGGTAAACATATTTTGTTAGCTCACAAGGTGTAGTGTGTCTGCTGTTCTGCTCATTGACTTCTTTAACTTGCCAAAACAAAATCCTGTTTTTCCAGGTTAGTTGAGTCCTGACACCTCAAATATAAAAAAGAGAGTAAACAAGCACAGGGACTTTAACAGCAATCAGTAAGAGTACCCAAGGCATACATCTAAAGGTTAATTTCATTTGTCTAAAACAACATTATTAATCACAGACTATTACTAAAATTGTGTTCTGGGGGTAAATGGCTCCAAGAGCTGAGAAACTAGACATTGTGCTCGCAGAATTATTGATAAGTAATGATACAATTCATTTTCAAAATCAACATTAAGAGCAACAATACCTTAAACATGCATCCCAAATATTCTGCAGCAGCCTACATTCTTTACCATCAGGCTAAGAGCTATTTAGACAACGAATCTAATTAATCAATGCAAGCTCTTATAAAAAAAATTGAATAAGAATATATTTAATCAAATTAAAACATTATAAATAACAACCACTTAAACCTGAGACAAATATTACATCGAATAAGTACTTGTTAGACTTGTTGTACCAAACAGTCTCACGGGAAATTGGTACAGCTTGTAAAGAAAAGTGCAACTATTACAGTGTCATCCATGATAGTGAGCTTTATTTCATTCAGGACGATTTATGATTCGCTATATACGTAATGCTTTAGATATTTTCTGCAAGTTCAGTTAGATCAGATAACTCCATCAGTGAGTAACCTATGGTGATTCTTAAGTAGAGTTATGGTTACCACATTGATCAGAATGTTCTAATCACCAGTAAGAATGACTATCTTGTCAGGTTGTGGAAGCAAGAGGGATGCATATTGTTACCTTTTGCTGTATCCGTTAATTAATCGAGGCTTAGGAAGAGAGCATGCAGTAGCTGATCAATTCTCCAACACTGACTTCTAAAAGAATAAAACCCAACTCAAATGCATTTTAAGACTGACACCTCTTGATTAGGATTTCCACTAAATATATAATATCCTCCATATGTTATTCACTATCAGTGTTTATCAAAATTAATGTATATTTATACATTTCAATGGCATTGCAAAACTGCCAATCTGCATCTTAATGATATGAAATCATAGAAAACTAATTATAATGTCTTACCATGGAATTGCAAGCATGATATGTATTTAAACAGATGTAGAAAAATTACATTTGATGACAAATGAAAAAATGCATTCATTTTCTTTTTTTTTACGTTTTCTATAATAATTTGACTGCCTATACTGTGTCACTCATATAAACGAGTGCTTTTGCTAAATTCAGCTACTTTGAATTAGCTCTGAATCCTTTATATGTGCTGTGATGAAGAAATGGCAAATCAGATTCAAACAATATGCTGGTGATTAACACCAAGGGAACCAACTGCGACCATAACATCGTTTTGTGACAAATTATGTTGTCAGACTTGATGTTGAAGCATTCAGTTTAATAACTTTATGAACTTTGAACTTGATGTACAATCTCTGGGGATTGTCAGAAAAGTGAGTTCATCTGAAGGATAGGCAATTGAAAAATATCTGTCTGTCTATCTATCATTAACTGCTTAGTTTCTTTCCCTGTATCCAGCACATGCAATGAATACCTGACTGCAACATAAATTCATGTTCTTTGACACTCACCCTACCTATCTGGCATTTAAAAATCATCTGTTTATTTCGTCTCAGTTTTCCAGTTCAGCTGCATTTTCAAAAATTTCCATCAGTCATCAGTTGGATTTTAAAGACTGGCCTGATGTCATTTTCATGTGTTGTGCCATGTGGTATAATCTTGTCCAATCACATTCATGACCTTTAGCACACCACCATCCCAAACTCTAGGTCATGAATTCTTACCACAAACTGAATATCAAAATATATTTTAAATTTTTATATACCACATAATCATAACAAAATCACAGCTTCAACCACTCCTGCCTAGTTGATCTCTCCCAATCCATTTTATTTAATAACAACTGTCATGGGGGCCTCTTACTCTCTAGAGTACGTATAAGGAAATGTATATCTTTCAGAGTGTGCAGTGACAGGAATGCAGGGTTGTGAATTCGAGCACCTTGATTATGCCCTCTTGCAAAGATTTGTATAAATATTTGTATAAAACGGTGAAATACTGAAAACACATTCAATATGACTGTAACACTATGTTAATGGAGGAAAATTTGGTATCCCTCCAAGTTCCTTTGCCTTACAATTCCAGGCCGAGTTCCGCTTTTTGCGGACAGAGTGAGAATGATCTCCCTGTATTCATGTCAGGTCATTTCCTTCTATAGCCCAAAATATTTAGTTCAGCAGAATTTGTTACTGAAAGCTGCCCTTAGTCTGGCCTTGCATGTGAACATCCTGTGGTTCTGACATTCAGTACCAGCCCATATTAGCATATAATCCTCAGGAAATATTCTGGCTTGCCATAATGCTTATTGGATAGGTTCATCCTTCTTATAACGGTTTATCCAGTTCAGGGTCACAGGGGAGCCTGGAGCGAGTCCCATTTAGCACCGGGTGTAAGGTATGAGTAGGATGCCAGTCTAAATACGCAATCACACATTAGGGAAAAGGGATGCACATTAGAGACCAGAGGACCCCAAATAAACCCACACAACACAGGGAGACCATGCAGACTAATGCTGCTTTACATTTACCTTGGAGGCCGGAAGTGGGAGCTGGGAATGATGTCACACCCGAATTAAACACGGTTCAGCACAACAAGTTGGAAAGCAATTGAGCAATACCAGCTCTAGCCTGGTTCAATGTTAGCCAGTGTGAGCGATACCGGTTCATAAGAATGCATTGTGTGGTATTTTGTGCATACAAACAGTATAAAGACATACACTGGTACTTCGGTTCTTGAACTCACTAGAACTCAAATTTTTTGAAAGTCGAACAAACCAATTTGACCTTGAACTCAATCTGAATATTAGAAGTTGAACCGTGAACGCTGACCTAATATAAATTGTACGCGCCAGGAAATGAGTCATACTACAATGCAATTCTTACTTGAATGCCTTCTTCACAGACTGGGCGATTAACCAAATAAAGCAGCGCAACATTACAACAACTAGCAATAAATAAACCACTAACTTACGTGTACTATTAGAGCATTTATGTCATTTACCTTAACTTTATTTTACCAGGTAAATTAACTGAAAACCAGTACTCACTTCTTTACGTGATATTCGGGAGAAACAGCAGAATGTGCATCGGAACTGCCTGGGATACAAAAGTCACGCGTGTAACTAAACTCTTCAGCCAATAAGAGCAAAGATGTGTCGTCACGGAGACGGTTCTAGTTTGTGCATCCGGGTGAGAGATCGCAATGCATCTAACCGTAATGCATTGTGTCAGGAAATCCAGCGCTGTAAACAAGTCAAACGCACCCAATGACCAGACTGGGGAAACAAACTGAAACGCAGACGTAATACAGAGGACTAATGACAACAACCAGAAACAGCTGATCACATGGGGATGCCACACGAGGTTAACGAGGGGGCGTGGCACACGGAAGGAGTGGACGATCGGGGCAGGACAGGGGTAATGTTGGGATAAGATCTTTATCGTTTTGGAAGCCATTAAGAAGTACTATGAGCACAACTGATTTAAGGACGACATAAGTGCTAATTAGCAGTATATAACTATAGTACAGCTTTCACTTCTGTTGAAGAAGGGCATAGCCATATTGAATTCTCAGGTCTGGGCTGTAGAGATTGCTATGACTTTTCGAGTTGGAACTTCAACTTCAGGGGGCGTTCCACTTGAAATTTCCGAATAGGGACCTGGAAACTCTGACTTCCCAGATTAAATAGAATGCACCATAAACACAAACTATGAAAGAGAGTGTGGTCCTGGCCTTTAATCTTGGTTGTGTGAAGGGACAGTGATACCTTGTAAGACCCAATGGTGTCATCATTATTTTGGATAATTAATTGAAGATGAAAATATATAAGACTATATTCTGCAGGCAACAATGCTTCCATTCTTTCAACAGAAATGAAACACTGAATTGAAAATTAAAAAAAAAATTCATTGAAAATCTCCTAAAAGGTCAGTCTATTCTGCCAGTCTTCACCATTCACAAGTTCTTATTTTATTTAAAGACTGCAGAACCGTGACACTGAATTTAAAAGTTCCAAACTTCTTCTAAACTTGAAGCTGAGAAGGTCCAAGTCTTCAAAACAGAATCAATTCAGTGCATTAACATACTGCCCCAAATGAAAATAAATCTGACTAACATATAGTAAAATAAATCATTAGCCTTAATTGTCTTCAAAAAAAGGTCTCCTGCAGTGTTGCTGTTTTTAATATGGCATAGAACTATTTTTTCTTTCAACAAATGTATTTTGTTCCCACTGGAAACTCACTGTTTTTCAGAAAAATTGCAAATTAAATGCACTGGCTTAATTTATCAATAAAACACAAAACGTCAAAAGACTTAAAATATCAAGAAAAGATTTTTTTTTAATAGCTGTCTTTCCTATCCAAGAGGAATAATAATAATAACAACAATAATAATAATAATAAAAATGAGTAATAATAATGATAATGATGATAATAATTATTATTGCTGTTGTTTTTGTTCACAAACATACAAAGTGGATTATATGAAGGGCAAAGCACTTGATTGATGTTTAAGGTCACCAGAGGGCAGTGCTTTACAACATGCTGGTCTGTTTCATCATTAGTTTTGAAGTCGTATATAGTATGCATAAATGATGCAAACTAAAATCTGTTTAATGGACATTGTAAAAAATCCTCTAATTTATTACCGGAAGCGGTGAGCAGCATATACAAACCTCAGGACTGATAAATATCACTCGTTCAGAAAGTTTAAGAGAAAATTCTACTGAAGCATTGCTCTGGGCTGTCCAGTTACTGATGTATTATACAGAGTTGTAGAAAACGTATCAGCTTCAACATGGTAAAGTTCCTTTTTATGGACTAAGATCATTTCATCGGTCATGACATTTTGTTGAAGTACAGGCTTAACTGCTTAATTGTAAAGGTATTTTAGTTCTCGCTGTTCTCCAGATAACTTACCAATTTATCTGTTGTATCTGTTACATCTGTTATAATTAGAATGAAACGGAATTAAGTTATCATTAGTTACAATTGAAAAATTGAATACTGTAATGCAACAAAAGGGAATTTAAAATGATATATTTACAGGCAGTTGGTAACAGTGTTAGAAAATATGCCATTTACTCAACTATTACAATTTTTTTGGCAGCTATGACTAAATGTCAGCCATCATATCTAAGCTGTGTTTTCCACTGTATAGATTTTGAAGAGCACTAATATGAAGCTTCCTTTAGATCGTAAAAAGCATTGTTTTGTTTTTATTTAATTTAACTATATATGAAAGTGACCTCATAAGCTATGATTATTCTGTATTTTGTGAAAGAATCTCCACTCCACTTAGCAGAACAATCAAAACACTTTAATACTGAATGGAGAGTGACTGGCTCAGTCAAGATTTTTACAGTCCAATATTAATTGGAATCATGGAATATAAATAATACTATTATAAATCCTTATTATGAGCAACTGAATCATATTATTAGTCTTTGTATAAACTGAGATTAGCAGCACCAAATTGCCAACCTCAAAGCAAAATTACAGTAATAGACAGAAAGCAGCTAACGAGCTCTTATAGTGAGAATAATTTGCTATGTTAGGCGTGAGCGGCATTTTTAAAAAAGAAACCCAAATTAGGCAATAGGATAGCAAACAATTTTCCTCTGGACTGTATTAGCTGGTGAAAGAGCAATTCAGTTCTAAGGCTTATATTTTAATTTATATTTCATACATTATTTTGATGAAATGATTAATACAAATGATCACAGTAAATAATGCAATGAGCACAGTAAGAACCTTTCTCGTTTGCCATTACAGAGAGAGTATGGGTGGCGAGGCTAAAATGAAGTCAATATATGTTGGGTAATTACGTTATAAGTACAAACCATTATGAATGTGATCTGTGAATAATATAGCATTCACTTTTCCAGAATTTCAGCCTAAATCCTAGTTTAATTTCCTGACCCCAAGGGCAGCTAATAGTGAATTAACAGTTTGAAGAACCCAGATCGTGTTACGCCTCTGACCATATTATGACAGATTCTAATACCTCATCCACTTGAAGATAATTATGATGGTCCTCATGAGCGTGACCCAGCATGGATGTGTGAGATCTTAGGCTATATGATGCAGCCAGTAAGCCTCACGCAGGGATTATTCTTGTTGGTGTTTCTAGAAAAATATGGTTACCATCCCTTTGTAACTCACAGAAACATTTTGGCCAGATTTTGATGAGTGATTCAAGATTTATTTGTCACATGCACAGTTATACAGATACAACTTGCAGTAAAATGCAGATCTGGTTAGCATAATAACAGTTACATAAAAAAATACATTAAATAGTTAAAGTGGGGATGGGTGGCAAGATGGACAATAAAAGGTAAGTAAGACTATGCTTTTATGCAGAAGTGATATTTATGGCATTAATAATATATAATGTACTAAAAATGGCGATGTATAATGGGCAAAACTGTCAGAGTGCACATATAACAATAGCCAAATATACAGTCAATATAAGGATTAACAGAATTACGGGAGATGCATGAAAATATGCAGTGGTGTTTCCTTTTCCTGTTTTTAATCTTTCTGTGTTATATGGGAAAAGGATGAATGGATGGATGGATGGGCTAAAAAAGCATAAATTATTTGCTATTGCACAGCATTCTGTATTGTACTTTCATTAGACCAAAATGTTCCATTGTCATTTCTCATGACTCTGATTATGCTGAGAATAAAGGTGTATGTCTAATGAGATAAAATATGGAAATTCTCCTTATATCTGCTCTGCTATGACAAAGACATATCCAATGCAATGGAGTTTTGCCCACATAGTGGACACAGAACCTGCCAAAGTGCAGGAATCAACCACCATACATATCAATATACCTCTACAAGTTCTGTACTACAAATTAGCTAGCAGTCAGTCCAACAGCAAAAGAATGCACAACATACAAGCTTGCACAGGGAAGGCATTCAGTATGGCTGCCACGCTGTGCAATGAGGTAAAGCTCTCCAACAGTCCCAAACTGCTAATTGATGACTAATGCACCATTGCTCACAAAATTCTGGCTTACTTTGTCACAGTTGGCTTTCAAATATTTATCATGTCCAGCAGTGACTATGCAGTGGAGGTCTTTGGGAAATCCAATTACTCCACATGAATCTATACATCTTTTACAGAAGCAAATGATGATTTGATTACAGTCCTTCATTAATAGTCTTTATATAACATTTTCTAAATGTTTCCAAACCTTTTCATTTGTTACCCTCCCGATGAATGCATAAATTTTATTTAACCATATATGATAAAACGTTATTATACAAGAGAGCAAGAAACCTATCCCTATATGTGTGAAAGACAATTATTTTAGGTGACGTATTGTGTAATGGTAACTGGTAATTGTGCACTACATGCCATCAATACTTTTGATTAACTTGTATGTTCTGTCATGCCACTTGGGTTTTCATGGCCATAGCTTATTCATTCTTCCTACTCTTCTTCTTATAATTATTATTAGTAGTAGTATTGCTGTACGGATGAAAGTAGGATGCAAGGTAAACCTTCAATGCATTTTTTCATATTAAGAACCTTTGTCATTTTGTGTATGCAGTGATACATTTGGCTGGCAACCCATGTAAGACAAATGATCATGTTTGAAAACAAGTAAACATTTAATGTCTGCTTATTTTATTATTTTTGAAAGTAAATCATTTGCAATATGTTATGGCGGGGCATACTGAAAAAGATGATCCACCTTTCATCTTAAACAACAAAGGACTTTTGAACTCAACAAAACAAGAAATAAAAGGAACCAAGAAGGGTCTTACAAAGGCAGATAGGTAGAACACAAGAGCTGAAGTAGGAAGCAATACAAGAAAAATATAGCAGTAGCACAGGAACAAGGACACACACATACAATGACTCTAGGGAACTAAGTAAGGGCAGAGACTTAGATACATGTGACAATGGGAGCTTAAACGAGGGACAGATGTGGACTATACCTAACTACAAAACAAGACAGGCTAGGGGCAATGAGGAAGAGGTGAGGGTAATCACAATCAAACACTAACTACTTTTCTAGTTCTAATAACTAAAAAAACAAAGGAGATACAGGGAACATCCATCCATCAATTGTCCAATCCGCTTATCTGACTGGGTCGTGGGAGGTCCGGAGCCTATGCCGGAAGCAATGCACACGAGGCAGGGAACAACCCTGGACTGGGGGCCAGCCTATCGCAGGGTACAGGAGACATAAGTGAAATAATTACAAAACTAGGTATACAGTAGGATAACCAGAAAACATATGCCATGTGTCAGCTTGCTGTTTAGTCCATTCAGTCCATCGGTAGCCTAGGGAGCTGGGAACATACTAGGTACAGAACAGACCTAGGAAACAATGGGAGACAGGATCACAAGTGACACCTGCTGGACAAACAGGGAGATGACTGACTGAACGGGATAAAGATTGGAACCAATCCTTACACTGGGTTCATCAGGTACACCTGCTTGTTGAAGCACACAGAGAAACTGAATATATGTAGCACAGACAGGATGAAGAGTTTCACTTCCTCACTAAGCATTATAACAGTTAAGATGCCTGAGCTAAGCAATTTTGAAGATGGTGTGATCACTGGTGCCATATGGTTCCAGCATCTCAGAAACAGCTGCTGTTGGGATTTTCACATAGTACAGTGTTGATAGTTTAGAAAGAATAGTGTAATTTGACATAAAACATCCTGACAATTAAAGTTTTGCACCCTAAAACACATTGTGAATGACAAAGGTGAGAGGAAAGTGGCCAGACTAGTTAAAGGTAACAGGAAGAACAAGGGCAACAACAACAGCTCAGTAAAACAATGGTATGCAGAATGTCTTCTCTAAAGTGGATCTTACACAGTACTAGTTAGGAGTACCAAATAAAGTAGCTACTGAGTGTAGAAAGTAGAATATTGAAGCAGCAGCAGTAGAGAAAGAGAAAAAGTATCTCTCGTGGCATCTGGCTACATGTTTTAAAAGTAGAAAGAGTCACAGAGTCCCGGGGGGGGGGGGGGGGGTTTTTAATCCTTACTCTTATTATTTCCCTAAACCCTCGAGGGTAAAAATTCCTGTTAAATCGTCAATCTCTGTTCTCAAAACATTAAAAAAAACTGTAAAAACCCAAAAATCA
>JAABNY020000095.1:25507154-25524866 GCA_015164015.2 Brevimyrus niger
AGACAGTGAGGGGAGGAAAAAAAATTAGGGCGGCGGGCGGGTAGGTTTTTAGAGTAAACGGGAGGACGGAGCGGGGGGGGGGTGGGGGGGGGGGGGGGGGCGGGAAACCGGGAAGATTTAAGCTTTACTTTCAGTATTTCCCTAAATCAGAGAAGGGAAGAAATCTCGGTAAATCTGTAAATCTGTACCGCAAACTGAGAAAAACAATCTGAAACAACCATAACTCAATTCAGTGCCATTTAAGACATGACTTAAATAGAAGCCATTTCAGTGGAAATGAGACTTTCAACATGGCTAATCTGGACTGGTGTACACATTGCTAATTCATGAGTTTTTGCATTCTCGTTTATATAGAGATGTACAGCTTTGTGCAGGTGGGAGGCAATAAGCTCAGACAGGGATAGTCTCTGGACACACAGGCATCCACAACCATTTCATTAAGATTAATGCATGAGCTGTGAGGTGCAGTAAATGTCAACATATAATCTTTGTATCATTTAATTTAATCTGTAGCCATTACACATGAGCAGTCTTCATGGAAGTGTCACACATGCCTAAATGTCCCTGTATGATATGAAAAAGAAAAGGGTTGACTAATGGAGATGCCATTTGTGCTTTAAGTAAGGTGTTACCAAATAACCAAACTTAACTGTACCCAAAACTAAAATTTTTAAGGGTAAGAAAATCACATTATTGTGGCCATTCCAAAGCACCAATGGCATTGCCATCAGCCTTTGCCTTTTCATAACATGCAGGGACATACAGGCAAGTTATGTTGGCTATCATGAAAGGCTTATTTTGGTATCATGTAGCCTTATGAAGAGCACCTTTAGGTAAAATGTTATGGGTTAATTTGTCAAGCTTCTTTTAATGCCTGTTAACAGCTATGATTCTTCATCCATTAATGAAAAAAGTAACATTATTTTCTTGATTAACATACACAGGGGGGATTAGATCTAAGGGCGTTTCAGTATAAGCTTCAAGCCACACTGATTGGGGGGATGGGGGTTTAATCTAGCTAAATGAGTTTTGCAGTTATTGAGCAACTTTGGTATACTTCATTAAAATCCTGCAATGATCTGTGACATCTATAAGATCACACATTTACTTCTATGTTCCCCACAATGTTTAATCAACAGACGATGACCCAACACCTCAGTCTAAGAGTATTACATGATTTCTTCATGAATTCTTACAAGGATAACTCACAATGGTTGACGTCAATATGAATCCAGATCCTCTCCTTACCAAATGAATGTTCGTCCATTGAAATTCAAAAAAGAATGCTTGCTCTCTTTAGCACCAAAGTTAACAGTTTTTAACAGCCATAGGCCAGAAAAATACAAAGCGTGAGCTCAAAATAGTATAGTGCCACACTTTGAGCCCATGCATCCCTTATTTTAGAGGGATTACTCAAAGCCAAGACTTTGACACAATGAGATCATTCTGTGGCCATAACAAACTGCATTAAATATTCTAGGCCAGCAGTCCTGGGAACAAAGACTAGATCGTGGGAACAAAGACCAGATCGTGGGCTTGCATTGTTGTGTAAGAGGATTTGTGCAATTTGTTTTTTTTTCTGTTGCTCATGGCTTCATAAACCCTCAATAACACAGGATATAAGATAGTTTATACAAAGGTGACACTTCATAAGGCCAACAAAAATGAAAACGCCAATATATCTGTAAGGAAATGTGGTATAACCCCCTAGCACTTGTTACCATAGTGAGAAACATTAGGACAAATACTGTACTCAGCTGACATATTACACACATACTAGATGGAAAAAGTATTGGGGCACCTGACTATTACACCAAGAAGAATTTTTATGACATCCCATTATAAATCTATTGGCATCAATATGGAGTTGCCCCCCCCCCCTTCCTTGCAGCTATAACAGCTGGCACTCTTTTGAGAAGATTTTGGAGTGTCTGTGGGAATTTTCGTCCATTTATCTAGAAGAACATTTGTGAGGTCAGACACTGATGTTGGACAGAAGGTCTGGTTCACAATCTCCATTCTAGTTTATCCCAAAGGTGCTTGATGGGGGTGATGTCAGGCTTTGTGTGGGACAGTTAAGTTCTTCCACACCAAACTCAACCCACCATATCTTTCTGGAACTTGCTTTGTGCAGTGGGGTGCACTCATGCTGGAACAGAAAAGGGTCTTCTCCAAACTGTTCCTATGAAGTTGAAATCATAGAACTGTCCAAAATGTCTTGGTAAGCCGATGCATTAAGAGTTCCCTTCTCTGGAACTAAAGGACCTAAACACTGAAAAACAACCCTGTACCATCATCCCTCCTCCGCCAAACTTTACAGTTGGAAAAATGCAGTCAGACAAGTAACATTTTCTTGGGATCTGCCAAACCGAGACTCATCCATTTGACTGCCAGACAGAGAACCGTGACTCTTCACTCCACAGAACATGTCTCTACTGCTCTAGAGCCCTTGTGCTTGGTGATGTGAGGATTGCATACAGCTGCCCGCCATGGAAGCCCATTCCATGAAACTCCTGGTGCACAGTTTTTGTGCTGGGGTTAATGCCAGAAGAAATTTGGAACTCTACAATTACTGAGTCATCAGAGTGTTGATGACTACCACACACTGTTACTTTACCTGGTCTGCCGCTTTGTGGCTGAGTTTCTTTTGTTCCTTTCACTGTGCAATAATACCACTTACAATTGAACATGGAATATCTAGCAGGGAAGAAATTTCATGAATGGACTTATTGCAAAACTGGTAGCCTATGACACTGCACTTCAATTCGCTCACCACTTCAGAATGACCCATTTTTTAGCAAATGTCTGTAAACCTGACTGCATGGCTAGGTACTTGATTTTATACACTTATGGCAAAGGGTCTGAATGAAACAACTGAGTAATAGACGTGTCCCAATACTTTTGTCCATATAGTGTGCATACACACACACACAGCATTGCCGCTATACTGGATATTATTGTGATATATGGTACATATTGGATGAATAGTGATATCTCTGTCACAGCTGACAGCTGGCAAGCTGAAGGCCCTTAGACAGGTCTGTGGGCGGTTCCTTCGCAGCAGCCAGCTGAGATACCCAGGGTGACTTAAACATCCTCTTAAAATACAAATGTTTTGAGTTTCCTGGAATTCGCGTCTTACCTTAGGTGCAAACTATATAATTCGATGGTTTAAATTGGTAACTCATCGTTAAAACTGAAACATTTTACTCACCATAGCTTTGTGTCATAAATTGTCTATATGCTATAGTAGGTATAGTGTATGAGAAAACACTACCAACACATATTTTATACATAGCAATTCAACCCAGTCGCATCCCTGAGCTATCCAAAAATCTAGAATTTTTCAGACAAATCATGTAATAGCAATGCATTTTATTCTGAACCATGTGAACTTTAGTGATAATATAGGTATGCCATACATATATATCTAACATACAGTATCTCACATACTGTACATATATATATGTCAAACTGTAAAATCTTTACTTTACATTTGATTTTAAAGACTTAAATAGACAGAATAACGCATAAAATATGTAACAATTCAGCAGCTAATACTGACATCACAGAAGAACCTGGTATATCAGCACATTTTAACATCACCTGTGTAAGACTTTGGAGAAACAGAGGTTATGCAGGGGTCATGTCGTCATTAAGCACTCAGTCAGGGCATATGGGAGCACCAAGGTGACATCTGCCTGCCACTACACACAGGAGTTAACCCATCTCAGCAACAAGCTCTGTGTCTTTTTTCCGGGAGATGTCTACAAGGGCACCACCTACATTTTCTGACAATACTGGAAATCTTTTTTGGTCAGGTGCAGGTTCATGGACATAGGTAATTATCACACATTTTATCTGCTACTGTGCTATGCAAGAAGTGGGGAAAACAATGCTGGATTTATGTGTTCTTGCTGTTTGGAACTGGACCAGGGTGTTGAAAAAAAGTGATGACTACAGTGCTAGCCTAGTTAAAAATTTAGTTAGACAGCTAGAAATGTATATTTAGCAAAATCTAATTTCACAGCTGCTAAATTTGTATATCTGTCTCAGATTTGATGCTTATTTTCATGTTTTTTTGATTGCTTGTTAACTAATGCACATTTTTTCAAATTCTCAAGACATACTTGATTCTTTCACATTTACATTTTAAATTACAGATGAGTCATATTAATATAATCAAGACTTTTTGTGCAACTCAGATGTGGTGTATTGGCACCAGAGAAGAGGCAGACCCCGTAATGTGGGAGAAGGGTTTATTGAAAAAAAACTCCTAACTGCATAGGCTCTACCAGATCCTCCAAGGTAGCTGACTGGGCGGTGGCTGTTGGTTGGTGAGGGTGTTGGCAATGGCGCGTCAGGCAAAGTATTCTGTTTTGTATTGACACAAGAGAAGAGGCAGACCCCATAACACAGGAGAAGGGTTTATTGGAAAAAAAGCAGAGTGCACCAAAAACCTAAGGGGAATTCCAAGGGGGTAGTCATGTCGAACACGGGAGGTCTAAAGCCGGAAATATCAGTCCTACAGGCAGAGACGGGACATGGAGACGATGGGATAGGAGAAAGGATGCAGGCAGTCTGGGCAGGGAAGGTAAGCAGGGCAGGCAGGATCGACCAGGAAAGCAGGGCAGGCAGGATTGACCAGGGAAGCAGGGCAGGTGTGACAGCAGGGCACGACAAGGAAGGCAGGGCAGGTGGGGAAAACACGAGACAAAGAAACGCTCAGTAGATGTCATAACCATGGCAACAATACTTCGCAACTTGCAGTAGTTTGCTTTGGGTTTAAATAGTGTGGTGAAATTGTGGCGAATGCTAGCCGCTGTGCTACCCCACCCCTGTGGGCGTGACATCAGAGAGTATATAATGTGTTACAGAAAAATATAAGTTGTGCATATAAATATATGAACACCTTGATAATTCATTTTTAAAGTCTGTTATTGATTTATTTTGACAGGCTGAACAGAGTGAGATGAACAGACTTTCTTGTGCTGCTCCTTCAAAAAAAAAAAAATAATAAAATGGGTCCTTGCAACGACAAATTGAATTCTGAGCAGGAAAAAAAATATGTGAAATTGTTTAGGCGCATTCAAGTGAATTCCTTTGTGTTGTCTAGGCAACTCTGAAATCAGTGGGTTCATCGGGGCAAGCGCTTATGGAAACAAGGAGCAGTTGTTTGTGCTGCAGAAATAGGGACTGACACAAGGCATTTAAACACACCCCTTGCAGAGTAAAAAGTGTTCCAGTTTGAGTTTGTGCACATGGACTGATTGTCCTTACACTTAGGTAGTGCTTAACTAACCTAGCAGTGGAAAGACAGGGGAGTGGCATGAATAAGTGCCATATGACACAATAAAGGATTTCATACTTTAAATTGTACATTAATAAATAATGGATAGATTGGTAAAAGACAAGGATTGTGTGGTACTATCCCTTTAACCAAACCAGAAGGAGGATTTGAACAAATTTGTGCCAAGTAAATGATCCATCCATTTCCCAACCACTTATACTGGTTAGGGTTGCAGGGGGCCTGGGAGCCAATGTCAGGCAGCACTGGGAATTAGGTAGGGGAACATCTTAGATGGGAAGCCAGTCCACCACGTGGCACACACAGTATGAGTAATTTAGAGAGATCAGTTAACCGAAATGTATTTCTTCGAACTG
Organism: Brevimyrus niger; assembly: GCA_015164015.2. Taxonomy (NCBI): domain Eukaryota; kingdom Metazoa; phylum Chordata; class Actinopteri; order Osteoglossiformes; family Mormyridae; genus Brevimyrus; species Brevimyrus niger. The sequence goes on from JAABNY020000095.1 coordinate 25,512,819, forward strand.
CAGGAGGAAACTGGAGTACCTAGAAGATACTCACATGATATAGAGGGAGCATACAAACTCCCAACGCAAAGAGCAGAGGTGGCACTTGGCTGCCAAACCTTGGGGTGGTGATACAGCAGTGCGGTCCAGGGTGCTGCCCTAGCTAAACAGTCACAGGTTAGTAAAAAAGCAAACTAATAAGCGCAAAATCTGGAATGGACAAGGGAGGTTGCTTGCCAAATTAAGTAAATTCACTTGTCAAATGGTGTAGGAGAAAATTGATGGCCTGTGAGTGATGCTTCTTGCCAAAGCCCACATGCAGCCTTTGCCCATGAGTGAATATTTCACTTGCTGAAACAGGCAGGACATGCTTGCCAAAGCAGATGGAGACACCAGACTATCTAATACTTGTTAGGTCCACTGTGTGAGCATTATAAGTTAAAACCGCTCATCTTCCTAACAAGCCACAAAGGATGCTATTGCTATATCAGCCATGATTGTGCAGCATTACTTTTCTGTAATTTTAAGGAAATAAATTTGTACAGTATAACTGCCTTCTGTTTTGGTGTATCTATCACCTTGGTCAGTTTGTCATGTTCATGTTTGATTCATACACACACACACACACATGTTGGGTATACCTATCCTTATGGGCCCCGTTCATTCACTTCCATGGGAAAAATGCTAACGCTAACTATGACAACCTTAATCCCCCCACCCAGCCATAACCATAAGTAACCAAGCAATTACAAGAGTTTTTGCATTTGTAGTTTTTTTCATAGCAGGCACCGATTTTTATAAAATACCATTTTGCCTTTTGGGGACCAGGTCCCCATAAGGGAAAAACAGGTTATTTATCACATTGTGTCCCCATAAGGATAGGTATACCCGCTCACACACATACACACACACACAGAGGTGTGTATATCTCTATAGGGACTCTCCATTCATTTCTATGGGAAAACCTCTAATCCCAACATGACGACCTTAACCCCTACCCAGCCCTAACTTTAACCATAAATAGTTTTTTAATTGCACTTGCAGATCTTTGCAGAGACCTGGAAAAACAGCTGTATTTTATTACATTGTGAAGTACATTTGCTCCTCACAATGTAATATAAACATAACACACACACACACACATTTCTGGTTTTCAATACTTTATCAATGGTTATACTAAAGATAATTACAATAAACACAAATGCCTGTTGCTTTCATCTTACGCACATCAACAGTGACAAAACTTTTCTTCTCTTACATTTTATTTAGGACAGAATATTTCTGATATTCTATTTCTATATTTTTTCTATAACTTGTCCCAAATTAAACAAGGTAAATTTACTATATTAAAATTATTCATCAACTTATTGTAGTACTAAATTAAATTGCTTTTCTATACAAGTTCATTTTTCTTTTACATTAAATCAAATTCCCATCAGTTCAATATGAAACAAAATTAATCAAAATAATAAAGATACATCAAGCTCAGTATATTCAAGTGTGGTACCGTCATAGGATGTAATAAGTAAGTTCGTGAAATTTCTTCTCTACTAGCTATTTCACACTACAAGTGGTATTATTGTACAATGGAAGCATTTAGGAGTAACAGAAACTCAGCCATGAAATGGCAGACCACATAAGGTAACAGAGTGGGGTCATCAAGTGCTGAGGCACATAGACATAAAAGTCGCCAATACTCTGTTGACTGAGTAAAGAGTTCCAAACTTCCTCTGGCAATAATCCCAGCACATAAACGGTGTGCTAGGAATTTCATGAAATGGACTTCTATGGCCAAGGAGCTGCATGCAAGCCTCACATCGCTAGGCACAATGCCAGGAGTCGGATAGAGTGCTATGAAGTATGCCACCACCGGACTCTAGAGCAGTTGAGATGAGTTCTATGGAGTGAAAAATCACGCTCCTCTGTCTGGCAGTCTGATGGTCAAAGGGTTTGGCAGATACCAGGAGAACATTGCCTGCCTGACTCCATTGTGCCAACTATAAAGCTTGGTGGAGGAGGAATAATGATATGGGGCTGTTTTTCAGGTTTTGGCTAGGTTCCTTAGTTCCAGTGAAGGAAACTCTTAATGCTTCAGCCTACCAAGACATTTTGGACAATTGCTTCGAATTTTGTGGGAATAGTTCGGGGAAGACCCTTTTCTGTTACAACATGATCATACCTGTGACCAGCAGGTGGGTTCGCGGGAAGAGCCAGAGGTCCTCGTCCTGCTGCGATGCGTCTTCATTGAGATCTGTCATTCTGTCATGATCGGGGTGCAGCGAGCAGACAAGGGAGGCAGGAGCAGCCAGGTGGGAGGAAGGAATGGGGTTTATTAGGGAAAACGGACAGGGTACTCACACTCGTGGAGACTTCAATAACAGATCTGAGGGAAACTAACAGAGACGCGGACTAAATACACCGGACAACGCAAGAACAACGAGAAACAGGTGATCACAATCAGGAATTAACATGAGGTAATGAGGGGGCGTGGCACACATCAGGAGCGGACGGCGCTGGGCGTGACACATACTTTGAGAGTTTGTATTTTATACATTTAAATAGTATTTAAAATACAGTGGTACCTCGATTCTCGAACTCACTAGAACTCAAATTTATTGAAAGTTAAACAAACCAATTTGAACTAGAACTCGATCTGAATATCAGATGAACCGTGAACGCTGATGTAATATAAATTGTATGCACCAGGAAATGAGTCATACTACAATGCAATTCTTACTTGAAAGTTGAATGCCTTCTTCACAGACTGCACGATTAACCAAATAAAGCAGCGCAACAGTAACTAGCAATAAATAAACCACTAACTTATGTGTACTACTAGAGCATTTACTGTATGACATTTATTTAAACTTTATTTTACCAGGTAAATTAACTGAAAATCAGTTCTCACTGCTTTACGTGATATTCTGAAGAAATGGCAGATAACTCATTGGAACTGCCTGGGATACAAACGTCATGCCTGTAACTAAACTCTTCATCCAATAAGGGCAAAGGTGTGTCGTCACGGAGGCGGTTCCAGTTTGTGCAGCCGGGTCCATCACATGTTGTGCATCTAACCGTAATGCATTGCATCAGGATCAGAATGTGTTGCTTTATGCCAGCTCTGTAAGCAAGTTGAACCCACCCAATGACCGGACTGGGGAAACAAACGTATGCTTAATACAAAGTACTAACGACAACAAGCAGAAACAGCTGATCACATGGGGATCTCGCACGAGGTTAATGAGGGGGCATGGTACATGGAAGGAGTGGACGATCGGGGCAGGACAGGGGTAATGTTGGGATAAGATCTTTATCGTTTTGGAAGCCATTAAAAAAAATTCTTTTCTTGTTTTATCCTATTCATTGTTTAAATTCATGTTTAAATGCTAAAAAAACATATTTAAGTGTAATTTTGGGGAGCCAGGAACCAATTTATTGGTTTTTTATTATTTCTTAGGGGAAAAATTAGATCAGAACTCAAACTTTTTGGATTTGAGTCCGGAACGGATTAGGAACCAAGGTACCACTGTACCTAAAAAAAATATAACATTTTATTTTTTCCTGTCATTTAAAGAACCTTTATCACCAGGCTTACAGTCTTTCAAATATTCTATCGTCATCTTTGGCTAGATGCAAGTAAATCATGTTGTCATCCTGTTTGGCTTAACTTGCCCAGTGTGAACCTCCCATGAACAGTAATCCAAGGAAAGAAGCTGCTTTGGTGCTTGGTGCAAATTGCCTTAAGGTAAAGTATGCAGTAAAATATACTATCAGATATTACTCACTGAATGTCATTTTATGAAAGAAAAATAGATAAACTAGCAAACTGCAGTGATGTGCTCTAGAACTTCTGAATTAACTTGCTAGCCTGCTAGTGGCATTCTTGTTAATGCAAACAGGCATCTTCAAGGAATGGCATCTTGCAGTTTGTCACATATGGAAGCCTTCATTAGCGATAAATCAGGCTAGCTACTTTTATTCCTGAGGACAAAATAAATTTCTAGCCACTAAACGTAACATTTTTATAGCCACAGAACCTGTATAAAAGAGAGAACTGACTGGTGATCATGATGTTGCATGGCTCCACTTTTGAGTGTGTGTCTAAAAAAATAGTTTCTTCTTTGAATTTGCACGCCCTACTGAAAAACAAAGTGGGGAATTCATGCATTATGATAATTAGCTTAAGAAAGTGTTGATGTGCCTTATCGTACGTATGCATACATACACTGGCCATGTCAGCCTCTGCCACTAATTCTGTGGGAAACGCTAGTATGAAGAGTGTAACGGTTCTGTAACCAAGACCAAAACCGCAATTGCTGTTCTGGAAGATGAAAACCCCAACCTCAACCTGCTGCTCATTACATTACTAATGTTACAAAAGTCTTTTTTCATTTTGCAATGAACGCTGTAACACATGTAAATCACAAAATTATTGTTCTATTTCAAGTTTGGGTAAGCCGTATATTTTGTAAATATTACAAATTACTACGGCTGTAACCATACACACATTCATCATGTAATGTTGTTATTTTAATTTATTTTATTGCATTTTCAAATTACACTTACTATACAATTACTTGTAGTTTAATTAAATACATTTTCTCACACCAGTATTTTGCATTTTATTTTGTTTGATGAGCAGGGATTTGTAATTTGTAGCAAGATACTTTTTGAAATATTTGTGCACATCTCTGCAAATTGTGTGTGTGTCAGGTTTGAACACAAAGGAAGACCGGGACCCAGAGATGCAGGGACAACGAGGGTTTAATGACTTCAGAAAAGGGGGAGTCGGCAGAAGTAAGCGAGAGGTAAGCAGGGGGATCCGTCCTACGAGACAAGAGTACAGGACACGGGCGGAGGGGAGGACAGGAGATGCCGGGCTCAGCAGGACAGGTGGGTCAGGTACAGGAGCTGGTCTGAGGAAGGAAGGTAAGTTGGTAAGGAGAGCACTAATAGGTGACAGACAAGGAGGTTAAATGCGGGCAGACGAGAGATAAAACTCATCTGAGAAAAAACGCTCAATATGGCAATGGAACATTGGCTCATTACTTCGCACTGGAGGATTGTGATGACTTAGCTAATACAGAGAGCAAATCCTCTGCAGACGAGCCGCACCTGTCAGGTCCCGCCCCTGTGGGCGTGACAGTACCCCCCCCCCCTGACGGCTGCCTCTGGGAGGCCGACACCGTTTGCGAGGACGCCCTCTGCCACGGGGGCCGGTTTGTCGGGAAGGGCCAGGTGGAAGGCAGGCTTCATCTCTGGATCCGGTACTGTGGATGCAAGAACCCAACTTCGCTCATCTGGACGGTCCCCTTCCCAGTCGACCAGATATTGCAGCTGTCCCCGCCTTCTCCGTGAATCCAGAAGGGATCGAATTCTGGTGGAGGGTCCCTCATCAACCACAAAAGGCAGGTTCTCCTCTGGGACTGCATCCGTCGGTTGTAGTGGGCTGTAGCGGACAGGTTTTAGCAATGACACGTGAAAGGTGGGGCAGATCCTGTAAATGCGCGGAAGCTGTAGTTTTACCGAGACCGGTCCCACTCTCCGTAGAATCCGAAATGGCCCGATATACCAGGCTGTGAGTTTCTTACATCCCGGAATCCGAAGATTCTTAGTCGCTAACCACACCTGTTGTCCTACTCTGTAGGGGAATCCAGGACAGCGGTGACGATCGGCCTGAAGCTTATGCGTCTCTGCCTGGCCCCAGAGAGCAGTCTGGATCTGACGTCAGACTCGCTTACTGTCTAGGTACCAGGCATCCACGCGGGACACTGTCCCATTCAGAGAGTCCCAGGGGAACAAAGGTGGCTGGAATCCTAGTACACATTCAAAGGGGGTTAGCTTCTTAACTGGACTCACCCGTGAATTAAGGGAATACTCCACTCAGACCAGGTGAGATGCCCAGCTGGTCGGGTCGGTCCTGCTCAATAAAGAGAGAGCTTTTGAGACTTCTTGGTTTGTACGTTCTGCTAATCCATTCACCTGAGGGTGATAAGCAGAGGTCAGACTGAGTGATATCCGCAATTTGGAACAGAACTCCCAAAACACTCGGGATGTGAACTGAGGTCCTCTGTCCGAGACGAGATCATCGGGGATGCCTGTAAAACGGAAGAATTCGTTAATTAGGATTTTGGAGAGCTCTACAGCAGAAAGCAGCTTGAAGAGACGGATTAGACGTCACATCTTCGAAAACCGGTCTACGATGGTGAGGATAGTGGTTTTTCCTGATGATCGGGGCAGGTCCGTGATGAAATCCATCGCGACATGAGACCAAGGTTGAGCGGGAACAGGTAAGGGCTGAAGGAGACCCACGGGACTTGTGGTGGTGGATTTACATTGAGCATAAGTGGGACAGCTATTAACGAAAGCTTGGACCTGTTGTCGGCAACCGGGCCACCAATATCTGCGAGCAACTAGCAACTGGGTGGCGGCCACCCCAGGGTGCCCCGTTCCCGGCTGAGCATGAATCCAGTGCAGCAACTCCCGGCGATACGATGACGGTACATACATCAACCCAGGTGGGCAGCCCGCAGGGGGAGATTGGTCCTCGTTCTCCAAAGTGATTGTCTCTTCCAGACCCCAGGTAATGGACGAGACGAAACAGGAAGGAGGAAGGTCTGGGTAAGTGCATTCTTCACTTTTGGGGGGGGGCAAACTGCCTGGACAAGGCATCAGCCTTTACGTTCTTGCTTCCAGGCAGGTAACTGAACGAATGAACCACTGTGCCCAGCGAGCTTGACGGGAGGTGAGTCGCTTAGCCGATACTCCAAGTTCCGGTAATCGGTGACAACTACGAAGCGATGTCGGGCCCTCTCCAGCCAGTGGCGCCACTCTTCCAAGGCCAATTTCATGCCGAGAAGCTCTCGATCACCCACGTCGTAATTTCACTCAGCGGGTGTCAGCTTCTTTGAATAGTACGCGCACGGATGTCTTCTCCCTGTCTCAGGGTCGTATTGTATTAGGAGTGCCCCAACCCCCGCTTCCGAAGCGTCCACCTCAACCTTGAAGGGGAGTTCAGGCTGTGGTTGCTTAAATACCGGGGCCGTGCGAAACGCCTCCTTCAGTCAGGTGAAGGCGAGAGTGGCTTCGGGGGTCCAATGGAGTCGAGCCGGCTTTTTGCGAGTGAGCGAGGTAAGTGGGGCCGCAATCTTGCTAAAATTGAGAATGAATCTTCGATAGAAGTTGGCAAAACCAAGGAAACGCTGCAGTTCTTTAAGTGTTCTGGGCAGGGGCCATTTTTGTATCGCCGAGATCTTCTGCTCATCCATAGCCACTGCTCCGGGCTGGATGACATGGCCTAGAAATTTGACCAAACTCTGGTAAACCTCGCACTTTTCTCCCTTCACATATAAATGATGCTCCCGGAGCTGTTGCCACACATGGCGAACATGATCCTGCTTGGACGGAAAATAAATCAGAATGTCATCTATGTAGACAACTATGAACTTGTGTATCATGTCATAGAAGACCCGGTTCATAAACGATTGAAAAATGGAGGGGCTGATAGCCAACCCGTATGGCATAACCCGGTACTCGTATTGGCCCCTACTGGTGATGAACGACATTTTCCATTGGTCTCCTGTGCGGATTCTCACCAAGTTGTAGGCACTGCGTAGATCCAGTTTGGTGAATATGACGGCTTCCCGAAGCTGTTCTAGAGCTGAAGGGATCAGTGGAAGGGGCTCTCTTCTCTTAATGGTGATGGCGTTCAAGGCTCGGTAGTCCACAACAGGGCGTAATCCCCCATCTTTCTTCTTGATGAAGAAAATCCCCGCTGTTACCGGGGAGGTGGATGGTTGAATAATTCCCTGTTTCAACCCCTCACGAATGTAGGTCTCAAGAGACTCCTCCTCCTGCAATGAGATGGGGTGCAACCTACCACGAGGTAAGGTAGCGCCTTCTAAGAGTTCTATCGCACAGTCACATTCTCGGCGAGGAGGTAGGTTAAATGCCTTTTCCTTACTGAACACGTCCTTGTAATCCTGATATTCCATCGGAACAACCTTCAGGTTCTCCGGTTCGAGGCTTTCCACTTGTGAAGGACCGAGCAGTCAGGCGACGCAAACACAGGAACTTAAGGAAATAGGGGCTTTATTACCCTCAAAGTACAAACAATAATAAACTCAAAATCTCAATAACTGGGCCCATAAAAGAGGTCAACAAAAAAGAACTAAACTTAACATTACAAAGCAAAGTATTAACTAAAACAAACTGACCTTTCATGGAGAGACACAAGGGAACATATATATTGGTTTGGCCAAACCATTTAACATACAAAGGGGTAAATCAAATAATCACTACATACAATTAAACAAAACCAAACACAACTAAACTCCAACTCCCCCCTCTTGCCACGGAAGCAGATGGTTTGCTCCTGCTTCAGGGGTTCTCCTTTTGGGAGATCTCCGCCCTCAGCCACACCTTTCTGCTGCACAGTAAAAAAAACCCATCCCCCACCCCAAAACTACAGACCAAATAATTGTCTATTAATCATTGCACTAAAACCTACAATATCAAAATATACTATCCCACCAAGAAAGGCAACTAAGATCTGAATTACTGTAAATAAAGCCAATGCATACAAAATAAATCAAGAATGCAAAAATGTTCCAAACCTTACTGTGTGGCTGTAGCCGTCACACCACTCCTGTAGCTTTACAGGGAAGAGACACACAATCACGGTGACACTAATCCGACCATGCGATTATCTCCGCAGTACGCTAGTCGAAGTGAGGATTGTGTCATCTCAACCATGGTAACCTGAGTATCAACTGGATCTTCGCTTGGGGAAGGACAAAGACTTCGAGCTCCTCCCTATGTAGAACCCTCACCTGCATTTAGAACGGACCTGCACATTGATGGATTGTGCCCTCCACCATCCGTTCCCCCGTAACCCCTTGTATGGAGATCGGGTGAGTGAGCGTCTGCAGGTGTAGATTCATCAGTTGATTCATCACTAGGACTGCATTAATGAAGTTACCAGCCGTGCCACTGTCGATAAGCGTGCTTACTCTCCGACGTGTGCTTTCCCACCTAAGGATCACCGGCACCGTAATTTGAGAAACAGACATGGAGGGTGAGGAAGACACACCTACCGGAAGGAGGGTTTCACCTCTGCTGGGTCGACCGGGGCAGGTGGAGAGGGTATGACTGGCTCCTCCACAGTATAGGCAGAGCCCTCCCTGGATGTGTCTTCTCCTTTCTCCGAGCAGCCAACTTGCATCGGTTCAGGAGCCTCAATCAACAGATGGGGTGTCCCTTGAGGGGTTTCAGTCGGGGTTCGACGGCCCCGTCTGTCCCTCACTGTGTTATCCAGCCGGATAGCTTGTCTAACCAGGCTATCGAAAGAGGGAGCCTCTCCCTTTTGGGCTAGCTCATCCAAAATATCTGGGTTCAGGGCTTTCAGGAAGATGGTCTGCAAACAATCATCCGGCCATCGAAGGTTGGCGGCGATGGTCCGGAACTCCAGGGAGAACTCGGCCGCTGATCGATTTCCCTGGCGACACTCCAACAGGCGAAACCCTGGTCTTCTCCCTACAGCTGGATGGTCAAATACTTCCATCAAGGCCCGATGGAACTCTCTTCCTGATGTCAGGAGAGGGCTGTCATCTGCCCACAGAGCCGTCGCCCACTCTCGTGCCCGGCTTGTCAACAGGGAGATAGTGAAACGAACTTCCGCTCCGGGACTACGGACCATCTCGGGGTGTTCCTCCACATTGCATGAGGAACCCTCGGCACTGATCCGGACCTCCATTGTATCGCTCGGGCATGGCGCTCGGCAGAGGTGCTGTAGGACGCGTGGGACAATCCATCATCAGGCGAAGTATTCTGTCAGGTTTGAACTCAAAGACCGAGACCCAGAGATGCAGGGACAACGAGGGTTTAATGACTTCAGAAAAGGGGGAGTTGGCAGAGGTAAGCGAGAGTGCCGTGGGGCGGAGGAAAGTCGTCCTCTTCCGCACAACGTAACCGGCCAAAGCAGGAGACACGGGGGGGGAAAGCCAAAAACCTGGTACAAAAGGGGCGCACAGGTGTCGAGGTCTACGTCCGTAAGCAAGGGGCGTTGCCAGGGGGATCTGTCCTATGAGACATGGGTACAGGACACGGGCGGAGGGGAGGACAGGAGACGCCGGGCTCAGCAGGACAGGTGGGTCAGGTACGGGAGCTGGTCTGAGGAAGGAAGGTAAGTCGGTAAGGAGTGCACTAATAGGTGACAGACAAGGAGGGTAAATGCAGGCTGTCGAGAGACACAGAAAAACCGCTCAGTATGGCAAGGGAACATTGGCTCAATACTTCGCACTGGAGGATTGCGATGACCTGGCTTATACAGAGAGCTAATCCTCTGCAGACGAGCCAGCAGACCCTGTGTGCGTGACAGTATGTGTGTTTATATATATATAGATTTTCCATCAAATACAGAAAAAATGGTACACAGGAAAAATGCAGTTCAGTCAATAAAAAGAGCATTATACATTAATTCCTGATTTTGTTATTTTATATGATCACAGATCAATACCATATTATACTACCCAGAAATCTGTGTTGATAGTATGAAATATGGAGCACTGACATGAGAATAGACATCTCCCTGAGAAGAAGTCATCATAACTATAATGATGGTCGAGATGAATACTGGAACAAAAATTACTTTTAGGATATCACCCTGACCTTTTCTTTTGCATTTATGATACATAAGAAGGCATTGTGACAATACCATCTCACCTACTGAAATTCCCATACAAGCATAAATGTCAAGACATTGTCAAAAAATATCAGCTCATTGTTATTTTCCCATTTGTTCTAGAATGTTCTAGTGAAATTGAATGATGTGAGTCATATTGTTTCTCTCCTATGGCATGTCCATTTTTTCTCATCAATGTTCATCTAGATAGAGCTACATTATATTGAGAAAAATGTCTACATAGAAGTTTGGACTGATGCTTAAGCTTTTAGTAGCTCATAATCCCAATATGATAAAAAATGAATAAATAAAAAATAAAAGTGAAGTCATCTGTCAATGGACATTTGTGAAATATCCTTTTATTTGGAAAAGGCTTTTATGTGGTAGGATAAGAAGTGGATTGTCTCAACACAAGATTGCCAACAATACCTTCTTAAGTGACACCACCCTTCTCGCTTTCATGTAGTGTCAATAAGAAAAGGTCACGCCCAAGGCAAAAGCTGTTGGATTGACTACTGGAAGGTTTACCAGAGTCTGTGCTCCCTGAATTACCTTGATGGGGCACTTGACATTTACTCACAGGGTTTTCTGTTATGAAGCATTACAATAGATCGAAACTAGCCTTTCTTACTAAGCTAATTGTAAAGCTCTAAAAAGTTTTTCATAGCTGCTTTGGTTATCTTTAAGCTTTAGGATAGCTATTTTATTAATATTATGAACATATGTCAAAACTGCTAATATAATCAAGTGTTGATGTCTGACATGCTGCTAGCAGGACAGGCAATATGATATTTCAATAAAGTTAAGGGTGCAGCCAAACCTTTTTCAACGGGGTGGCCAGACTAGACCAAATAATTTTACTGGATGACAATGATGAAAAACACAAACACGACATGCAGAAAAACTGACTCAATGGTGAAAATGACAAATACCACAATATGCATAATATAATTAACAAAAATTGGTTTTATATGAGTGTGAACGACGCAATGTGACAAAGCATTATCATAAAGTCAAAAATAATAAAAAGAAATTTCAATTGTTGACAGCATGTTACCCATGATGCATTCATTTATTTATTTATTTTTTAATTTCCCAAACTCCCAAAATTGATTAGAGAACCTTTAACAGTGAGCTGTAACATTCAAAGCATTTTCAGGTGAAGTAAATGACACTGATTATTTCATTTCAGTTGTACTTGTCAAGACTGTCATTATACACTCACCTAAAGGATTATTACGAACACCTGTTCAATTTCTCATAATGCAATTATCTAATCAATCAATCACATGGCAGTTATTTTAATGCATTTAGGGGTGTGGTCCTGGTCAAGACAATCTCCTGAACTCCAAACTGAATGTCAGAATGGGAAAAAAAGGTGATTTAAG
>JAABNY020000095.1:25537445-25553861 GCA_015164015.2 Brevimyrus niger
TCTTGAACATGACAATGAGTTCACTGTACTAAAATGCCCCCCACAGTCACCAGATCTCAACCCAATAGAGCATCTTTAGGATGTGGTGGAACGGGAGCTTCGTGCCTTGGGTGTGCATCCCACAAATCTCCATCAACTGCAAGATGCAGTTCTAATGAATGCTTTCAGCACCTTGTTGAATCCATGCCACATAAAATTTAGGCAGTTCTGAAGGCAAAAAAGGGACCAAACACCATATTAGTATGGTGTTCCTAATAATCCTTTAGGTGAGTGTATATTATGGGAATTGAACAGTCAGTTCTTGATGTTGATGTGTTGAAAGCAGGAAAAATGGGCAAGCATAACAATCTGAGCAACTTTGACAAGATCTAAATTGTGATAGCTAGATGACTAGATCAGAGAATCTCCAAAATGGTAGGAGTGTTCCGAAGTATGCAGTACTCGGTACCTAGCAAAAGTGGTTCAAGGAAGTCCCACTGATGAACCAGCAATGGGGTCATGGATAACATGTCTGGTCCGATCCCATAGGAGAGCTACTGTAGTACAAATTTCTGAAAAAGTTAATGCTGGCTATGATAGAAAGGTGTCATAACACACAATTCATCGTAGTTTGCTGTGTGTAGACTTGCATAGCCACAAACAAGCCAGAGTGCCCATGCTGGACTCTGTCAACCAGCAGAAGTGCCTAAAATGAGCACATGAGCATCACAACTGGAATGGAGCAGGTTGAGGAAGGTTGCCAGGTCTCATGAGTCATGTTTTCTATTACATCATGTGGATGGCCAGGTGTGTGTGTGTCAGCAGCCATATCAAGTAGGTTTTGGCCTGGCCAATACTTGGAAGATGGAAGACCAACTAGGAAAGCTAGGTTGCTGCTGGAAAACGGGTTTGTGTGGCCAACAGGCGAGCCCATCCTATGATCTGTGTAGATCAAAATGCCACAATGCTGTAAAAATGGCACCGTTATAAATATAGATATAAAACCTTGCTTCTGACTCTCTGAGGTCATAAAATATTCCTGGGCCTCTCTGGAGAGTCACCACCTTGTTGTGCTGGAGAGGCCTGTATGTTACCAGATATCCCGAGAGCGATACCATCTAGAGCCACGCTCCAGGTAGGGTCACATTTGGTGAGGTTGGAGGTGCCAGACAAAGCACGACTCAAGAGGCAGTGGTGGGAAGTGGTGGCTTGATGGTTAGGGAAGCGCACTTGAAATCAAAACTTTAATACTGCGGGCGGGAGAAAATAATATATATTTTTTTGTGGGAGCGGGCGGGAGCAGGACTGAAAAACCCGCCCGCACAGGTCTCTATACCATTGCTCCCACCCAGTTTACAGTCTCCATAGCAACCATTCTCCACCTTATTGTACACAAATTATCCACCAGTGTCCAGTTCATATATAGAACTGATGGAAGGCTGTTCACTGTAAATCGCTTCAAAACCAAATCCAAACTGTTTTACTCATCCATCATGGAGCTACAATATGCAGATGCCAATGCTATTGTATCCCCTACAGAAGAAGATCTGCACACTGAATGCTTTCTCATTTTACATCCCCACCAACAATATAAAAATGAATGGTGAATGTCTTGAGACCATGGATATTTCCCCTATTTGTGAAGCCACCTCTCCTTAAAAGCAGACATTGACAATGCGATACAGTATCGTATCTGCTGTGCTAGCAGGGCCATTGCAAAACTTCATAGGAGAGTCTTTGAAAGTTCTTTCAAATACCAAGTTACTGTTATATAAAGCAGTCATTTTACCAACACACCAATATGGAGAAGACACCTGGACTACATATAGCAGGCATTTAAGAGCCCTGGGATCCTACCACCAAAGGTGTTTGCGTAAGATTCTGCACATCAGCTGGGAAGAGAGGCGGACTAACATCAACATCCTAGAGGAGGCAAACTGTGACAATATTACCACCATCATCATAAAACACCAGCTAAGATGGACAGGTCATGTAATATGCTTGCCTGACACACGCCTCCTAAAACAGGTCCTCAACTCGGAGCTCTCTGTCGGCCAGTGTACACCAGGAGGACAAAAAAAGCACTACAAGGACAACATCAAAACCAACTTGAAGAAATTTCAAATAAACATTTCAAACTGGGAAGTTATAGCTAAAACAGAAGCAGATGGAGAAATAGCCTACATAAAGGTGCCACTCTACTTGAAGACAATCTCCGACAGGCTGCCAAAATCAAGCGGCGGCAAAGAAAGGAGAGAGTCACTGCCAAACAGGCTGCCCCACACCCTACCCCCAGCACCTCATATCCATATCCACATTGTGACAAGGTCTGTGGTATGAGATTTGGGCTCTTCAACCATCTGAAGACCTACAATAAGGACCCTCCAGTAGGACCATCATACTCGACTCATAAAATATCCCAGGGCATCTCTTGAAAGAGTAGGGGTGGTACCCCAATATCCTGACTAAATTTGCCCTCTGTGGCCCTTTCAAATCATCTCCTATATCTAATTGGTGAATTCACTCTTACCCCTTCACCATCTTAGCTACTGTGTTGTGAGAGTACTGCCACAGAGTGGCTGCTGTTACATCATCCTGGTGGGTGCTACACAGTGGCTATGGCTGAAGTGGCTCCCCATTGATTCTGTGAAGTGCTTTGGGTGTTGTGAAAAGTGCTATTGAAATGTATCATTCATTCATTCATTCATTTCCCTCAGGAAAAGATGACAAAAGGATACACTATGGGAAGAATGCAAGCCAGTGGATGCAGTGTAACACCCTGGGCAATGTTCTGCTGGGAAATATTGGATCCTGGCATTCACGTGGATGTCACTTTGACATGTACCACCTACCTTAATATTGTTCCATATCAACTTATACCTCCTCATTGCAAATGATCTTCCCTGATGGTGGTGGCCTCTTTCATCAGGATGATGTGTCCTGCCACACTGCAAAATTATTCAGAAATGGCTTCAAGAACATGAAAAAGAGTTTGAGGTGCTGACTTAACCACCAAATACCCCATATCAAAACCATCTTTGGGATGTGCTGGATAACTAAGTCTGATCCATGAAGGCCCCACCTATAGCACTTAAAGGACCTGCTGTTAATGTCTTGATGGCAGATACCACAGGACACCTTTTGGAAGTTTTTGTGGCAAAAACAACACTGCGCATCACTAAAAGAACACCATACCCACGGTGAAGCATGGTGGTGGCAGCATCATGCCTTGGGGTTATTTTTATTGAACTGGAATGGGGCCATTAGTCAAGGTGGAAGGAATTATGACCAATTCCAAATACCAGTCAACTTTGGCCCACATTTTCTGCTAGAAAACTGAAGATGAAGAGGAATTTTACCTTTTCAACATGACAATGATCTCAAGCAAATATCTAAATCAAGGAAGGCTTAACCAGAAGATAACGTTTTGGAATAGCCCAACCAAAGCCCAGACCTAAATCCAATTGAAAATCTTTGAGGTGACCTGAAGAGAGCTCTGTGTCATGATCGAGGCTTAGGCGAGCAGGTAAGCAGGCGAAGGGAGTCGGATTGACTGGGAAAACAGGGTTTATTACCAGGAATACACGGGGAAAACCAACAACTTGACATAATGACTGATCTGGGAAACAGAGGAAGACGCGGACTAATATACACAAGACTAATTCAAATTACAGGACACAGGTGATCACAATCAATATTAACAGGAGGTAATGAGGGGGGCGTGGCACACAGGAGGATCGAACAGAGCTGGGCATGACAGAACCCCCCCCCAAAGGTGCGCACGAGGGGAGGCGGCGGACGAGATGAGGGAAAAGGACCTGAAAGACAAAAGCAAGACGGAACACAAGGGCAAAAGCCGCGACAGGATCTGACAGAAGACGGGTAACGTAGACAGGTACACCAGAATGGGCGACACAGGGGGAGCACCAACAGGTGCCAGGAGTGAAAGAAGGAGCCAGAGGGGGACGAGGAGCAGAGACAGGAGGAACAAAGGCATGAGGAGCAGACAAGGGAGACCAGACAAGAATGGGGGGAACAAAAGGGAGCCCGAGAGAGCCCAGACGGGTGGTGGCCAGAGGGGCCGCAAGCGAGAGGGAGAAGGGAACAGGAGGGAACACCAGCGAAGGCAGGCAGGAGGGGGATGCAGGCGAGATGGGCAAGCCGGGCTGGACAGGAGAGATGGGCTGGACAGGCGAGTCGGGGAAGACGGGCTGGACAGGCGAGTTGGACTGGATGGGCGTGTCTGGCTGGGTGGGCGTACAGCCAGCAGGGGTCGCCTCGGGGGGGCACCTCGGGCGTGCAGCCAGCAGGGGGCGCCGTGGACATGGCGGCGTCCTCGGGCATGCGGCCAGCAGGGGCCACCTCGGCGGGCACCGCGGGCAGAGCAGCAGCGGCAGGTGGGGCCGCGGGCAGAGTGGCAGCAGCAGCGGCAGGCGGGGCCGCGGGCAGATCCGGGACAGGCAGGTCTGGAACTGCCCCTTTAAGGGCTTTAGGGACTTGGGGAATTGCGTCCTTTACTCCGTCGATCCCCTTACTGGCCAGGCACATTGGCTGGTAGTCATACACCTCTAAGGGAGGTGGCATACCCATCAGGCTGATCTGGTGGGCAGCAGCGGTGTCCTTCCAAATGAGCAGGGAGTTCCCTTGCCCACTGGGTGACTCCCAGGCGGGGAGCAGAGAGCAGGCTGACTCCGGCCGGGGCAGCCAGGTGGAGGCGGGGTTATTGCTGGGAAGGCAAGTGGCTGGAGCTGCTTCTCCCTCACCTGGCTGACGAGCTGCTGCTAGAGGGCGCGCACTTCTGCCATGGCGTGCGCTTCTGTGCTTGGGGCAACCCCCTGTAAGAGGGTCCAGCTCTGGTCGGTGAGGGCGAGTAAGCCGGGATCCTCTTAATAATGGGATCCTCGGGATCTCCGGCAGCTCTCGCCAATACGCTACTTCATGCAGCAGGACGAGCCAGAGGTCTCCTATTATTTAACATCATTTTAAGGATATTTGCAAGTACAAAGAACTAGGATGCTGGGAGTAAACACGTTATGCTGCTGCGCGGCAGGAGTAGTGGCCAGAAGTTGTACCAGGCGGAATTGGCGCACAGAAAAAAAATGTTGCAGACAGGAAATGGGAGCCCAAGGAACACAATTTGGACTTGCAGTCCTCTTCGTTCGTATGTCTGAAAGTTTGTAAGTTGAAAGTTCAGTAGAAGAGGGGCGTCAATATTGTGATGTACCAATTATAATATTGCGTTGGCTAGTGGGGTGGCTATGCTCCATGGTAGTGTGGCAGTGGTTATCTCTAGCCTCTCTTTAGCTACACCTTGGTTGAAACGTAGTTCTATCTTGGTATGACAGTATGCAAATATTAATGCAAATCCCAAAACAACTCTAGTTTCATTTATAAGCTTCTGAGAAAGCATTACAGTCCAGGATTTAGGAACTTTTCAGAAAGGATATCACTGAGAAAACTGTATGCCCTGATCACATAGAGTCAGGAGTATTCATGTCACGTGATGATGTCTATGTTGGAGAAGATGTTACCAAAAGATCCTCTTGATGAGGAAAATATTTAATTGTCACTTACTTGGCAGTTCCTAAACAAACAGTTTTATTGTGTCCAATCCACCTTGACTTTGAACTAGTGTACTATAATTCCCACTGTTTGTTTACTATGAATTTAGAACGAGTTTCAGATGTGTCCAAAATTCAGTTGCGTTGATAGTTGAATGATGTTAAAAAAAGCAATCAATCCAGGTACACTTGAGTGACTTAATAACTTGAGTGGGTCAGTTGATTGCCATGTATATTTTAACCTCTTCTCTACTTGTTATATGTTGCATTCCCTTTTGTCATGAGTCCTACATGTCTCATGAAGAAAAGAAATTGAATCAAAGGAGAATCAACACCATCAAAACAGTTTCCAAAGAAGCAATGATTCACAAATCACTGGCTAACAATGTGTGTGAGTCCTTGGCAGAGAAGTTGTTTTGTACTGCTTGTTGAAAATTGCAGTTTATTAAGACAATAAGATATAATTTAAGTTCATAATATGGAAAAAATTTAGAAATACATTTGTATGATAGTGAGAAAAATACGAATTACACAAGCATCTGAATGTGTGAATTGGGCAGTGATACATTGTAACAGGAGAAAGTACAGGTTCCGGGATCTAGACAATTTCATTGGGTTATCACCATACTAGGTACTAGGGTGACTAGATAATCCATTTCTGAGAGGACATGTCAAGCTTGCACAGGATTTGTAAATTACCACTTTAATTAGAAAGACCTGAATTTCACTTATGAGTTCTTGTGCTGATTGGTCAGTCTCCTATAATCATGCATGCCTCACTTATGTTACTATGAAACAGCTGGATAAGTCTTTCAATCAATGAAGCAAACCAGTCAAAGCACAAGAAGTGAACTATTTAGCCAAGCACAGGAACCTTTACAAAGTAATTTGTAAAACTTGAAGTAGCCCAAAGTGTCCTCCCTGACATGGGTTTTCTGCTCACCCTAGAAAGAACTCAATACTCAGACATGAGGATCCGGTAAATCAACACAAATATCCCCAGTTTCTTGACTCTGCCTTAACCACACATAACATATTACTTTCATAAAAGAAGCTGAGGAATACACTGCCCGGCCAAAAAAATAATTGCCATTTGAATTTATATCAGCAAATACTTAAGAACCAATGACTGTATAATTATTACAGCTCAGCAACATTATGCAGCAATAAAGTAAAGTCAGCTGAGAATCTCAATCTACTGAATGGCCAGGTTACACCTCCATCCATCAATGGATTTTGGCTGTTGGCATGGGCATGTTCCAGGACAAGAATGCCAAGATTCATTGGGTTAAAATTGTCAAAGAGTGGTTCAGAGAGCATGAGGAATCAATTTCACGTATAAATTGGTCACCACAGAGTTGTGACCTTAACCTCATTTGAAGGTCTTTGAGATGTGCTGAAGGAGAAATGGTTCAACTGACTTGTCAATACAGGATCTTGGTGCGAAATGAATGCAGATCTGGATGAAAATAAAGAGTGAGATGTTGCATGAGCTTGTGGAATCAATGCCATGACAAATGTGCGCCATAATCAAAGCTAAAGGCGGTCCAACTGAAAATTCAAATGGCGACTTTTTTTTGGCCAAGCAGTGTATATCAAAGAGAAATCAAATCTGCACCTTAAAGATTATTAATAACTGAATAAACTGTAGCTATTTATCCATACATTTTTCAAATGATTATACTAGCCAGTGTTACAAGAGAAGCCTGGATCTTATGCAGCACAGCATACTGTAGGTCTGGACAGGATGCATATCCATTGCAGGGCACACATTCATGGCCATCACAAACTATGAGCAATTTTGAGATGCCAGTTATCCTAAAAGCATGTGGCAGGAAACCATGGCAACATAAGGAAGAACACACAAATTCCCAAAACAGAGGCTCAAACCCACAGCCATGGCAGTGTGAGACAACAGAGCTAACATGCTATCCCTGCAATAATTGATGCTGTTCTATTTTATATGCCTTTTAAAGATTACACACAGGATGTAACTGTAACCCTCTTCATTTTCTGTTGGTAAGGACTGGACTCTGTAAATGAATAAAGCTGTACATTACATCAGAATGGTACTTAGGATAATCACTTGATGACAAGAGGCTTCTTTATTGAAACTGGGCTGATATCTACCCCTTCAGTACTCTACCTAGCTAAATATCCACTGGGAAAAAATGTGTAGGTGTTTAAATCTAGTTTACTAGTTCGCTGGATTTAAATAGAAAAAATCCTTCATACTTCAGCAGGGAAAATGGGATTGATTGTTTCATTTATTTAAAAAGAGAGATGGCAATATAACTTCAGTTCTATACAGAGTGGGCAGGTTCAAAGGGGCATCTCAACACACAGATGTAGAAAGGGCATCAGTTCATTTGAAAATTAAATTTATTTATGCCTCAGTTTGTCCTCTAAATGATCAATAGCCCCCACAAACTGCTGATGGTTCTCTTGTGG
The DNA here is from genome assembly GCA_015164015.2 of Brevimyrus niger. NCBI lineage: Eukaryota > Metazoa > Chordata > Actinopteri > Osteoglossiformes > Mormyridae > Brevimyrus > Brevimyrus niger. The sequence continues at coordinate 25,545,437 of JAABNY020000095.1, forward strand.
TCATTTCAAAATGATGTTATTGGTGGAGAGCACTTGTTGGACTTAAATCACTCTTAGCCTACAGTACATTATTCCTTTAGTGTAGATCTTCATTGATGGCATGGAAAGCTACTTATACTGACTGATGAAGCATCACTATTGGGTAATAATATACTAAGATTATTCAACTCATTCAGTACTTTGCTCTTAAGAGGTGGAGGACTTTTCCAGCTTTTCACTACAGACTCTGCATGAAAAACACTTTTGGCTTACGATTCAATCGAAATAATGCCAAGCTACACTACCAATTAAAAGTTTTAGGATGAGATGAGATTTTCTACATTGCATGTTATGCACTTAACATTTACTAAAAATACACTCAATATTCTTTGCTAATAAAGAAATTTACAGTATGTTTACCATTTGAGTACCTTTATTAGAAAGAAAATATAATATCTTTGATTCAGCAAAATAACCCCCTCTAGCAGTTATTACACTAGAGAAAATTTGAGGCATTCTTTCTACAAGGGACATTGAATCCTGCTCTGTTTCTTGGGATGAAAAAGTTTAGTGCATTAAAAAGTGAACGACAGCCTAGAATTTGTGTATGCCATCACCACATAACCAGTCAATAGATTGTCAACCATGCACTGTTACATACTCTTTCCATGTTATAAAAGAAACCTGTTTCATTTGACATATATTTGACTTATATTTTCAGTTATACTTGTTCACTCAACTTTCCAATGCTTAACAATAATAAAAAGATAAGCCGTTTATGAAATAAATGGAAAAGTGGTAAAAACTTGTGGTGTGCAAAAACTTTTGACCCGTAGTGTATATCCAAACACCATAGCTGTATGATGAGCATGCCAGTGCATCACCTGAAACTTTCTGCCTTGTTTGGTTAAATTTTTAATTTTGTAAAGGATCTTTATCATGCTGCTGTCTTGTGTCCAAAAACTCCATTGTAGAATTTCTCCTGAACAATGCAGGCTATTTTCTGTTTATTGAGGAAACATCTAATCAATATTTTAATTAAGTTATAACCTATGTGTGTTTACCCATTTAATGTTAGCCTGTTGTTATGGACCAGCAGGGTGGAGGCTGAGGTGACAATCCACTTTGCAGCTCAAACAAAACAAGGGAATTTATTCCAGAGAAAACAAAAAAACAATGAAGGGTGTAGAACACAGGCAGGTAGGTAGAAAACAATTGACTAAAGCAGGGAGTAACACAGCAACAAACACAGGAGCACAGGGACAAACAAGAACAATGACTTCACAAGAACCACACTGGAACAATTACAATAACCAACTCGAGGCTAAAGCAAGGACAGGCATTTAAAATACAGAATCACAAGGATAAACAAGAAACAGGTATGGGCAGTAACAAGCACAAGGAAGTCCAATAAGAGCCAAACTTGGTAGACACCAATGGCTGGAATCCTTAACCAATATCTGATGAATGCCGCAAAAATGGCAATATAATATACACTGAAATTTTAAAGAAATGTATGAATTACCATTCATCATTGATGGAATCTAATTTCATGAGGTGGTATGCTCCACATGCAGCGAGAGGAGTCAGGTTTTGGATCCCAACCCTGGGGGTGTGAAGCATCAGTGCTGTCCAGTAGGTCACCATACTACATCACCCAGATACAGATTAATTCATCTTTTATCCTGCTTTCCTCTGATGTTGTACTGCCTATGGTAGGTGTCTAGCTTTGGTGTGGATTCTGAAATTTATGGCGCATAGGATGGTTTATTGTCCTTCTCTGTAGCTATTCAGGTCCATGTCTCTCTGCAAGAATATAATTACCTGCTTAGCTGTACTTTGTTCCTTCGTCTGTCACAGGCTGACCCCACTGGGCAATTTTTGGATCTCCCAATAAAACTGGTTTATGCGAAAGACATCCAATCCTGCTCTGAAACCCACCGGTGATAACAAAACACTAAAGCTACAGCATACAGATTGGACTGACATATTCAATAAATACTGCAGAGAGTGATGGGTGCCCAGGGTCTGTGACCCAAAAAGACCTGTATCTGTAGACACATTGATTCTGGAGACATTGATGTAGATTGCAGGCCTGCTTAACTTGCACAAACGCTAGCTGCTAGTGTCACTGATGCTTTCAGACAAGTTGCTAGTTATTATGCAAGTCTTGTGCTATAATCACTCTTGAATCCTGCCATTATTCAAGCAAAGCTGAACTTGTAACTATGACATAATCGAGAGATGGCACCTTACAAAGTCCTTCATTTACTGACTGCTCAGAGATACAACTAGAGCCATGAATAGGTCTACAGTGCGAGTTTTATCAGGTAATTAAACCACACAGTGTTACCGTGTGGTTTGTTATGGTTTGTTACATTTGTTGAAATGTGTGATGCTTGGGTAATAACGATTGATAATTGCAATCAATTGTTTGTATTTTTCAGCTTTACCATGCCTCACAAATCAGTACTGCTAGCTGCATTAAAATAGGTACATTGAGAAGTGATACCAAGTGAAATCAAATGTTGACATGTTTTCATAAAATGATGGATTGACTGGATTTATTAATGTGTGTTTTATTATGTCCAATATATATGGCCAGGCACACCAGAATAAAATCTTTGTGCATACTTGTACTTGGCAAAATAAAGCTGATTCTGATTTATTTATATCTGTAGCTTCAAGGAAACACAAAAGGGATAGAGAAGGGGATAACACTTAAATCTGTTTCAATATGGTGGATTTTAGATTTCAGCAGTTTTGAGCTCAGCTGAATAACCATTCTGTTGCATAAAATATTTCTGGTAGTGTTCAGGCCAATATTGGATAATGTTCTGCTGAAGAGTACATATTCATTAGGGTATGACGTACTGAGTTGTCTTCTCTGATTTGCAATGTTTTTATTTGGTAATGTTACTAGGTAAATGGTGAAAATGAGGGTCTACCTTCCCATTTGAAGGTTATTTCAGATCTTTTTGTTTTTAAATTTCCTAAACGTATTTAAAAAAAACGGACATCATAGTGAAAGAATCTTATTTACTGAGTCTATTTGATGATAAAATTTTGGTTTAGCAAAATGCACTCAACGTATTGATAAAGCTCAGTAAATGCATCAACATTATCCATCTTCCAAAACCACTTATCCAAGCCTGGAGTGCATCCCAGGAAGGGTGAGGCACATGCACACTCTTATTTTAGAGACAAGCCTTCAACTACCTGCATCTCATTGAGCTTTGAGAGGAAACTCTGCAGCCACTAGGGATCAACCCCACAGCCCTGAAGATGTGAGTCCAAGAAGGCACCCACAGCCCAACCACAACATCATGTCATAGGTTTGAATAAAAAAAATTGAATAGGAAGTAATAACGATGATCAAACCAAAAAGACCTTACATTCAAACATCCCAATATATACAATAAAAAACTTATTAAAATGTCACATAGATGTTACGCTAATGGATGTCAGTGTTTATGATGGAAGGGCTCAGACTTGCCCTCATGAAGGGGCACTGACTCATTTGAAAGGGATTGGCAGGAAAACCACAGAAAGCAGATTCCACATTACCCATTGCAGCATCTCTCACAGCATTTTTTCAATCAAATTCCCTCAAGGACACAAGGTTTCTGTTAGCTATTAGCATTTTTGTCTAAAAATGTGCTGCAAATGTGCTCCAAAAATGTGCGGCAAATGAAATACTAACCTGCCCCCTACCTCTTTAGAACCATCCATGCATTTGTCTACTGTACCCCCTACTCCTCAAATGTCAATTAAACAGCAACAGGATTTAATAATTTGTTTGTACACTTATTGCGTTAAAAAAAAAACAGGATCTGCTAACAATACTTGCTTCAAAGGATGGCCACCCTCATTCTGCTCATTAACAATGAGCTGTCCATCAAAAGCTGTCATTCCTGCTGCTGAAGGTGCAGAGCGCATGCCAAGTACCTGCTGGCTGGCACTGAGGTGGGACTTTCTTGATTATCTTTGATTTGCTCTCAGATAGCAGCAGGCAGTCTAAAGGCATGTCCTGCTCCCTGTGGCAGAAATCTAACACAATGGTATTAGCAGTTTTACATCCTTATTGATCTGTTTATTAGATCAAAGCACTAAGGAATGAAAAAGTGTTGATTCAAAGGGAGATAATGCTCATTTGATCTCCAGATCACATCAAATGGCTCCAATGTACCATATTCATTTTATATTTAACACAATTCCTGTCTTAACTACTTGTCTACTATAAACTGTTTTTCCCCACAGCAGTGACATAAACAGCTTTAAATTCTGAGCTTTGCTGCAAAAGACGACGATTACTGTGTGTCTTTCCAATGGCTATTGCTACAGGAATGGCCCCTGGACATTTGGAGGGGGCTCTTTATCCCTGCATCATAAAGACAATGTTAATCTCTCATTTATGGGGGAAAACATTTGCTGCCAGTTATCTGTATGCTTTCAATAAATGTCAAAGTATAATATTATCATAAATAGATCAAGAGTAGACTGCAAAAAAAATCTTTCTGACACTTTAAGATTTGAGTCGGATTTTAGACATACTGATAGATGACCTCTAGTACAGGCTTGTTACATGCTACAGAGATTGGCATTGAGACTTATGGGAATTATTTTCCCATTCTCAGAAAATAATTTAAATATTTTCTTTAAATGATAAAATACCAAGGTGTATTGGATAAGACATTATGAAATGTTGGAACCATTATACTCATTTCTAACATTTACAAGGTAAACTCATAGTGTCAAGAGAAACTGGATGAATTTCAAACTCCTGAATAATGCACATGAATGTATTTGGGTCCTGACTTTACTCTTTGCTTTAGGGAGAATAACCAAAACATACATCTTCTGAGATGTGAGAAACATTGGCCTTGTGCCCTGGGCTGCCTGGAATGGGCTCTCGCCTCCGCTGTGACCCTGTTCAGGATAAGCGGCTGGAAGATGGATAGATGGATTATGAGAAGCTTAGACTAGTCAAGTATGAAACAAATCCATGCAATTTAAGACTAGGAGACACATGTCCTAAAATTTAAATATGGATAATGAAAATATAGTTGATGATCTTGTTGATAAGAGTGTCCCTGAAAAGGAGCAGGGGATTCCTTTTAGCTATTGCCCTTTAACTTGGAAAAATACACTGACTGAGAGACGTGCAGTATTAGAGCTGTATTTACCCTGAATTGAAACATTTTTTGACTATTTTGTGTAGTGACTTGCAAAACGAAGGACTAGAGGTCAGTTGTTAGAAGAACCAAAGGGGATTTTATTGGGGTCAAAAACCAGAGCAGGGAAATAAACAGGACAGCAAGGGGTCAAAACAGAAAGATGAGTATCTGGAAGGGCACAGGCAACAAGCAGACTGACATCAATGATCAGACTGGGGAACGCAGCACTGAGTGGCACTTATATACAGGACTAACGAGCAATTTAGCAGGTGAGTATGGTTAGCACAATAGGGTTGGGGAATAACGAGAAAGACACACCTGGGAAGAATCGGAAGGGATCTGGAGGACCAGCAGCGAACCCCTGCTGGTCACACCGGGGGAAGGATAGGACCGGTCATGACAGTGTGGTACTAAAACACAAAATTAGCAGAATCACAATTTACTGCACATTATCAGAACTGGCATATGCTTTAAAAACAAAAAACATTCATATGCCTAACCCTTCGAATATCTCCTGGACATTTATGGACCGGAAGAATGGGACAGGCAGTTTTGATGATAAACACAAAAACAAGTGTGTTGTAAATATGGAAGATACATTATTTGTTCTGGATGGAAGATTCAGAGATGGTACAGAGTTGGCTTAGTGTCCTCCATGGTTCAATGTGCAAGGTGTTGGGTAATGCCTCTCAGGGAAAGAGTCCTTAGCTGGGCCAGCTCTCTCTTGAGACGATGGGCCTCATTATTCAGAATGGAGCACAGTTTGGACCCCATTCTTTCCTCCTCCACTGCTTCAAAGGAGCCCAGACTCAGTCCTGCAACAAAGCCAGCTTTCCTCTAAAGTCTGTTCAGCCTACCAGCCTTCTTCACCTGGAACCCACCCCCCAGCAAACAGCATAGAAAAACATGACACTGGCTATGATGGACTGCTTAAGCACAGGTAACTTCACGCACTGAAGGATTTCAGTTTAAAACAGCCCAGCTTTGCTCTTATAGACTTCCTTCGTGTCGCCAGACCAGTCCGGCCTGTCAGTCATGTGAAGGCTAACAGTCCTGAGAGTACTGTACTGTTTCTACATTCTCTCCCAGGATGGGCACAGTGGCTTCTTGGCCTAGTTGGTGAGGTAATCTGTAATCCAGGCCACCGTGGTGTCCTCCACCTTGCATCCCCTTGAACTTCTCGCCTGGCTGTCGGTTCTTTAAAGCAAGCAGACGATGGCATCTGAGAACCTCAGGGCCTCTCAGGGTGTGAACAACAATAGCAACTACATGTGACAGCTCGATTTATCACTTTTTATCTCAAAAATAAAAAAGTATGTTTAAAAAAAAAAAATCATAAATGCTTAGCTTGCTGTACTTAATGTAATAATTATGCAAATGCAATGGGGATCTTTGTCAGCACAGTGAGAACTACAAACTTATGAAGCACCTTTTTTATTAGATTACTTTCTATTATGTACCTCGGCTACAGAAAACAACTGAACATTTGTATATGAGATATGTATACATAAGGGGGAAGTGCATGGATGTCTTTGAGTCAGGTGATGAGCAGGTGATGATGATATACGAGACATTTGTTTTCTTCTCAGCTCATGACAGACCAGAAAACACATCCATCCTTTTCAGAATCCTAGAGCGGACCCCCCCATTCTGATTTGCCTGGCTGTTACCCAAGGCCAAAAGCACTGCTTCTGTGTGCTGTTTGATACACCTCAAAGTTCTAATAGATTCCCTGTTCAATTCTCCCATGCCACATACCTGTTTACCACCCTGACCAAAGCAAGCACAAGTAGTAATTATACAGAATATGGTAATCATTTTGAAGAATTTAGCATATAATAGAAAATACCTGCTAATGCAGTTAGGCCACATTTATGGCATATTTTAGCAGAAACTAAAACAAGACAGCTGAATTGCATAAATCTGTCAACTGTTACAAAACTTGTAGTCAATGGACTGCTTCAGGGTCATTAACCATCTGCTTCTCTGAACTGCACTTTTCAATAAACAGACTAACAAATCACAGCCACCACGGTGACGCTTTTTCCCTCTAGAGAATAAGTGCTATGAGTGCAGAAGGATTCATCTCTGTGAATATATTAATTCTGTCCAGTAATCAAATGACCAGCAGGTATAGCTATACATCATTTCTTCAGGTATATCCTACTTCTTACTGAAATTAACTGAACATAAAGTGGCAAAGTACCTGGTTCTTTGACCACTCCTTCAATCCTGACAGACTTCAGGCGCTACACCATGCAAACTGAGGTTTTAAACTGCATCTCACTTTTAATATCTGCTTGCATATCTGATTAATAACAGATATGAAATATGCATCGTGCTACATTATCGGCTGTTTAATATAGCATCCATCACAATACAAGAGTTTTTTTTTCAAGAATTTTTGCAACTGTTATATGAGCAGGCCTTTCTGAGCCGCTTGAACATAATCCCATATATAGAGCTGGATTCAGACTGCTGGCTGCTCGGGGCAAACAAATTGCTTTGTTGGTTGAATTTGAGATGGCTTTCATCTGACTAACAACCTCTGGGAGGATAGAAAGTCTACACATTATTTAAATTTAGAATAACAGTGAGGTAGGAAATTTTGCTCTTCCTTTAACAGTAGCTTTCAGTTTTTCCAGTGCTGTGAAGTGAACTGTTGTTCTTGTGGATAAGAGTCAGGCTAAATAAATGTTTTTATAGTTCCTGCTTGTCAGAGACATGTTGCTTAATTGGCCTGTTGTGAGGTACAGAACAAAGGCTCCTAAACATACCACAGGACAAGGCCCTTCAAAACGAGTCTAAAGCACTCTGCATTTAACAAGCAATTTGGTAGAAATGAAAACAAACCAGCCTGAGTATAAATAACAATACTAAGTTTGTGCCAGACGTTTGTCCACCGCTCCCATTGCATGCTTGTTCGCACCACAGCTATCAGCCATGCTGGCTATTCTGGTCCAATCGGTCCAGCGACAGCCAGCAGGCCATAGTTATACAAAGCAAACATGACCAGAAGCAAGCTGCAGAATATACAGTGAACACATAACTAATGACTCGTTTTCAATCAACTTGCATTATTTTACAATTAATGAATGTATAATACTCTTTACATGTATAACTCAATTATAAAAGAATGCCATAAAATATGCTGAAATATGGTTTATTGTCCTCCCATCTCTTCTTTTCGTTACTGAATTGTCTATGCACAATATATATATCCATCCATCCATCCATCCATCCACTTTCCAACCCGCTTGTCCTGCTGC
>JAABNY020000095.1:25554285-25569094 GCA_015164015.2 Brevimyrus niger
ACACACACACACACACACATTATTTTCTCAAACTGGAGTCCTGAAGCCTCAATTTTAAGTGATTTGCCTTAGTTACATAACACTTTAAATTATTTGTTTAATTAAACTTGCTGTTTTCAGTGTACAATTTTGAAAAATATATTCATGAAAAACATGTTCAGCTTAGTTGCACGAATAAAATAGAAACTTTCAAACTGCTCTCAGGCAATTTTTTTAATTAGTTGCTTAGTACCATAATTAACGTAGTACTGAAAACTGAAAATTGTATAATTGTAGTTGCACTTTGCACCACCTGACAGTGATTAAGGGAATTGCAGTAAAAAAATTATAATAGAAATTAAATTATTGCAGCGTAGGATACACTCGTGAAGTCCTGTAAGCCATTGCACGTGAAACACATGCAGACCAAAAGTTTTAGTTCATACACGTCTATCCACTGGTGAACTGGCCATCCAATCCCTAGTTTTCATGCAATGATCAGTGACAGTCATGGTGAATTCGTTGTTAGTTAAGTTTACATGTAACGTATACACATCGCAGAGCATGTGAGCGGATCAGAGCGGAGCGGAATTTGGTCAGAGCGCGGAGCGATTTTTTAATTAAGGTTGGAGCGGTCGCTTTGTCTCGGTCCAATTTCGCTCCGATACCGCTCACACTGACACTACGTAAATTCTACCCAGAATTTATTAGGTTTTATTACAGTTATCAAGACTGTTACATAAATTGGCCGAGATGGAATTTGCAAAGTATTTCACAAAGAAAACTGATAAATCATACAAGTGTACTATTCTTATCAAACGTATAAAAGACAACGTACAGCAAGAACAGCAATGTGGTGAAACTGTTTCAGTGAGTAAAGATTCACTTTGGAATCACTTTTCTCAGAAACATGAGAGTGTGCTACGCGAACAGGCGGAAGCCAGAGCAAAACGCGATCAAGTTTTATATGGTTATAGCATATCAAGTCTATAAAGTAAATTAAAGTATAAAAGCCTATAAAGTAAACATTAGTAATCAAATAAATTCGTTTTGTCATTCAAAGTAGGTTTTTTTATTTTATTTCACGCAACGCTTTACGAAATTTCATTTTATAGAGAAGCAACAGCAGCATCAACAATTTTTGTTAGGTATTTAAAACGTGCCTGTATATTCTTTAGGCTATTAAGCCCACTGATTTATTTTTAAGTCTATTTTTGTGTGGAATGCTATTTCCAAACCTGCCCGTTGTTTGCTTAGAAATAAATATTTTCTGAGTGGCAATGTTGCCGTTGCTCATATTTCTTTATGATGAAAGGTTTCGGTTTAAGGTGACATTTGTTAGACATGCTAATTATTTGACCCTCTTTTAAATCGGAGCGAACGTGGAGCGATTTGACTGGAGCGGGAGGAAATTTTAGTGGAGCGAGGAGCGGTGCTGAGCGGAGCGGCTTAGCGCAAATTTGAGCGGAGGAGCGGGCGGAGCCAACAGTCTCATCAGCGAGGATCGGAAATTCTCACCGCACCGCTTCGCTCACATGCCCTGACACATAGATACATTTTAATAAGATTTATGAATAGAAATATATTTTTTTCATGATAAGCAAGTTCTACTATATTATAACGTTAGGTTTTCAGAACAGAATTAGGCTTGAAAAAATATTTTAGAGCCTGACTGTTATTTTACTGAAACGACACTGCGAATAAAGACATGAATATTAAAATAACATGTTGGATCTGCTTAACCATAAGCTAGCTACGACTGGAGTGATGTGGGCCAAATCAATCTATATAATTATATTTTAGAGTTTAATGTTTATAGAGTTTAGTCTAGTATTCGCCAATTACAAAATCCAAATTTTTTTAACCTAGAGTTATTATTGTCACACCTAGCCAAGGACTGAGACAGAGATCCAGATATGCAGGGGGCAAAGGAATTTTATTGTCCTGACGGACAGGAGAAGAGACGGAGCGGAGCAGGGGCTCCTTAGCTCGGAGGCTAAGGTAGCGAGTTGGAATCGCTCCGCTTAGTGCGATCGCGAAAGCCGGTGCCGAAGGGGTGTTCAATAGCCGTAGTCGTTGTCCAGGAGCGAGGATCAATACCGGGGGAATCCGTCCGACGTACAGACGAGAGAACCAGGCACACAAGGAGGGGAGGACACCCTGTGGGTGTGACAATTATCTTATCACAGTAACATGGAGCCTTTAAAAGGTGTTAAACCCATTTAAATGACCACTGACATGTATGCAAACATGTTTTGTAATTTGCTACTTGCTAGAGGACATTATTTATTGAAAAACAATATGCATGCTAACATAAGCGCAAGTCATAAATCACTGTATGTATTCCTGGAGAGAAGTTAATAGAGGGCCTGCTACACTTCTGATGCCTCAGTTAGAAAACGCATATGTGTATAGCCAAACTAGACATGTAGTCCTAATTTATACCTGTGTAACTGTGTGAACCTTCACTACATGGGAAATATATGCATTTTTCATTTAAGCATTTTAGGGGACTAGTAGCTAATTGTTACTTAATAAATAATTGAATTAATTTATTTATTTGCTTTTGTGCTTGCTTGTCAATTCTGTTAAACCTGGTATGAATGTGACATTAAATGACAATGTCTTTGGTATATGCTCTGTAAAGAGTGACTTATAATACAGATACTTTCTGCAGTAGCTTAAGGCAGAAACACTGATCATTCGCAGCCTAATGACTGGCACACAGCTGTGAAGCCCTGAAGACGACATGGACCATCTCCCCCAATGACTCTTTCGGCTAGTACGTCACGAGCTAAACTAAAATAATTTGCAATAAACAAACAAGCAAACATAAGTACGCAGTCTGTGTACAGCTACTCTTAACAAAGAAATGATGTCGAATCAACACGATCCACAATACAAAATGTCAACCCAAATCCCTCTTTTTTGCAAAACCTTTACTATTTATTTAACTCTAACCATGATTACATCTGAATAAAATCTCAGTGATTATGCTGTTTACATAAATGTCATATTTTAATTACTTATATGATGCACAGATTTAATTGTTGATTCCGAACTTCATTTTGAGCCCTTTTTCTGTTCCATTTCCTGATTATAAAAAGCAGGGAGTGTAGCAGTCCTTCACGCCATCCACACTGTCATCCATTACAGGACAGAACCACAAGTGGACAAAGTAGGGTAGAGGAGAAAAACAGGCCGCTTCCAGCCATAATCCAGCTCAACCTGGACATTATGTGGTTCAAACAGAAATTCACGAAAAACACAACACGGGGAGCTGGCAGCTCTGAAAGCGTTCTACCACTCAGGTTAAAAGTAGGCGTCTGGAACAAGTCAGTCATTTAAGTTTGTCTCTTGGAAGAGAGAAAAAATAGGCTGTGGGGTGACTCACTGTGTGTGGGAGCAGCGGACAGTGACGATATGTGTGTGTGCAGTAGCTACAGTTAAATAGGAGCGGCAGTGATTAGGGAATCACTGTCAGCTGTGACAGCTCAGCTTGTTCGCTAGCTTAATTTGCCCGCTGCAGCGAGGCACCATGAGACGAGGACAGCATAGAATTCTGAAATTAGAGTCGTGATTTCGTTAAACCCAGAACCATACTAGATAGCAAATAAGCAGCAAGGTCAAATTCCGGACAACTTGCGGTAATAGCCTGACCAGCAAGTATCAAAATAAATATAACCATGTTTTTTTTTTCCCCCAAACTGAGCTAAGGAGATGTTTACAGTCGGTTATCCAACTAATGGGTTGTCTGAATATTAGTACTCGGGGGCCCACAGCGATGGCCAGGTACCTGTTTTCTGTCAGGCATTTTTGGCAGTCAGGGTGGGGGGTGGGAGCTGGACAGGATGACAGTCCATTGCAGGGCACATGCAAAACCACACACCCTGGGGATATTAGAAACAGCAGTTCAGCTAACTGCATGTCATTGGACTGCTCACGAGATGCCAGGACATCCATACTCACAGAGCGGAGGCAGGATACAGACCCTTAGCCCTGGCGGCATAAGACGACAGTGCTGGCCGCCAAGACACTACGCCACCTAGACTTTAAGTCAATAGTGTTCCAGTAAAGTACGACGCTCCTTCTAATTCTTCCTACAGCGATGCAAAATCTGCTTAATATACAAGCTGAATGAGTAATCTGCAGAGAAGTAACTCCCAGGAAGACGTAAGTGAAAATAACACACTTTAGATTGCATTTCCAGATTGTGAAGAAAAAAAAAACAGAAATGTATTGTTGGTTTATGCACAGTGCCAAAATCTGGAGCATTCTGCTAATTTTTTGCATTGCAACCCAGCAGAATCAAAATAAAAACAAGGGCCTAACCCTGATAACATCTCCAACTGCACTAAATTGTTTACACACCGCTGAGGGATTGCTGTTTATGGGGGGGTGGGGGGGCTTACCAGTTTGTGTAGAGAAGCTGGGACAATGTGCATTCCCCCCACAGATAAGAAGGTTTGTTTCCTTGTCATTGGAGAGGCTACCATATGTGGGTGTGTATGATCAATATTACTCATTTCCGCACTAGTTAAACTGCTTACCGATGACTCACTTCTCATGTAGGTATGTGCTGCCCCAATGTGGCAGATGAAACTTTCAATCGCATTCAGATGTGTTAGCTGATATCTGAAATGCAAGGTGTCTGTGAAGCTCAGTACCTTGAAAAGCAAAGAATGCTGTCTTCTTCTTTGGTAGCGGCTAAACAGAAATATTGCTTGTATTGCACTGGTAGTTATACTAGTGCATCATTTGTATGCTGATGGACAGATCACTCCAGGTCGGAGGAATAGCTGCTCAGAGGAGCAGATGATGTCCTCAAGACGGCTGTCAAAACCAGGCAAAGTTATAAAGTACAAACCACCCTACAGAGCTTAAAGAAGTCTAAAAATAATAAAGCCAAAACTTTGGTATAGCAACTTGTGTTTACATAAGCAATACAAAAGAACAAAACTTTACAAATTTTTACTGGATTTTAATTCCATCTATGCATGATATGACATTATCTGTTTTATAGTTATACACCGAATAACATGTCATATATAACCAAAAACTGAATTAAAATGGAAGTTTACCCTGAGGAAAAAGACACATATTCCATATTGCTGTTACATTTGAAATTTGGAACAAAATTCATAGAAAATTAAGGAAGCTTGGTTTCCAGTTGGCACAAATTATGTGCACAGCACAATAAAAATGCAAAATTTCCTTTTTTTATTATTGTTCAAGTATTAGCAGGAAGATATACTAATTTTCTACACAGTAATGCTTCATGACTGTTTAAAAACACAGACTGATACCAACTTGCCACTGAACTGCTGTGTTTCCCCAAGTTACACATACACAGGACATGCAGAAGTTTTTCAAAGCATTTGGTTACAGTTCAGCAATGGTCCCCTGCTGTCAATTAAACCATGCTTTGGGGGGCATATTTATAAAATGCTAATCTAACAGTAATAATATTACAATGGTGATCTCTTTATGGTCAGTTTTATATTATTTATTATCGATTAAATGCAGTGTTTTATACATCCCCCCCAAAATCCAAAATGACCATTGCTTCAGGAGTGGTTATTTTAAGACTGGATAATTTGTAGTTTTACAACCAATGTCAAATATACATAGATTATATGGCCAGAAGTACACTGACTGGCCACTTTAGTAGGTACACCTGTTTAACCGCTTGTTGAAGCAAGTACCTAATCATTCAATTATATGTCAGCAGCACAGTGATTAAAATCATGCAGATACAGATAAGGTGTGACAAGACATAGCTGGAAGAAGGACATGGGAACAAGATTTGGGGCAAAACCTACTGGGGCTTTATTCATTAGCAAACATGCCAGGGATGACATCAATGGTAGGACTGGGGAGGACAAGACATTATAACACCACTAACGAGGGAGCAGACGAGAGGCGGAAGCCGAGCTTCACATCAGAAGCGTCAGTTAATGTTCAAATCAAACACCAGAACGTGGAAGAAAGGTAATGTAAGTTGCTTTGAACGTGGCATGGTTGTTGGTGCCAGACAGGCTGTTATGAGTGCAGGCAGTCCCGCGGTGAAGAACATCCCACTTACAGACGGATCATACTTATGAAAAGACTGCTATAAATCTGATAATATTAAAGATTTTAGTTAAATCAATGGTTCGCAGTAAGTTACAGACTCACTACCTTGTAACGCTCATGAAAACATTGTGCAGCTTCAGTGATCTGCTGGCTCAAGGAACAGTAGAGTTGGAGAACTGTATGTAGTTACATGTCAACATGGACTGATGTCTCTGAAGAATGTTTCAAGCACCTTGTTGAATCTATGCAACAAAGAATTAAATTAGTTCTGAAGGCAATGGGCAGGGGTCCAATCTGGGATTAGGAAGGTGTACTTAATTAAGTGACCAATGAGTGTATGCAGATATGCCTATGAGTTAGAAGAATTAGCTTATTAGGTGACATCCATTGCTGACACAGATGTATGATGAAGCACACAGCTGTGAAATCTCCTGCAACAAACCAAATCAGTGCACCATATTTCTGCAAGTGAAGTGAGTGACAAGGTAAACATGCCTGGGAGCAAGTTCAGTTGCAAAGACACAGCCACACAAGCTCACAGACAGTGGCCTGATTGCCCAACATCCAAACTCGTTCTGAATGGCAGCAAATCTCACCAGCAATGTTCCAACATTAACAGAAAGCCTTTCAAGAAGCGGAGAGATTAGTATGGCAGCAATGAGCTGACCAACTTCTTATTAGTTCCCATGGTTTTGGAATGAGATGTTGGTTAAGCTGCTGGCCTCATACTTTTGGCCACATTCTGAATTTTTTTACCTTTATTTGAAATTATTTAGATAGCTCTTCATTTCCCCAACAGGGAACATGTATTGGAATTTAAGATTATGATGGACTTTACTGATCCCAGGGGGAAATTCTAGTGCACACGGCACAAAATATGTATTTATCACCAGTGAATTTCTATACACTGTTCTATCTTTGTCTAAGACCAAACGTCCACGTTCTTACTAACTGCATGTAACAAAAAACAGGGATGCATGGAAAGTCAGCCAATGTCTAAGTCACAGTAGGCATCCAACAACACAGTTTGTTTTTCATGTATATGGGCTAGTAAAGTTGCCCTATAGCACCCTTTATAAATAAAAATGGAATGACAATCAAAACACACACACATATGCACTCACATACATGTGTAAGCATAGGTACCTGCCATTGCTACCTAAGAAAGCACAGCGATCTATGCAGAAACTCACTTAAATGAAGATGATCCATGACTGAAGGGGTTATGCTGGAAATCAATATATAAAATACCAGCCTCTTGCCGATAAATGAGGAGGTGACTCCACGTTTTGCTCAATACTGGCACAAGCCATGAAAAGCAGAAGCCTAGGTGAGGCAGCAGTCACCCCCAGCGTGGTCATTCTGCCCTATAAGCAGTGTATTATGCACTGGTTTCTGCAGTCTTAAAAAAAACGTACAGCTTGATATCTTTGAAATTTTCTATAGCAGGTGCCCGGCATTTGACTGGCATGCTGTGCAGACCATCCCCTGCCCCATAATCTACCTCGTGCTGCCTGGCATGCGGTCCAGACTGTCCCTTGCCCTATAATCTGTCTGCAGCTGCCTGGCATGCGGTCCAGACTGTCCCTTGCCCTATAATCTGTCTGCAGCTGCCTGGCATGCTGTCCAGACTATCCCCTGACCCGTAATCTGCCTGCAGCTGCCCAGCATGCAGTCCAGACTATCCCCTGACCCGTAATCTGCCTTGTGCTGCCCGGCATGGAGTCCAGACTATCCCCTGCCCTATAATCTGCCTTGTGCTGCCCGGCATGCAGTCCAGACTATCCCCTGACCCGTAATCTGCCTTGTGCTGCCCAGCATGCAGTCCAGACAATCCCCTGACCCGTAATCTGCCTCGTGCTGCCCGGCATGGAGTCCAAGCTATCCCCTGCCCTATAATCTGCCTTGTGCTGCCCGGCATGGAGTCCAGACTATCCCCTGCCCTATAATCTGCCTTGTGCTGCCCGGCATGCAGTCTACACTATCCCCTGACCCGTAATCTGCCTTGTGCTGCCCGGCATGCAGTCCAAGCTATCCCCTGACCCGTAATCTGCCTTGTGCTGCCTGGCATGCTGAGAATTAAATAAGTGATTATGGAAGATGGATGGATGCATTTATATGCAATATATATTTTTATTACTGGGCCACTGTCAGTCTGCCACAGGAGAGTGTAGTGTTATCAGAAGACATGCACTTCTTCCAATCAGATAATAAAACTCCTTAGTCCCACTCGAGTTGCCTAATTGTCTTGCCAATACTTCACATTCCTGGGGAATTGTGTGAAACATAGAAATTGGAGATTGAATGTCCTGTTCTGCTTTTAGATTAAACTGTGTACTGCTATATACATTCAATCAGTTACAACCCTGATTTCTTTATAAAGACAATGAGCTCAAAAGGTTTAATGTCACTCTTGTTTGGTATGCTCTGTCAAAATCACATTACTTTTATATTTCCTGGTATATTGACAAATTTTAATCAGGTACAACAGAGTGGTACAGTATGAACATTGTAACGGCACATTATGTTATGTGTCTGAAGAAATAATTAAAAATTTGAATCAAGTTAGAAATGAAATAGGTGTAGGGAAAAGTAATTGGAAACTAAATATTTGCTACAGATCGGTAATCCCTTTGCAAGTTTTAATTTTTTATCTAGACTTTTATTTACAAGTTGCATAGTCTTCAGATTTAATCAGTTTTTTATTATGCTAAGTAAAGTTATATAAGTGTCTCTGAAATTCCAGCAGAGCCTTCTAGAAAAGCCCCTTAGGGACATTTTTAGGGGCAAAAAGATAAGAAGGTAAAGGTAAAATATTAATGCTAATTAAACTTCCTTCTGTCCAGGAGACTGGAAGATAAAAATCACCCTTTAACTTTAAGTCTGTTAATATAATTAATTAAAAACTTAATTTAAGTTAAAGGTTTTATCTAGGATGGAATATAAACATTAAATGCATATGTAAATTCTGCTTCTGTCCAATTAAATGGCAACAAGTCAAGTAGCACATGCCTTGATTTCTCGCAAGCCAAACTCAATATAGCAGATAGCTGACCCTCAGAGTGAAGATTAATAAAGTATTTGATCTCTGTGTTTTTACGCTTGGCTTTAATTGGGTAAAATTAGTCTAAATATTAATACACAACTTTACTAAAACACTAAAAGGTCATTGAAAGGTAGTGTATTCCCCTTTAAACATGTGTGATCAACTTTGGGATGACACAACACTACACCATAACTCTGCTCTATTAGTTCCAGAAATCACTGAAATTACAAGAACTGGTCATTTAATGTGATTATAATTGTCCCCAAGGATACATGATAAATCAAATTTGAGACAGTATCCCTTGAGATTTACTCATAATTTTTCTATGATTAAGTAGATTTATCATCATGACAAGACTCAAACTAAAAGCATTTTACTGTAAGTATTTTAATATCATATCTTTCATTGGAAGATGGATGAATAGATATATTTTTCAGAATTATTTATCCTTCTCTCTGGTTGTTAAGCTGTATGTGAGACAATAATGAGGTTGCTCTTAGAAGTGGCCGGAATGGGGAGAGGAGTTCGGCGATCCTGGGGAGCAGGCTTGCTGCTCCTTCATGAGAAGACAGCGATACTGGCTTAGGTATCTGTTAAGGATGCCCCTGGCTGTCTCCCATTGCAGCTGATCCAGAAATGTCTCTCACTGGAAAAAGGCCATAGGGCTAACCCAGGAACTGCTGGAGGGATTGTATGTCCCAGATGGATCTTCCCAAAAAATCGATGGATAGTCTATCATTATTATACCATTAAAAGGAACGCTGGAGTAATTTGGTGGTACAGCCAAGCATTTTTCTTATACTGTGAAGGTTCTATATATAATGTATTTGAGGTATAAAAATAGATACATTGTACAGAAGGCACTTTTGAAAATTTATTTTCACCAAAAATGTCCCCAGAAGGTTGTGAATGACATGTTGAAAGAGGTAGGAGTAGCTGGTCCATAGGTGAGTCCCTGACAGTGCACATCATCGGCAGTAGTGTCAGCGCTGCAGAGGACGACTGCAGCAGCAATAATAGCTCGTCCAACTCAGAGAAGTTACTAGCCAAAGGTCGTTCTCCAGGAGCACTTTGGAGAAATAGAGGAGCACATTCTCATTACCTTTCCAACAAAAAAGAAAAACAAACAATTTTTCATCATAGACATATGTCTGAATGTGCTTTGCTCAGGGAACATTCTGGAAAAGGTTATCCAGATTCATTTTAGACAATGTTACAGAAACTGACAGGTGGAGTACCAAAGAGCTTTGCAGGAAAAAGGACAATTTGAAGAGTTTAAGCTGAGTTGGTCATCATCCTTCATACAAAGCATACTTCATTAGTATAACTAATCTATTTTCCATAAATCAAAGTCACTGTTTGAAAAACAATGATTTCAGTGTCTCATTTGAATGGTCTCAGTCTTACGTCAGTATGTTGTAATATTATAATAATTCAGGGACTTGAAGAATTCTTGCCTTGTTAGAAGTTTCTGTCCCCTCAGTGAACAAAAGGTCCTAATGACCACACCATTAATATTCTGATTGTCCATTAGTTTGAGGACCTGACTGTCCAATACCTTGAAGGAGATTATTAGGAACCAATATATCTAAGTAAACCAATACATCTAAATAAAACAATATGGCTAAGTAAAACAATAACCATAACATCTGATCAGAGACTGGTTTATCACCCCCTTCAAGCAAACCCATTGCTTGGTTCAGTACTTAAGGAAGGGTCCACAAAACAGTCAGTAGACTGAAGCCCTACATGGTAGGTTTGATTAGCGCACTTACCGTGTGTAGCCATGTGGCACTTTATAATCAGAGCTCCCACATAGTGCTGCATGATTAGCATCTGTAGCCAAACCTTTCCTGCAGTTACTTTGTGCACACTCAGCTAAGCTATGTACCACTTTTACTCTGTAATACTTGTGATTGACATGATGTAATTATAGAACAGTGTGACTACTTAGATTGGATTTTGATTAGATTGGTCTCTATGCTTTGTTATATTATGATTGATGTACATCTTGTATAATTTGGAAATAAATCTTGTTTTGATTGCATCTTGGATGTCTGAAACGGCTAACTCAAGTATATTCTATGTAGATGCAGTTGCACTGATCTGGCTGGGACACAGTATATGCTAGATAACGGAATAAGGCGAATGACTCTAGGCGTTCTGACCATCATTTGGCTCGGGTAACTTTATTAGTTCACTTGGTTAGACTTAATCGCTGGACCCAACTAGTCGATTAAGGTGACATTGTCTTAGTTTGTAGCAAGCCCTCAATTACTGAACTGAGACCAAACAAGAATAACCAAAAACTGTCCAAAAACTGTTTCTTAAACAATATGTAAATAAATCAGGATTTAATTAGGTTTAGCTTAAAAGGGTAAGTAACTTTTTTCTGGAGAGTTCAGAAGGGCCTACATGCATTCAGAGCCTTTGGCTGCCCAACAGGATTCTGTCATTGGGCAAGTGACAGTGAAGCTTTCAGAAACCACATTGTATTTGTCTTTACAGCTTGAAGATAATTATAATAATTTAGTCTGGTCAAAAGTCATAAGTCATCTAATCTACACTGCAGGGATTCTGATTAGTGTATATTTATTGCAAGATATTATGATAAAATGTTGTATTTCCATAGAAGAAACTATAAAAATATAGTCTATTCTAATAGTAAGAGCATGAAGACTTGCTGTTGGGTGCAGGATGAAGCAAAACCCGAGAGTAGCATCAGAGGTCCTCTGGCTCACTCTCCCAGTCGGGCAAGTTGGAGTTGGCCGGGAGCTGCCCCAACAAGGTGCTTGGTAGCACATTTTCAAACCGCTTACAGAGATGTCGTATTGAGCAGCCGGTCATAAGCAGAATGGAGCCGTAAGACTGCTGCTCTGGGCATTTTTTTACTCGTTACAGCCAGTGGTCCCGAGGCATTCTCTGACTGGCAGTGACAATGGTGAGAGTGGCCCTGCGGAGAGCAGGACGGGACCACAAGGATGCACACTGCAGGCTTCAGAATTCAGAGCCTCCTCCCCTCTCCCTTCCACCGCCACTGTTTTGTCTCCACACTGATCAGATGCATTTCCAGTGGTGTTAAATACCTGGCTGCCCTGGGCTCCATGAGCTCCTCTATGCTACAGATACACCCCTCCTATGCATCCTCGTTGGCTAACTTGACTTTGCTTTACACATCAGAGGCTGGGGTAGTGTGTGGGTCAGCGGCTTTGGACGCTGTGTCCATAATAGGAAGGTTGCGGGTTCAGATCTCATAGCTGGCATTTCACTATTGGGCCTTTGAGTGAGGCCTTTAACTCCAAACTGCTCCGGGGACTGTCTGACCCCACTTTCTCAAAAATGTATGTCGCTTTGGATAAAAGGATCTACTTAATGTAATTTAGATCCTGAGAAGGAGGAGCTGCATGTCTCCCATCTCTAGCAATTAGCAATCCGCAGACCAATTTATGTGAAAGCTTGGCCTCATATAGCATTTATGCACTGTGCAAAAAAGGAGCGTAAGGATAATTATAGCTTGTCGTAAGACAAAGCCAAGATGTTTTTTTTTTCTTTTCAAAGTTATATATAAATAAGTTACTCATATCTCAGAAAAACAGGGCCAGTGATAGTAACATGGGAACTGCACGGGATTCCATAGTCCCTCTGAGGGTGAGAGATTAAAAAGGACAAAAAAGAGTTCTGACACTGGACATGAATAAGCTATTTGATAACGAGAAAAGGAAAAAAAAATCTGCTCAGAATGTTATGAATTATTTCTGCACTCAACCTGCAGAGAAGCCTGCCTTTCATCTCTGATTGTAGTGGCAGGAACACTCCTCTGGTAAAAAGGAAGGGATGGAGAAGGAGATGCAGAAGCGGCATAACATATCAATGCTGTTAAGCTGGAGCCTGCTTAGCTTGCCGCGTGTGTGCTTTTGCATTCCCCTTCTCTTTCGTCAGCTTCTGTCAGAGTTGAAAGAATAGGCCATAAGAGAGCAATTTGACCTACTGAGGCTTATTAAAGTGCTCGAAGCAAATTTTACATGAATCTGTTTGCCAGTGGTTGCATAAGCAGCCCAGCGGAACGGCAAAGACTAAAGAGTGAAACGAGTGTCGAATTTGCAGAGAGAGGAGGAGATGACCTACCCTCACAAATCAGAGCAAAGAATAACCTTGCCTGTAGGTATTGCTGAACAATGGCACAAATATTACAAAACGTAATTCTAAGTGTTGTGTTTCACTAAAACCGTGGGCTTTGTGTTGAATATCAGAGTGTGGTGGACTTCTTTCATGAGCCACTGAATCACTATGCAGGTTGCCATTTCATGAAATGTTACATAAGAGCGGTAACAGAATGACATTGGGGCAAGACTTACTAGTGAGGCACCTAGTATCAAGATGAATGGTGTCAATTAGCACTGAACATGTTATGCTATGTCACAAACGTACAGGAAAGTGACAAATTTACAACAAAGTTAAGCAGGCATCAAGAAACTAAATGACATTGCAAATTATGTACAAACATACAATATATATATATATATATTTAGACATACATATATTCATATAGCACGTTATATATATGGCTGCAGAATCATTTAATAAAAATATTAAACATATTCATTAACCAATTTACTCAAATTTAGTTTAGAAGCCCTATTAAAAAAAAATATCATGCTAGCCATGCTACCCAGTAAGTGTTCTGAACTGAAGCTTTTCTAAGAATGTGTTTTATCCATTATTTATAGGGGTATTACATCACCCCCAATGCCCTCTTTTCTGAACATTAATCGCATGACTTGAGCCCTCACAGAAGTAGCCATTCAATCATCCGGCTGGTGAGTGTGTAAATAATATAACGAGCTGTTAAAACACATTACTGCATAGGATTCTATTGTTTCTCATGTATTCTTGGCAGCCAATCCAGGTTCGCCTGAAGATAGTGAAGACCCAAAACAAATGTTCTCCCCTGTAATATTTCATACAAATTCTGTGTGATATTTAATAGCCTGAAATAGAATTCAAGATGTACTGCATTATTAACTCACTTCCATACTTGGCAGGCCTGTCCACACTATCCTGAGTTAAGAATCCTAAATAATATATAAGAACTGAGAATCATAAAAAGGTTAGAAAAGAAGGCGACAGCACTACATTTATCCATCAATGCACCTTACAACAACTTATCCTGATCAGGGCTGAGAGGCCCTGGAGCCTATCATGGGCAGCACAAGGCTGGAGAACATCCTACATGGTATGTCATGCAAATAGATGACACAAAAACACCAAGCTGATTTGGAGATGCCTATTCATTTAACTGCATGTCTTTGGAGACCCATGTGACAAGAGAAGAACATGCAAACTCTATACACACACACACACACACACAAGTTGGTCTTCCTATACAGATGGGGACTTTCCATTCATGCTCCCATTCTATGGGAAACCCTAAAACCAATCACAACACCCTTAACCTCTACCCATCCCTAACCTTAACCATAAGTAACCAACCCAAAAACAAGACTTTGGCATTTTTACCTTTTTGATTGCATTCACAGATTTTTATAAAACTATCCAAATGGAGACCTCAAAAATGTCCCCAAAAGTAGGGAAATTTCAGGGTTTACTACACTTTGGCGACAATTTGGTCCTGAAATGTGATCTATGCAAACCTACACACACACACACACACACACACACACACACACACACACACACACACACACACAC
>JAABNY020000095.1:25579143-25598965 GCA_015164015.2 Brevimyrus niger
ACAGGCCACACTGCACCGCCCCTTTTTATATACAGGCCACACTGCACCGCCCCTTTTTATATACAGGCCACACTGCATCGCCCCCTTTTATATACAGGCCACACTGCATCGCCACTTTTTATATACAGGCCACAGGACACATTCCTTGGGACACAGTGGTTATAGCCCCCTCAAAGGTCATGACCGGCCGAGGCTGGTAGCTCCTATGAACTTCCTCTGGAGGACCTGGTGGCCGCATGCTGTGCTCATTGTCCCGTCTCCATCCAGAACGGGCTTCCTAGCTAGAGGATTTCTTGCAGCTGCTCCCTGGAGGTTGCGTTTTGGCTGTTTTCCTGCAGTAGACCCCTGTCCCGGGCGTGTGCTTGCCTGCAAACCCAGTCGGTATACTAAAGTCAGCCCGTAAAATACCGTACTGCACCAGTACAGATATTTCCGTTTCCCAGTTTCCATGTCGTTGCCACTGCGTCTCGTGTGCAGACTCTGCTCTGCCAGAAAGGCTGGGAACGGATCAGGTCACAGCACAGACAGCCTCTCGGGGTAACTGCTCACGCTGAAAAGTCTCAGCTGAGCACAGAAAAACCCCTTGAAGTTGAATGGCTTCACGAGAGTTTCCCCGCCATAGACAGGCTTACACAGGGTGAATCCGGGCTCATTTTCTCTCTGACTTACACTCACTGACGACAGTCTCCCGGCAGAGCACTGCACGCACATGCTCAGTGAAGCCATCCCCAAGCTGCTGGCTCTGCCCAGCACACACACACGCACACACGCGCACGCACGCACACGGCCCTTCACAGTCTCTCAAGGGACACGTTTGCACTCGCGTCGGGTGAGGGTGCAGACAGACATCTTGAAGCATTTCAACAGTCTGGAGCTCTGAATTCTATTTTTATATGTAGTTAGTCAATATAGCAACCTGTGTCCCTGTATCCCTGTCAGCCAAGACGGAGCCTGACAGATGATTGTAAGTGAACTATGCTGTTCTGCATGGCGGTTAATGACCCTCCAAGCACTGCTTCATTATTGAGCTCTTTTGGTCACCATAACAGTGAAGCACAAGCAGACACTCCTAGAATAAGCATTGCACTGTACTATAAAACGGGATATAAGGGATTATAAGTGCTGGGAATGTGCGGGAGGCATCAACACTGTGATACAAGGGGGGGGGGAGAACATCAGAACGCTTGACAAATGTTTCATTTCTTGGCAGAAAATACTGGAAGCACCAGCGACACCGATCAAAGGCCAGTGACGACGGATCCCGGCGATTTTGGAGGATGCGGGCGGCTGAGTCGCCGTCCCGGGGAAGCCAGCGACGTTTACAAGCTGACTCCCCCTGCTGGGATACCGTCGGACCCGGCGCCGTCACACTGTACACGTTTGTCTCTCTTTTTGAAGCAGTCACAGCTAGCGGAAGGCATCGGGGTGAGAATCAACGTCAGTTCTACTGAACAGGATGTCCCGGGGAGCTTGGTTAGACTATTATGGTATGTTTCCGTTGAGCTGTGACTGACGCGCATTAAACGAAGCCCTTGCTTCACCGCAGACTTACGCTCACTTGCCGAGCCAACATCGCATGACCTCCCTCTCTCGTTATTTATTTACCTGCGCCTCTACCTGCACCTCCGTTAATTGCGTGACGCAAACGGGCTACATCCCATCTCGCTAAATCGGCACCTCTGCCGCTCCGCTCACAGACGCGGCTCCCCTGCCGGGAATCTTTGTGGTTATGAGCGCGGGTCACTGACTGTTACGCCCCCTGCTGCACACACCCTGCGTTGCCACGCTCCAGTTCCCGTCGGAAGGTCGCCGCTCATACTGTGCGGAGGGATCTTGGCACTTTGCTCTGGGATTGCAGGCTGGGAGTCGTTCAGATATCCAGGGGCACCAGAGAGCGTGTGACACTGACTGAGGGGCTGTGGGGACCTCATGTGACATATAGTCCCCATTTCTTACTGTCCTGCTGCAGATCAGTACCCCAAGACGCGCATGTGAACAGCCTATGACAGCTCCTGCCTTGGTCAGCATTTTGTGTGCAAAGAGATAACAGGAAGTGCTCTTTTTGGGTTATAAAAATGCTTAGCGGTCATGTCGAGTAACAGATCACACAACTGGCAGCTTGACGGAAATGATGCATTTGATGGTTTAATTTGGGGGCTATCTTTATAGTAACCAGTAATTAGATGGGAGCAGGGTGCTGATTTGATTACCCCTCGCTGGTAGAAATCGATTTCTGCACAGCAGCTCCCGGGAATGGAAATAACTCGACTGACGCGCCGAACCCCTTTGTTCAGCTGCGGCTGAAAATGCTGAACTCGGACCCAAAGGAAGCAGGTGGGACGCTGCAGTGTTGATCGGGACGGAGGTGAGCAGCGGTTCCACACTGCCTGCTCCTGGCGGATGAGAGAGGGTGCCTTTTCAATTCTGCTCAATAAAATGTTAAACTGCGTCAATCCTCCCGGTCACCTGTACTTCATGTGATTGTGCCTTTTCTTCTCCCGCTATGATGTCTGAGAGAGATCCCGCACCCACCGGATTAGTCTCATCCTCTGATTCTTCCCGGGGCCCCTCGGGGTATCACACCATCACCGGTTCACTGCGAAAGCACGCCAAGCGTAACGGCACGGTCCACGGCGCCTTGCCCGCCCGCGTGCTCTCCAGGTGAGAAGCCAGCACGGTAGACGGGCAGCGGGAACGGGCCGTATCAAAGGGTTGAAGACACGGTGGGTTTTTTTTTTTTTTTCCGGCCGTACACCCGTCCACAGAATCCTTCACGGTCTCAAGACGGCTCAGAATCTCATTATTCGCCATAGTAACGTGAACGTCTGCGGACCACGCTGGACACAAAGCAGACACAGGCCCTGACGCACGGAGCTCCACTCAGAAAGCCGTGCGACAGCAGATTCCTTATTTAGGCATCTGCTGAAGTCGAGCCCCTCGCTGGCTTTGGCCCCGTGGGGGGGGGGGGAGCCGTCCACCACTGCCCTGAGAGGAGCACGCTTCTCCAGATCCCCTAAAATACAGCGTGCAAGATTTGGGACAAAGACTGGTGAGCATTTGGTTGCAGGTCTCCCGACACTTTATTTAGCGATTCTGCAGACCCTTTTCTCCAAAGCGGCACTCATTTGAGGAAACGGGGTCGGCCAGTGCATGGTGCAATTACTCTATGGTGAAATCGGTGTCGACCCTGGGATTCAAACCAGCAACCTCCTGA
Organism: Brevimyrus niger; assembly: GCA_015164015.2. Taxonomy (NCBI): domain Eukaryota; kingdom Metazoa; phylum Chordata; class Actinopteri; order Osteoglossiformes; family Mormyridae; genus Brevimyrus; species Brevimyrus niger. Next base: position 25,582,358 of record JAABNY020000095.1, read on the forward strand.
TCACAGGCACAGTGTCCGTACATCACTATAAGATAATTAGTTTATAATTGTTCATAATTAGCATCATGTCCTATCACAAGTCACATGACAAGGGGACACTGCAGGCTTAAGTAGCAGTCTGTCATGGGGCAGGGGTGAGGTCCCTCGGTCCCGGAGGTAGTGACAGTCTCTGAGGACTGGCAATGAGGTCCTTGGCTTAAGAATGACTAAGAACATTACAGTCACCAGCCCTCTCTCCCGGCACCCTCCCACAACAGTAAGACAGTGCATTTGTCATGTGGCATTTTTTCCCCAGAATTCCAGGAAAGGTTAACCGTCCAATCTTGGCCTAAAACTGAAGGGTAGTTTACTGGTTAATAAAATAAGACGTGAAAAAACAGTATCCAGTTGCATTGAACAGAATACATAGAGTGTGACAAACCTAAAGGAGCCTTCGGTTTTTAAGCTATGATAGAGAGAATGTGGTAATGCCTGGAATAGCGCAGGTGCGACACGGTTTAACCTCAAAATAAAACTATAGAAACCAAACCCACTGGAAAAGGACACACAAGCACAAAGCAATGATTGTTTTCTCACAACATTTAATTCTGGATATTACCATGGTTATATTCAACTTCGGAAACAGATTCTCAGTACAGAATTAGATTTTTTCCATTAAATATTTCTAATTTCCACTTTCCCTTAACGCCAGGCGACAAACTCGACCTGTACAATTTCTTCTGCTGTAAATCGCTATTATCCATTCCCCCCCCCCTCCTTTTTTTTTTTTTTTTTAAATGTACAACACATGCACGTCGTTCACCAGGGCACGTCAGACCCACATCACTGGTATCTGGTACTTTTCTTTCGTGATAAATATCTAATAAAAGGGTATAATCGGACAGCTAGTCATCGAGAGGCCAACACTGCTCCACAAGGGGCTGCACCATGTTTGCACACGCACGCTCTCGCACACGCACGCCCTCGCACACGCACGCCCTCGCACACACAGGGGTCATCATCACCTGTCCAAGGCTGTACACGTTTTAAAAATAAAAATATATTAATTTACATGTAGCTGCAACAATTAGCTTATTGCCAATGCCCTTTGAACCCCCCCCCATCCCCTTCCCGATTACGCTTCTCCCATCCAGTCCGCTAAGGCTAACGACCGATAGCGGTGAACATCACGGCTCGCAGAGGCCTGAACACAGCAGAGCTCTGAGTAGAGGTGTTCAGGGGGCTACGGGTAGTGAGGCCCTGGATACTCCACAGCTACTTAACACAAGAAATTCTCTATGTATAATAATATACATAAATTAAAAAAAAAAATACATAAAATTTAGAAATATGTACACGTGACACTTTACAGTGAATACCTTAGTATCCAAAAAAAAAAAAAAGAAATGTACATCTACATATATTATATAAAATGTGCAACCAATTTGCTAGAATCAAAAACCCAAAAAACTAAGATAATAAATAAGCTTTTTTAAAAAAATACTGAAATTATGATGCATGATCTATAGATGAGGATTTAAAAAAGAAACATTCTACTATGGTTTAGTTGCCTATTAATGAATTGAACAATGAACCCAATGAATAATTTAACATTTGAGTTACTGTAAAAAAAAAAAAAAAAAAGTTATATTTTGACTTTGTGGCATGACTGAAGCTGGTCTGCACAGCTTGTCTGCACAGCTTGTCTGCACAGCTTCAGCTCCAGACTGCTGGCTTCGTGACGTTAATTTTACACACATCTACACAGCCCGTCCTGACCCCAGAGCTCGTCTAATGAGCTGCAGAGCCCCGGGTCACATTAACCCTGAAAGTGCGACTAATCACCTGCAGATGGCGGCGTACCCCACGTCGACCACCGCAAGGACCACCGGGGGGGGGGGGGGGGGGGGGGGGGGGGGGGGGGGGGGGGGGGGGGGGAAGAAAAAGTGCGTCTTATATGGCGAAAAATACCGTATTTGAATTTGATGCCAACAGTATGTTTCAGAAAAGTTGGGATAGGGCAAAAAAAGGACTGAAAAAGTTGTGTGATGCTAAACCAAAACACCAGGTTAAATATCTCACAGCTAATTAGGTTAATTGGCAACAAGTCAGTAAAATGACTGGGTATAAAAAGAGCCTCCCAGAGAGGCAGAATCTCTGTGCAGTGAAGATGGGGAGGGGTTCACCGCTCTGTGAATGACTGTGTGGGCAAATATTGCAACAATTTATGAAAAAAATTCCTCAACATAATATTGCAAAGAATTTGGGAATTTCATCATCTACGGTACAGAATATCGCTAAAAGATTCAGAGAATCTGTAGAAATCTCTGCACTCAAGGGACCAGGCTGAAAACCAGTATTGGATAGCTGTGATCTTCTGGTCCTCAGGCAACACAGCAATAAAAACAGATACGATTCTATAGTGGAAATCACTGCATGGGCTCAGGAACACTTCATAAAACCGCTGTCTGTGAACAGAGTTTGTCGCTGAATTTACAAATTCAAGGATATACTGTCCTTGGGTAAATGGGTGATACCATGCAAAGAAGAACATATATCTAAACATGATCCAGAAACACCACTGATGTCTCAGTTTCCAAGCTCATTTAAGTTGGACTGAGGCAAAATGGAAATCTGTCCTGTGGTCTGACAAATCAGTATTTCAGATTCTATTCAGAAATCATGGATGCCGCGTTCTCTGAGCTATAAGGGAGAGGGACCATCCAGCTTATTGGCAGACGGTTCAAAAGCCAGCATCCATGATGGGATGGGGATGCATTAGTGCCTATGGCTTGGGTAGCTTGCACATCTGGGAAGGCAGTATTAATGCTGAATGATATACAGGTTTTGGAGCAGCACTTTCTGCCATCCAGACAACGTATTTTTCAGTGAAGGCCTTGTATATTTCAGCAAGACATGTACAATTCCAAACTGCATTCTGCGCATATTACAACAGCATGGCTCTACAGTAGAAAATTCCAGGTGCTAGACTGAGCTGCCTGCAGTCAAGATCTGTCACCCATTACAAACATTTGGCACATCATGAAATGAAAAACATGACAAAGGAGACCCTGAACTGTTGAGCAGCTGTAATCCTATATCAGGCAAGAATGGGACATTTCACTTCCAAAACTCCAGCTACTGGTCTCCTCAGTTCCCAAACGATTACAGAGTGTTGTTAAAACAAGAGGTGATGCAACTCAGTGGTAAACAAGCCCCTGTCCCAGCTTTTATAAAACGTGCTGCTGGCATCAAATTCCAATTGAGTGTATCTTTCTCAAAAAACAAAATTTCTCAGTTTCAACATTTCATATGTTTTCTTTGTTCCACTCTCAATGAAGTATGGGTTTATATGATTTGCAAATTACTGGAATCTGTTTTGATTTGCATATTACACGATGTCCCAACTTATTTGGATATGGGGTTATAAACGAGTCAAGGCTGAAAATAAAGGTAACACTTTACTTAAGGCCATGTTTTTAGTAATTTATTAACACATTTATGACACATTGTAAAGCATTCATAAAGCATTATAAACATGGCAATAAATATTTATTAAAAGGCATGAATTATAGCTATGTTTATTATGTATTATGACTGCCTTATTAAGTTCTCATCTATAATGCAGTATAGATACCTGCATAAAGCAGCATAAAGCATCCTTAATGCTTATAACGTCCATTGTAATGCATTATAAATGTATCTATGGTGCATTAGACCTTCTTAAAGGATTCATAATGCATAATATACATGACTATAATGTGTTATGTCTTATGATAAAAATGTATACCCATGTTCATAATGCTTTATGAATGTACTATTATTTGTTATTGTGTTTATAAATTACTAGAAATATGGCCTTAAGTAATGTGTAACCAAAATAAATTAATGTTTGTACATGCATTACCAGTCAGCTGTTAAAATGAAAGACCAAACAAGAAAAAAAATACTATTAGCCTTAGTGGAATGATGAAGGTTATTCGTTATTAGAAGGTTATGTCGCAAGTGCCTGAACTTAAATATCAAAGGACATTTTTAACAAGTAGGCACATTAAATGAGTTTTTACTCTTTAATGAACTCAAACAAAAATGCCATAAATATGGAAATTAATCACTCTTCTTAAAACAGAGAAGTGAATTTTTAAGCAAATGATTTGAAGAACACTGAAATGGTAGGTCTAACTGAGTCTAACTTCCCGGATTTATCTGAATATGCAACAGAGGGTGCTTATGGCTCATTATATGATTTAATTAGATTTTTATACATGACTGAACATGGAATTAAATATAAGTTAGAATCTAAACAAAAACAAAAAATCAACTCAGGTATCCTGGTACAAGCCACATTTCTAGTATGATAAAGTTAAAATGAATTACTTTATTATACTTGCAAGAAAAGAGTTTGGGGATTCCTGTATGACTAATTTTTATCTTCCTCTAAGTCAAGGGTGCCCAACTCCAGTCCTGGAGGGCCGGAGCCCTGCACATTTTTGGGTTTCCCCTCATTTAACACACCTGATTCAACTCCTTGTGCTGATTACCACACAGTTCTTGAGCTGAATCATTTATGATAGAACAGGGAAAGAACTAAGCTATACAGGGCTCCGGCCCTGCAGGACTGCTCTAAGTCATAATAATATACTGTACAGACACTCCTCTACTTACGAACGAGCTACGTTCAGAACGGCCGTTCGTAACTTGAAATGTTCGTAAGTCATTATTCAACATCATTTTAAGGCTCAAATGTCTTATCACTAGCCTTATACTTTTCACCAACAATGATGGATAATGGATACACAGAATATTTTGCAATAAAAACCAAAGTAAACTTTAATCTTAAGAGAGCATGTCTTATTGATACACAAATACAAAGAATGCTGGGATGCTGGGAGTACACATGTTACGCTGATGCGCAGCAGGAGTAGCGGCCAGAACTAGGCAGAATTGGTTTGCAGGACAAATAATAATGTTGCAGACAGGAAACGTGAGCCCAACAAACACAATTTCGATTTACAGTCCTATTTGTTCATATATCTGAATGTGCGTAAGTTCAAAGTTTGTAAGTAGAGGAGCACCTGTATATGAAGAATCTAATGTAAACACAACACATTAATGTGTTAAATAATCACAGTCATTGCGAGTGTTTTGCAAAACGAGCAACAATTTTTAATAAATTTTAACTTGATAAATGAGCAAAGCTTTGCAATACAAGTATTACATATACGCTTTGTCTGTCGAGCGTCACATGATCACAATTGAGCTGATGGATTTTCTTTCTCTCTCTCGCTGCAGGATTCTGGGTAATCGCCTCCCATGCTCAGTCTCGTTCAACATGCTTCACTCGTATAGTCAAAATTTAGTAGAAAAGCAACACCCGAATAAGGTGCTATGAGCTATGAATCTGTTTAACGACAATGCAATCTCCACATTTCTGCAAAATCGAAAAAGAGGCAAAAGCATTTGTCATTGGATAGGTTCCTTGTTAAAGTCGCAAAAAAAGAAAAAGATTCCAGTGAGCCAACAGTAGTGATTCCGTTAGTTATAGTGAAAGTCGTCCTACAAAATAGCCCTTCTCTTCTCCTCTCTATCTCCCTCACACCATCCATGATTCTTTTCAAAGGTAAAGTGCAGGTTAAACATTGAACTGTAGAATTTCCTGATACAACAAGATATTTCTTGTCCCCCATGACAAAGTCCAAGCACAAATTCTGCAAAACAGACCCATACCATTATACTCCCTTGACAGCTAAAAGGGGGTTTTAGTGCTGCTGTACAGCATTTTGAGTTCCCTAAACATAGCACTATAGTCTATATTGACCAAAAGGTTTTGTTAATCTTTCTACAGAATGTTGTCCCAGTAATACTGTGCACCTGACAACTAGCCTTTGGCAACTTGAGAGCGGCACATTATCTGGAGAACAGTGTTTACGTCTTTGCTAACCTCCCATAAACACCACACTTGTTTTGTGTTTTATGTTAGACTCAGATATCGTCAAATGCAAGTGATGCCTACAGATCCTTAACTCTCAGTCCTGGGTTCTTTGTCACTTGTTTGAGGATTATACAGTGTGCCCTTTCACTGATGTTTGTAGATCACCATCTCCTATGGAGGGTAGCAACAGTGCTGGATTGCTTTCATTTGTAAACTATCTGCCCGACCATGGCCTGATGGAGGATCAACTCTTTAAAAAGGGTTACAAAAGAGCTTTTGTTTTTAATGGGCTCAAAAATGTTTCTTCTGAGACCCTCTAAAATAACTTCTGATCAAGCTATCTGCTGAAGAGATCTCTGTTGTGTAAAGCAGGCATTGCAGCCATGTGTATTTTTATATCCCATAGCCCAAACCAGGATTTATTGGAACATCTGACTCCAGTCACCCTAGGTTGTTTTCCTAGGGGTTCCCATACCATCAACTGACTTTTAAAATATTGTGAGTTGTTTGTTAAATAATACTTTTTCATTTATTGTCATAGTTCAAAATTTGGAGTGAAGATTAGATTTTAGAAGCCATTCATACAGAAACAGATACAACTCAAAAGGATTACCAGAATTACCAGTATACTAGTAAAAGTGAATAAAACAATGTCTAATGATTATAATATTGATTAAAATATGTACATTTTCTGCAATAATGTGACATTTTGCTTAGTGACTACTCAAAACTCACTTAAATTAAATTATTCTCTCAAGTACAGTCACTACTGCATCTGGAAACTAATTAAATTACATTGACAAGAATATTTTGGTTATCTTCAACTTTTGTGTGAAATATGGGATTTGGATTTTTTTTGTTTCTGACAGCTACATTAACATTATGATTACATTGTATTTTCCTTGACAAAGAGAGAGAGAAAACCATTTGTGTGAAAATCCCCCCTTCCTGTCTTTACAATGCTTTTATAAAGCTGTGATTCAACAAGCAAAGTAGATGATTGTCTGAGGGAAAAAAGTAACTAAAATTTGGAGACACAAAAATTAGAAAAATAATATATTACTCAGTATGTTACAGATACGTGCATGTGTGAGTGACTGGTGTGTGAGTGTGCCCTGCGATAGGCTGGCCCCCTGTCCAGGGTTGTTCCCTGCCTCGTGCCCGTTGCTTCCGGGATAGGTTCCGGACCCCCTGCGACCCAATAGGATAAGCGGTTTGGAAAATGGATGGATGTTACAGATACTATGGATATAAGCTCAGACTCAAAACTCCACTTTAATTTCTAACAATGGAAGACACATATGAACAATTATGGCTATTACAGCCTAAATTCAGTAGTTTGTATATGTAGATGTAAAAAGCTTGGTGATAGCCCAAGAATCCTATGGCCTTGACCTCGTTAATCGTGCTGCTATTTTTACTGAAACCTTTTGGTCACCTCATTAACTTCACAATCTTCTTGTGTCTATGTTACAACTTATTTAAACACCTTTTTAATCCTGAGGTTGTGCTGTTTCTACTACATTTATTAAGTTTAAAGCTATTCTGGCAAAAAAAAAATGCATCTTATACAGAAGCCCTTGTTTTTCAAATTGTGCTGTAGAAAGGTGATAGGTGACAGGCTTGTGTATAATTTGTCATAATGTAGCAGGAATTTGCCTTTCAAATAGTGGCACATTTAGGTCACCCATAACCCTTAATAGGAAACAAATCTGGTGCTTCATGCAGTCAGTTGAAACTAAAATTAACTATTGAGCAATTACATTGTATAAAGCTGGGTGACTCTTCAGGTGACGAGATAGAAGTCCCAGTACTTGAAGGTAATTACTAGTTGTCACGGAAGGACTCTTAGTAAGAAGACAGCTCAGGTTTGCTGTGGATTCAGCCATGACTCTGAATGTCTATCGCAGCCACGCCCCCCTTGGCAGGTCTCCCTCACCATAGTATTAATTTAGCCGCGTTCACTCCTGTTTCAGGTTTCTTTTAACTAACCTGAGGCTCTCAAGTATCAACAAACATTTGGAGTGAGGTTACGTTGGGGCAAAACGTGTTCCACAGTCAATGCCTGAGACTTGAGATCCCAGCTAACCTATATAACCAGTCTAGCCAGTATCCTCCATGTAAGGTATTCAATCTGCTATGAGCAATTTCTGAGTAGCGATGTCTTTGCTTTCTCTTGATTGGCCGAGTCTCTTTTTGTGTTGTTCTGTGTGTGTGATCTTCCCGATACCCTGTCCCGTACATGTGTCCCCTTTGTCTGCCTTTCCCTGCACCCCCAGATCTGACCCTCTGACTATCTGATCCCTGCTTCTGCTCCTAACTGTGATTCCCATGTAATGCTTTCTGTCTGCTTCATGTTTGGGGCCCTGGTTTCTGTGAGGTCCGGTTACAGTTGACATGAAAGGTCAAAGCTATCTGTACTCTTAGTTGTGGCCATGAGGTAATTTGTCTAGAATATATTGGATGGGATTATACAGTATTTCTAGTGTCTAGAGTTGTATGTTGTTGTTAAGCACCCATTGTCCTGATATTAACATTGCATTTTATTACTCTAACTGGAAAATACACTTGCAAGTAATGGTGGCTGTAATCGACTGAAATGAAAAAAGAATTCATAGAAAGAAATCAGTAATGGCAACCACATCTAGCTCACTAGTCATGCCACCATCTTATCTGGCCCGAAGCTGTGCCGGGTAGGAGCAGAAACCGTTGGCCCTAAGGAAATTTGATTCAATTACAGTTATTGAGGGAACATTTTGATGCATTGTAAATCTTTAATTTTTATCAATTCAATTAATAGATTATTTGAGTATTTGATTATTGCGATAGCCTAGATTTAAATCTTTTTTAACCTCAATGAAAAAAGAAAATCACAAATCACCATGGGAACTTTTACACTATTAATGGGATACAAAGAAAGCAGAATCTCTGAACATTAATTTTTATCATCATCATTAAACGGGGTGAACACGGCAGTGTAGAATTGTCAGAAGGCTAACTACTGAACTGTGCAGAGAAAAATCAAACACATTGCAGGAAGTGCTACTCGATTTGGGGGGGGTGGGGGTGGGCTAAGCTTTTGTGTCCCTTATCAGAAGGTCACGGGTTTGAGCCCAGGCCTAGCCAAACAGTTGTGTGCCCATGATGCCCCTCCCACTCCATGGGTGCCCCTGCAGGTTGTAGCCCTTTGCTGCCAAGCTTATTCTCACCTACATATGTGTCATCGGGAGCAAGATGGGGTCAGTGAAAAGAGAATTTCTCCAGAGTGCTTAATGAAGTGTTATTATATATACAAGTACATCACTTTTTATTCTGTGGAAATATAAAAGATCAATCTGAGGGTCGGGTTTAATGTTAAATTGCAAACTTCATTAGGGCCAGTTCTAGTGACCTCTTCTACATTTTGAATGAGCTGAGGAAATCCCACCACCTTTACTACAAAAAACGGTTGATTGTCCAGTGCAGTCATCTTCATCATTTTAGTGATTGTGTCTTAAGCTGTGGTGCTGATAACTTTGACTTTGATATAATTCAAATACCAATTGGTAGTATTGGACACATTGTCAGCATCTTGTTCTTATGAATATTGGCTGATACCAATAGGTTAAGTAAAGTGTTGGATCTTCAAGGCTAAAATTACATTTTACTTATCTAGCTGGTTATCTACATCAGGGCCTTGACCATTGCTCCCATAGCTCACAAAATGAGCAAGTTTTTGCACTAGAAAACATAGGCATTTCCCAAAAGTACCATCAAACAGAGTTCCTGAAAAATGTACAAAAATCATGAGGTAGCTCTTACTTTATGACAATTAATAACCTTCCCCTGCCATACTACATTTTGAAGGTTTGCTACCAGCTCTGCTACTTTGCACATCTGCTTGCGACATGTGAGCGTCCAAGCTGGAAGTAGGACTATCTTTATTTTTCCCCCAGAAATAGATCTTGATGTTACAGATTCATGATCACATTATATATAATCAATTCATAACGATGCATCGTTGTATCTTTACACCCCTAGCGCCGAGTGATTCTTGTGCGTGATCTTGTCACCTCATTTCCATTTATTTCACTGTGAATTTATTTTTCCACTAAAAGAAATGGTGATCTCGTCTTGTGAGCTTCTTTCCGTGAATTCATGAGTAGGAGGTTACCTGTGCTGAGATGAAAACATTTGTTCATCCTCAAGAGCTGAAAATATGTTGGCGTGTAAAATCAATCAAAAAATATAATTAAATAGTTAGATTGGCAATTTTTTTGAAAGAAAAAACATTTCCACAATATTGGTGAAGGTCCACCTGTTAATCTACTGTCAAGCGAACTGCGCAAAGGATAAGGTGACCATCAAAAGTAGTTCCACTGCTATGCCACATGAGCTATTATTGATCTCCCCCTGAATCTGTAGGCCAGAGCAACAATCACAAATGATACTGTAGATACTGTAGCTAAAAGCTAGTAATCTCTAAATTTGTTAAAAAAAAACAGGCGAGAGGAGGTAACATTTAACCTACAAATTGCAGCCAGTTATTGCTTGCACTTTCTATCACAGTCTAAAGTCAATGGTGTATCATCTCACTGTTATTTAAAGGGCGTGTCATCAAGATAGTAACATGTGCCTACATTGGTGTGTGCACAGCGCACATACGCTGCATGCTAAATGCACAAAGATGCACGGCAGCTAACAAATGTGCAAAATATTAAAAATAAAAACATAAAAATGTGAAAGATCGGTAACACTTTGACATGCAAATCATGAAAAGATATGGTTGCTAACTTGCTACCTGAGATAAAAGATGCATCACTGTTCATTAATGATTAACAAAAATGACATCAGTATTTCACTTTTATTTATTACTTGTTTATTCAATAGTTACTTCAGTGGTTCAGTAAGATTAACAGAATTAACAGATATGGTAACAAATATGCTTGGGATGAAAGATGTGTCATGATTCATTAATAATAAAAAAACATGAGATCACATGTGCTATTCATGATTTGTTCCTTAGTTCCTTCAGTAGTTCCTTTAGTAGTTCCTACAGTAGTTCTTCCGTAGTTTACAAAGGTTTGTAGAAATAAAAGCTATAGTAACTGCTTGAGACAACACATGCATCACGATTCATTAATGATGCATTAACATGAGATAAGTATGTAACTAAGATTTAGCTTGTGTTAAATTTATACATAAGTAATAGCAGGCCTATAATACTACATGTTTGCCATCAAGTAAAGTGTTAACGAAAGATTATTTAAGGAAATATGTCATAATGGTTAGTCATAACATTTATCAGAATTAGCTAATTGACGTAATGACAAATTAAACTGTTAATTATTACAGTGGCACCTTTGTGTCTGTGCTTTCAGTTATCTGCAGATTACTGCAAACTGAAAAAAGTTTAAGGGCATTTTCAAACCTACAGTTTGGGTTCTCAGGTCCCAATCAGTTCATGAGTTTGTAAAGTCGTATCATTTTTTCCTTGATTTGGTTTGCTTCACACAGAGAACAATCCAAGTGAAGCAACAATGCACCACTACAAACCACATCGGTCAGTTTGAGGTCTGATCATGTATTATTATTATTATCATTATCATTATTATAACAATTATATTCTGTAATTCTACAGCTTGGAGAGCGTTGGTGGAGTCCTGCCATTGCTGTAGATGATTTGTTCATGTGCTTTCACTTTGCACCTGGCTTCATCCGTTTCCTATGCAAAGAAGCATAAAGCTGTTTGGACCATGTGCCTAGAGCAGTGACTAATTTTCTGGTGTTAAACTAGTTTTTTAGATTTCTAGATTTTGCACTCCAGGCCACGTACTTAAGATCATTAAAATAGGGCCCTCAATCTTCGGATTGATATTTATTTTATTATCCCTCCATCAGTGATTCAGCTAAAATATTCACACATTTCTGTCATTTCTTAAATACTTGACTTGCAACCCGTTTACTATATGTATAATACAACAATCACTTGTTCACCTCCAAACACAGTCCAAATGCATTCCCCAATGTCAGAATTCAACAATTAACCTGGAAGTAAAATAATTATATGCAGACCCTCTAGAACAGTTTCAAAAGGGAAATATAAAATGATTTATACCAGGGCTCCCCAGTTACAGTCCTGGAGGACTAGAATCCAGCACCATTTGCAGATTTCCCTGCTCAAACACATCTTAATCAGCTAATTACCAGGTAAACAGCTAATTATCAGGTTTAGTAAGTATGTCTGAACAGGGAAATCTGCAAACTGTGTTGCAAACTGGCCCTCCAGGACTGGGATTGGGGAATTCTGATTTATAGCATAAATCCGTATTGTAATGCAGTGGCTCTGTGCAGAAATACTGGCTTAAGAGTGCAGTCATCCTATAGGGAATGTATTTTATTTATGTGTTTAAAAAAAAAAAAATCGCTAAATTCAAATATGTCGGTACATGATGTGCGGTATGGTGATTTTCCAAACTGCTATGATGTTTAATATAAACATGATGTCTTGTGAATGCTTTCATCTTAATAAATCACCATGATAAGGAGCACACCTCCATTGTTTTCCGCTGTTGTGGTGGGCAAAAGCTGTCATGTAGGATAAAGGATAGTGCTGACAGATTAATGAAGACACCTTCTACATCTAACAATTTATAAAGAGGGCATTGTATGCAGTTCGGGCAAGATACCACATGTGAAGGCAAGGAGTTCAAAGCTATTTCTCTCCTGAGAGTCATAGACATGTGACAATTGTAATTTCCATTTATAAATGTTTCATTTATAGATATATGTAGATGGCACATTGAGTCACAGTGAGTGAGACACAGGTAGGTGACACAGTGTCCTCACACCTCCAGCGTTGGTGATATGGATCTTTTGATTTTGATTTTTTACAGCTAAGGGCTGCAATTCTTATACTGTTGCCTCATAATGTCAGGATACTGAGTAAATAACTGCCCCCTGCAGAGAGTGCAAGACCTCCTCAAAATGCTCAAGTTTTCCTGGACACTCCAGTGTTCTGCCAGAACTTCAATTGTTGCTCATAATAACAATTTACTGAGAATTGCCCTTGAGTGACTTGAATAACTCCCATCCAGGATGTATCCTATCCTATTATGCTAAAAAAAAAAAGAAGCTCAGAATCAGCCAGAGCATAAGTGAATCAGTATTTACTGACATTAGGAACACAATTAGCTTCTGCACTGGATAATGTTAAATAAATTTGTGAGAATGTGTATGGCTATGCTTGAATGGAAGAGGAACAATCAACACAGCAAAGGGGAGTAAGTGGACCTGGATTTTGAGGAGGTGGGGGGCTGAGCTTGAATGACAGAATCAAAAGAAAAAATGGGGAATACAAAACAAAGCCCCAAGGACACCGAGGAAGAGGGGAAAAGGAGGAGAAGCAGAAAGGAGAACACAAGCCACAGCAGGAAGTAATAGGACTGACCCACTTCCCTTACATCTGGGCTAACAGGGACAGAATAATGGAAGCGAGACCAGAAGGATCATATGGGGGACATAGTCACACAAACCCGTATTGACAGCTCAGTCACCTACCAAACTGCCCTTAGAAGAGGTATTAAGGACAGACTATGTCTCCCTCTAACTTGAGGACAATTTAGGAATTAAACCTGTTCAAATTGTAGTGTGTGGTTTGGCCATTGGAACTTAGTCATTAGATGAGTACTTAGTCCAAACAGGGGGCAAAGTGCTTCCCCATGCAGTAATACTAGAGTGTGAGGATTCAATCATTTATTATTTACTATCATTTACTATCAGAAAAATTCTTGATTCTTGATTTTACTGCAGTTTGTTGGTAACCTGCAAGCTTACTTCTTATATACAGCCTGGGAGGTAGCTGCTGCTGGGACAGGACCACCCCATCCCCCTATGTGAAAGGTGAGACTTAAGTAGTAGACCTGTCTCAGCTAGGAATAAAATGGACTGAATTGGGAATCTCAATTCCCTCCACCCTGTCACACATGGGTGTGTGCTGTGAAAGACCACCAACTAATGCTGAAAATGGGGCAGCCAGTATCAACTGCAAAGAATACCATCAAAATAAACCATACAGGTGACCCAGGTAGAACATTCAAAGGCAGAACATTCGTAAAGGAGGTGAAACACCATGCAGCCAAAATGGGAGTATGCAAAATCAACACAAACCAAATGGAACAGAGCTTGCAGATTTTTCCTTAGGCTCAGGAGATAAAGGAATCTGCAAGTAGGTTTTAGTTAAATCTAGTTTTCAATCTAGAATAAGATTTGCTTATCATAGGACTTATTGATAATGTGCATAGGGAACACATTTCAATGTTAACTAACTTTCCTATTTTCAGCACAGGAGCTAATGGACCCACCAGGCTTTGTTACTTGCATGAAGGGGTTCCTCACACCACCATAATCTGTAACTCCTTGAATATGCCTGTGTCTTACATTGTATCTAATTTCCCCAGAATTACCTGCGGGCAGTGCTCTGGGAGTAAACATAGTTCATATCTAACAAGAACTTTCACTGGGATTTGTATGCTGTGTGAGATGAGTGTGTCCTGGAAAAGGTAAAACAAATCCGAGAATAACTGTTGCATGGATTTTACCAGGGGTGGTATAGCTAGTTCTGTCTCACAGAGTGATTTCAGATGGTTGCTGTGTTTTATGTTTGAGGATGCCACTCCTTATTAGAATGGTGTAATACAAAAAAAATGCATCCATAACATTAGTGGACCTTTCCTCAGTGTCATGACCTGCTCAAACAATCCTTCCGAGTGCCACGCCCCCCTCATTACCTTCGTGTGAAATCCTATTGTCATCATCACCAAATTGAACGTTTCCCATTTTGGGGGTTTGGTGGTCCTTTACATTGGTGTGAATGGCTATCCATCATTCCGTAAAGCACTTTTACGATGTATTACACACATTTGATTCATTAGTCTGTCTGAATGGATCTGGTAGGGAAAAAACTGACATCAGTGTTTGTGGTCACTTGACTCACTCCTGAGACTAACAATGTCCCAATGGTGACAATAACAAATCAGCTCAAAGACAAAAATCTTAACAAATATATTCTTTTAATTTTAACACACACAAAAAATAAATGTTATTTTTTATTTATTTCCTTTGAATACAAGTTTACGCTAAGCCAGATAGCTATGTAAGAGAAAGGAATTTCTTCACTCAGCAAAATGTGGTTAACAATGAGACAATTATCATTAACTGCTGTTGGTTGTTTTGCTTAAATGAGGTGGAGGTTGAAATACAGATACTTAAGACATGTGCAGTCAATATATAAATTCTAAAAAGCGCATGGACAACATTTAAAAGATTGGGATGTTTATGAATGCTGTCAATAATTGGTTTACCTAAAGCATTTGGAAGTTTTTATTGGACTTTATTATTTGTAACCCACAGAAGGCCATCCACCAATATATACCTTGATCCATAAATATTTCACTATCCACAAATGTGTATTATTTTTATTTGTGTTGTGTAAAATCATATCCAAAAAAAATTTAACTTGTACAACTAAAATTGCACACTTGTGGATCACGCAATATTTGTGACTTCGGCCTTATTTATTTGTGCATTTTTGTTCAATTCCACTGCAGCTGATCTATAGAAAAAATCCACAAATATGAGGTGCAGTTATTAGTTGCATCAGCAGGTGGTGACATTGGAAAAAAAAATTATAAGAGATGCCAGTTAAGCTAGCTGGTAATTAGATAATGCTATAAATCAAGAGGTATAACAGCAAAAACATTTTTAAATGGCAAAATGTGGCACTAGCAATTGAGACTGGTTGGGTCCAAATTGGACGCACGGTGGTGGTGTCATCATGTAAACAAATATTTATATCTCAAAAACTAAAGCAGTACAAACTAAATTTTCAACAGCATGGACCGGCACAAACAATTGAGACCAGTTTGATTAAAATCTGAAACATATAGCATATACTTCTATAAATATGCAAAGTATGAGAATACATGATTTTAAATATCTCAAAGTAAAAAACATAGAACAGTAACTTCTGCATCACAAATGCAGCACTAGAGCAACAGATGCTGTGTTGTAAGGGGTGCATGACATCATCGTCTAGAAAAATAATTGCTACTTTCTTAAAAATAAAAGCAGCACAAATCCAATTTTTCCTGACACATAACAGCACAAAAGTAGTACTAACCAAACAAAATAGATTTTTTATTTGTGTTGATTGTAGGGGGGCAGCTTCACTACGGAGCCTCGGAAGGGAAATAGAGGAAGAAAAAAAACATGCACTTTTGCCAGATCTCAGTTTCCCAGAACTTCCCACAAAACTTTTACAAGATCTCGCCATATTTATCCAGTACCATTAATAACTG
The DNA here is from genome assembly GCA_015164015.2 of Brevimyrus niger. NCBI lineage: Eukaryota > Metazoa > Chordata > Actinopteri > Osteoglossiformes > Mormyridae > Brevimyrus > Brevimyrus niger. The sequence continues at coordinate 25,598,606 of JAABNY020000095.1, forward strand.
TGCTGTGTCCCTTTAAAGTAGAGAAGATTTATTAATGGACTGATAAGTATAAACCTGTGATAGAGATGTGTCCTGTAAAGTGTACTTTAAGCATTAAACTATGGAGGACAACTCATACTGTGACAAACTGGTGCAGAAAAGCGGACCCAGATATGCGAGTATATCGGTCTTTAATGGTAAGCCGATGAGGCAAGGCAAAGGTAATCGCAGGAGTAAGCAAAAGTCGTGGTCGGGAAACGGGCGAGAAGGTCGAATGCCGGGAAGTCAGTCCAGGACGCGGAGACAGGGGCGGATGGCAGGGAAGGATCGAGGGGCAGGAGATGGGATGGCGAGGAGAGACGGGATCAGGACCGGGAGCTG
>JAABNY020000095.1:25600987-25626152 GCA_015164015.2 Brevimyrus niger
CGATTAAACCCCTTGGTTCATTGCAACCTGCTCTCGCCTTGTATCCTTGCTCGTCCTGTCCGCACACGGACGTTACACCATGTTGGAGACTACACAACAGCTATGGGGGATGTGTATCAAAAGTAAAAGTGTTGCTTCAGTATTTCAAGAGTCTTCTCGAAATATGATCTATCCAACTTAAGCACCATTGTGAGTAGTAAGTGCTTTTTTGCATAGCAGGAAAACTCCTTATTATTTTAAGTGGATCCAAAGTGCTTTTGTCAAGACTGATGCTTAAAAGTCTTCTGATCTACAATCAGTTCCATATATGAACACATAACATTGCAGCAAGAAAATATTTTAATTTATAATGTCACTCTAAACTGAATTGAGTCCATTTACAATTTTTTTTAATTTATTTTTATTTTACTTGAAAGGTCCATTTAAAAAAAAAAATCAAATGACAAAGACCCACCTTTGATATTGGTTCCCACATCACAACAAAAGGAAACAGATTCTATTTTAAATTCCAAAGTTTTATGAAAACACAGTTCGCTGTTTATGATGATATACACGTGACATATTTAGAAGTAATAATAGTTTTAAGCTGCATATATCATAGACCCATTATGTGAAAAAGCTGAATTTTTATGCATTTACTAAGCACACTATAAAAATACTTTCTTACTTCGAAAGATGTTTTGTTTAAACCGAATACACATGATTTATCGGAAAAAGGCTCCTCACTTCCCAAAGTGTGTGTGAGTTTAATCTGTAATCTCCAGGGCATCCATCTCCATAGATCCACCACCGAGCTGTAATGCTGAATTGTGCATGTGTTGAGCTGAAGTCTCATGGTGCTTCTAAAGCATAACCATCCCATGTCCTCTGCTTAGTATCCAGATGCCAGGTTTCATCACTAGACTGCAGAGATTTTCCATTTTGGAAAAGATTGTGGGCTTGAGAAACTGGAATGTACTCAGAACTACATGAATAGAAATACTCCAAAGAGTTCAATGTCAGGATCATGAAGGTTTGAAATAACTGGTGTCTTCAAATGCACCGCATTTACGGAAGCAGCTGCTTGGATCTAGTTTTGGTTCCTTTGTATTGTCTGAGATCAAATTTGGGGGGTTTTCTCAGTATTCGCAGAGTACTATCTTGAAAGTAGCTTCTGGGATATTCCCAAATAGGATGTAATAGTGTTGTTGTTGTTGTTGTTGTTGTAGACTTGTTGTATTTGGCTTTTCCTTTTTAGAAAAAAAAAAAGTTTTGATAAAGTTCAGAAATGATAGCAAATTATTTTCTAATGTTTTTTAAATAAAACCTATTATACTTGTCATATGTTTAAGGTACACTTTTAAGGGATCCATTTACATTATGAGATAAAATACCATCTTTTATCATTACAGGAAGAATTTTTGAAATTATGTCCTTCTTTCACTTGTGCAATTCAGTTAAATTCAATATTTAAATGACCTTTTTGATTTCATTGCAGTTGCATGAGAAATCACATGGCCAGGTATTCTCAATGGACAACCTAAACTATGGGCTGGACTTTGGGCTGGATCATAATTATTGTGCTGCTGATCTTTAAACTCCTAGCCAATATTTGGACTTAAGGAAGCTCTTCCAAACTGCATTCCCAGAACTATACTTTCTGTATATTTTTTTGGATAAGAGAAGAGTTCCACCTTATATTTTTGGGCAATATTATTTTCCAGGACAGAAGGCTATGTTTGCCCCATCATACTCGACCTTTTATTACTGGCAAGTAAACAGTGGTCACATGATTTAGTGCCTCATTGAACATACTGATTTTTCTCCAGACTGTGTTTTCTGCCAAATATTTTTGAAGAATCAAGAGAAAGTTGAGAGGATTCTGAAATGTCCATCAAAGTTATCAAGGAAGCAGTTGCATAGAACACATTAGCAAAAGTTTTTCAATGCATATGGTCATTTTGGTGATTCAACAAATGGTAACACTTTATGTTAGCTGTACCTTCATGGTAACACTTTCCATTATCTGCACCTTCATAATGCCTTTATAATGCTTCCGTAGAACATTTAGTCCACCTTCATAATGCATTCATAGAACATTCATAAGCAGCATGTAAAAATACCTTCAGATAGTAACATAGCGGCTTTAATATTAAATAATAAAAAATAATCAATGGTTATAACAAACATTATAATCATATGTTTGTTATCAAAGTGATAAGCAACATAAGCAAAAACATTGCTTATACTATTACTATAATATACTATACTACTTTTTTCATTTGTTGCCTTTGCATGATTTTCCTTGTGTTTTTAAATATTCATTTTTAACACACTTATGTTAGTAACAGAATTTATAATCTTCATTGTCACAGCTGAGCGTTTCAGTAAAAGGTTTCAGGCCTTGTGTCTGCTCCCTCCGCTATGTGAGAAACCTCTTCCCTGATGGAGTGCTCTCAAGGTTTGCCTGAGACATGCTCTACAATACAAATAGCCACTTTTCTAAGTGGAAGCACATCTCTGCCACCTAGAGAGCAAGAAGCAGCTGCTGGCCAAATCGTTTATATAAAAGCTGGTACAAAATGTTGTCTTTTTGCTTTCAAAGTCAATTTTGCTTGTAGAACTTTACAAAAGAGGTTTTGAGGTAGGAGGTATAGTGAGAATGTGTTTTCGTGCAGCTATTAAAAAATAGGTGTGCTCCTGCTGTAATGATTTCTTAAAAAGAGAGTGGTTGCATTCAGGTGTTCAAATTATTTCATGTTTGCATTTGAACTGCCATGCAGTATAAAAAGCCTCACTTTGTGTTACCTGCTTTTCACACAATTCTGTTCAAGTGCAGTATACCTTGATCAAAGGAGATTTTACAGAGCCTCTGGAGAAGAGTTGTTGAAACTAAAAATAGAGTGAAGGGTTACAAAAGGATTTCTAAAGACTTGGGCCTCCATCAGACCATCCAGTCAAGTAAATAGTCTACAAAAGAAAGCAATTCAGCACAGTTGCTACTCCTTCTAGTACTGGATGTCCTTCAGAGATCAGTGAAACGGCATGCTGTATAATCTTCGAACAATTGACAAAGAACTCTAGAGAGCTAAGGATCTGTAGGTATCTCTTGCACTTCATAAAACCTGTATTCATGAGTCCACCATGAGAAAATTACTGGACAAGAGTGGTGTAAATGGGCGATTACCACAGATGAACCTACTCTTGTCCACAAAATATTGTTGCTCATTTGAAGTTGCTAAAGACCACAAAGTTTCTAGGACAACATTCTCTAGCCTTTTTGGTCAATGGTGTTATTGCAATGATGTTCAGAGAAAACCAAACTCTGCATAGAAACACCAAAACTCCATTTTACCTGTGGAAGGAGTGTAATGTGGCGTGGGCCCACTTAGCTGCCTCGGGGCTGGAACGCTTATAATCATTGAGGGATCAACAAGTTGTATCAGGAATTTCAATGGTAGAAAGTCAGTTGGATCATGCTTTCTGACAATGATTCAGAACATCACAGTAAACCAACAACAGAATAGCAAAGTTCATTATTTTAGAATGACCAAGTTAGTCCTGACCTCAATCCCACTAAATGCTGCAGGGTGATCTGAAGCAGGCCATTTAGACCATTGGGAAAACATTACAAAAATTTACAAGAACTGAAACTGGTCCAGAATATCTCCTAGTCATTTTCTAGGAGTTACAGAAAACACAGCTACATAAAGCTTTTGGTTGAGTTTTGCTAATAAAAGAGGTTCCACTAGTTACTAAAAATAGGGCTTCATGTGCTTTTTAAGCCATGACCTTGATCATTTATACAGTTTGTTCAATAAATATCCATCCACCCATCTTCCAACCACTTATCCCCAGGGAGCATGAATCCTAACCCCAGTCATAAACCTAACCATAACCTTATCCTAGTCAGCACAAGGCTGGGCTACAATCAGGATGTGATTCAAGTTTATTAAAGGTATTGCAGGGTGAAATGTTTTGTGCCTTGTTTCTTAATGATACTTTTTTATTTATTTTGAAGAATATTAGGTAAATTCTACATCTTATGTAATGCCCAACGTAGAACCCAAATAAACCTGTGCCAAATTTCATCCACCCATCTTCCATAAATGTTTATTTGGTACAGGGTCATGGTGGTTCTAAAGCATTACCAAGGAAGCACAGGGCACAAAGCAGAGGACATCCTGGGTGGGGTGCCATTCCATCATAAGCCACAAACTCACGTTAAGGGCAATTTAGAGATGCTGATATTCACCTGTTGTTGGACTATAGGAGGAAACCAATGCAAATGAAAAAACTCCATACACACCTAACTGGGGGGTGAATATTGCCTTACAGGATGGACAATCGGCCTCTAGTCTTTGGGCTGCAGGCTGGAAACACACAATATAAGGGGAAACATGCAATTTCAGACACACAGAATGGAGGCTGAGTTTGAACCCTGGACTCTGGAGGTGTGAGGTAACAGTACTGCCCACTGATGTACCGTAATAAAACTTCATGATATCAGTTTTTTGATGAAACTCAAATAAAAAAACAAGGACCAGAGGTACATGTAACTATAGAAACCACTGTAGACACAGTTTAATTATAATTTTAATTTTACAAGGGACTTTGTGAAGAGCTTTGCTCACATCTTCTCTGCAAGGGCAATAATAAAATGATTTCAGATGGTTATTATGCAGTAATTTCAAAAGACTCTGAATCATGACATTCAAACAGAAACTTTAAGCATCTTCTTTTGCTAAATCATGCCATACTTTGTCATAGCTTAATCAGTCCCTCATAAACATAAATGTGTAATTAAAACCCAGAGTGGCGTTATCACTATCTGTGAAAAATGCTCCTTTAATTGTGCGTGCTGTTGAAAACCAAAGTCTTTAATAACCTTCAAAGACTGAAAAAACTTAAATGTCCAAATTATAACAGAACAAAAGATATGGGCGGTGGGACATGTGTGGCAATCTAGGAGTGTGTGTTACTACAGGCATTATCTATCACCTTAAGCCCTGCCATCCTACTCTCTCCAGAGTAGGCAGTCTAACGTCAATTCCCTTAACAATTATTTCCTCTAAATCAGGAAACAAGAAGCAGCCTTTTTTTTCAATAGGTAGACAGAGAGTCGTGTCTGAATAGGGATAGCAAATTAGCATTTTCTCTCTGCCTCCACAGCGTTGCACAGATGCAAGAGGCCAGGCTGTTATGTTGTGTTTTTTTTGTGACTGTAATGTCTTATAAATGGAATAAACCGGACCCTTAAGAAGAAGCTAACGTACATGGTTCCGTTTCCCAGGGGTGGGGGGATGGGGGTGGTGGTCTTGGGATATATAACAGTGGAATTCAGTCACATGTGAAACAACCATTTTCTGATTTCACCCACAGTTAATATCTATTGGGATAAACATAGCTTTATAATACTAGCCATGTATTTTCATTGAAGCATATGTAGAAGGAATAAAGTGGGTTACGCTCTTTGAAAATGTGGCTGACGAGCAAAGGACACAGCTAAGAATGTTTTTTGTTAACCTGACTACTACTGGACCTCTGATGAAGTCTTCAGAATAACCAATTACTGCATGCACCTACGCTAAATAATAAATGTTTTTTTATGTTAAGACTGGGATAAACTTGTGTTGATGTGTGCAAGGCAAGAGGCTTGCTGTGGGTGGAGAAAAGCAGCAGTTTTTTCATGTAAAAATTTAACTTTGAGAATCTGTGAATCCTGCACAACCTACAAAATATAATTTGTGATGACCTACATAAAATCAGATGGCCTTATTCCTCCTTTACTGTGTAAGACTGGGAGAATGGGGAAAGGAGAAAGAATCCAGGTGTGGAGTTTCTTATGCATATCATCAAACACAATCCACAACACAATCCGGAACTAAATGGAACACAAAACACCAACCCAGGGTGAAATCCTGGAAGAAACAGTAACTGAATCAAGGTGACTAGTACCTGGGGTGCGATCCATAAATTATTCTAGCAAGGGTCAAACAAGAAATGACTCAGATTCAAACTCAGAAATACTGTGACAAGACAAGCAGGATGTATATACTGAGGCATGTATAAGGATGTATATACTGAGATAATTAACAACAACAAAAGACAAAAGTGAGCAACTGAATAACCTTGAGCAAATTAAGAGAAACAAGGAAAAGGTGTGTCATGGACTGTAACTACGGGGATCAGTATTCAGGCGAGGTGGGCCACTGCTGGTGGAGAGGGGAATCCCTGGGGGCACTATGAAGCTTTCTGCTACCTTAGATTAGTAAGGAGGGACTTCAGCTGTTTCATACAATGAGTTCAGCAAGGTTTAAACAAATACAGGATGTTACTCAAAAAACAAAGAACCCAGAATGAGGAGACGCCCATTGATAGAAATAAAAACCAAGATGAAAAACAAAACACAAAAAGATCACACTGACTGACCTGATGTTCCCACTACGCTACCAAAAGTATCCCATTATAACTGCTCACATCCCCTTTAACGTCGGCTCCTATAGGGCCACAAACAATACCTGAAGTGGCAGAAGGAAATGTAGCTATTCCATGGATTTCTGGGTAAAAATTAGAAGGCACATTTGACCCTGCCTCTGTACTCTCCCCATGAAGTACAGTAAAGCAGGTAGTCATGATGGTCATGGTAGCCATGATGGTCATGCCCTTCTCTTGAAAACTTTATAGATGCCAACAATAGCGTAAGAACAACCGAAAAGCACACATCTTTGTCAACAGAGATGTTGGTACAGCAATCGTGGGGACAGGCGGTGACAACATCAAGATTGCTCTGAATGTAAAGCAGTCACCATGCAGCCAGGAGAAAGCAAAATGAGATTATAGTGACTTTGAGTGCAGGAAATGGTTGTATGAATGTCAAGATAGCCTTTTTAGGAGCAGAGATTATTGGAAAAACCAACAAGGCTTCCTCGTGCATGAGTAATACCATAGGGCTCACTCCTGGAGTACATACCAGTGTCCAGAATGATGACCCCTAGAGAGCTGCCTCCATCCAGGCAGCAGGCAGGTTCTGGAAATCTGCCAAGGCTTGAGCAGGTTCAGCTGCTGCCTGGATGGCCAAAGAGCAACAATCTGGCAGCTCAGCACCTGGCAGTCCACTGAGGAACAAGCTGGCAGTCATGATATTGTATGGATTTCTGCCTCCAGGAGCCAAACTGGTGACAATAAATACATGACAACAAAAACACTTGACACTGAAGTTGGCAACAGGAATTGTAGTAGCTAGGATTTCTTCCATTTTCAGACTTTGCCTGGGAGAAGTTCTTGGATTCTTTTCTATTTTTAGCATTGCCATTGGTTCTTTCTTCTAGCTTGGCTTTTGAGGCTATGTAGTCCCCTTATCAGGAATCACCTTCTATCACATCTACCCAGATGGCTTTGCAGCAGATCCCCCAGCCTCACTTCCTTTGTAACAAATGAAAAAAGAAAATCAAATAATATGAGGACAGTGCAATCTCGAGTATTTGGGTGCCACAAAATAATCTGTTTAGCCTTTTACTGTAAATTCTAGTCTCTAGGACTGTCTTCTTGGCCTAGGTAAGTATAAATTTGAAAAACTCCAAATGTACATCAGAAATAGTATTTTCAGTGATTAAAAACATATTGAGTCCATACTTCTTAATGTCTTTTAGTGTCTTAGTTGTCTCAGTAAGATGTAACTGGTGTTTATTGTAGAAAGGCTTCTTCCTGCACCTATTTATAGGTCAAGAACAATATGGAGGCTCTAAATAGGCAACTAAATATATCAAGGTTAATACGGAAGAGATTAGCATCTCAAAGAAACTCAGAATTTCTAGTGGAAGTAAATCTCTTGTTTAAAGCATTGTAAAGACTCTTCAAAATAATTATTTTTCTATTTAAAGAACAACTTGAAATGTGTAATGAAGACCTTCTAATAAATATCTTAGACTCATTATTTTAGCATGTGTGTTTCTGAGCTGGGCTATATTTATGGAGATATTTTCAGAATCAGTTACAGAGACTGCCCTAATGTAGTTTATGGAAGTAAGACAGAACTGATCTTAGTTTTGTTAAGTAGCTTTTGTTGAAGATGGTATGTTTCTGCTTTATTGAATCCCTTGGGCCCTTCTAACCAATGATAATTTTAGATGATTTTGGTGTATTGATTTGTGTATAGATCAAGACAACCTAACCAGATTACTTTAAGATTAGGAACCCCGAGTTAAGCGGGAGAGACACACTTTCATAACAAAATCAACTTTGCTGATTTCAAACCATGTTAAACATATCTCACATCTCTAGCCTGCATTGTAAATAAGTAGGCGTATATATTTCAGAATTGGATTCAGATATATTTGAAGAAATGTGTGGTTCTTCTTCCCTGCTGTGCAGTTAAACAGTGTTATGAAATGCTGACTTCTTGATCTATGAGCTGATTATTAAATAATCTAGTATGAAACACCCCCAACATCGTTCACTTTCTTAATTAACATCAAAAACCGTTTTCAACTGTTTTTTTTTTTTTTTGCTCAGAGACAGAAGGGCTGTCCTTAATAATCCATGCTGACTGGTCCCCGGTGCACGGGTCATGTTCGAGCCGCAGGCCACGACTGGAGCAGCAAAGCGTGAAATGAGCGATGGCACGGAGAGCTCTGGCAAGTTGTTCGTTTTTGTGGCAGCGGCATCTGGACACGAGCTGCATCTGTGCCCTGTCCATGCTTAGCGATACCATGAACCTGGCCGATGTCTTCAGGCCCAGCCTTCCTTTCTGGCACCATTTGGACATTTTTACATTTCTGTCCAACATTGCGTTCCAGTACTTGCTCTTTAAGTGCACTCATGTGAAATATCTGCATAGTATTATAATTGTTATTATGGATGCTTGATCACTATTATCTATATTACTAAAATTGCTATTAGGGATCCAAGCAAAGTTCAAAGAATAACAGTTAATGCCTATTAAAGGTTATGGATCAGGGAAGAATGGGGTGGAGGGGTAAGACTGTGTTTGCACCTCAGAGACTATGAGATCATGGAGCTTAGATGTTTCACTCCTTGTAACTGACCGGTCATGTGTGTATATATAGACACAGAAAATAAAGCACAGGTAAGTCCCTATTCCTGCTTGTGCTGTAAGTTATAATAAACATCAGTTGCCCTGTACACTCTACATTTATATTTACATTTACAGCATTTGACAGACGCCCTTAGCCAGAGCGACTTACATACTCTACACAAGATCATCCCATGCAGACCTCCACTGTATTATCAAGGTGTTGAAGCTACATTGCTGTTGGTGTCGCTGGAAGGTCACCCTCTTTTAAACTTATGTCTAGTTACACTATATTCTCTTGGTGAAAGAAAAATCACATTCGGTCTTGATTAATTCACTTGTAGCGACTTTTTTTGCGTCTACATTCTAATTTGGCATTACCATTACCATTGCTTAATGGGAATTGAGTTCATTTAGTGAGCGTGCATGCCCTATAAAAATGTGGGTTGTGAGGTTTAATGTGCATGAAGTGCTAAACGACAGTTTGCCAGCTCTGTGCGGAATCCGGAAATCCTGCCTAGAGAAAGGCAGTTTGGCTGAATGCTGCAGTGTATTTCAACGCTGGATGAGATGCTGAGCTTTAGAGGCTGAGACGCCCTTGCTGTTCTTGTTAAATTTCAAGTTCTTCTCACGCCTCGCTTCTCTGGCGCCGGATCGTTCCATTTGCCCACAAGGTGGCCAGCTGCTTTGCCAGGCTTCCTGACCAGGAGGAAGGGCAGACGCTGGCGCTTGAGTCGATACCAGACACATCGCCAGCATTTCTGCGAGAAAATCTGATTAACTGGTTTCTGTCATGATGACTTAAAAGACGGCCAGGGGCATTTGCAGGACGCACACGGTCAGCAATTTAGAAACACCACCCAACTGCGTGTCTGTGGATCGAGGGAGGAGACTGGAGGACCCTGAAGAAACCATGTCACACAGGCGGAAGCATGCAAACACACACACAGAGCAGCAGAGGATTTTGAACCCCTTACCCTAAAGGGATGCTGTAACAGTGCTACCCACTGAGTCACGATGCCACCTCCAGTCTGTGAAAATAATACTGTAATACTAAATTAATAAAGGTTGAACCACATTAATGCATGAAAAAATTCTTATGCCTTTACTGGTTTGAACCTTTAGGAGAGATACTGGATGTACTGTATATGCATCTTTTACCAGTAAAGGAGCATGGGTGCCTCTCATTCTCTTATATGAAAGCGATGCCGTAAGATGCAGAAACAGTAACACAATGTTTATTGCTCAAAATCTGAAAAAATGCATGTAAACACAGCAGCTTTTGGAGTATTGTTTTAACTTGTAGCATTGGTATAAAATCATATATGTACAATCTAAAATAAAAAAAACAGTCACCTTTCTTAAGCATGTGAAGTTGATGTTAAACAGGGCTGTAACGTTTGCAGGTTGTTTTCAATAAACACCATTTGAAACTGCATTAGCTGCCGAGCTTAACATTATGTTTGCTGTTGCCACGTCAGCTATAGCACTGATACTGACAACATTTCATGCTAAGCTAACTTACATAAATGACTAAGTGATACTAAAAATAATGTTCACAGCTGCACAACATTAACCACAAGGTGAACAAGAAGAGAATGTGTGCTTTTTAATTACCTGTTACTAATATTTCTAATAACTGTGTTTGTAATGTTTAATTTTTAATACTGTATGTGAGTGTTCTGTACACTCACATACAGTATACAGCATACATTTCCCCACTACATGAAATACTGCATACCATCAGTGTAATGGTATGGGGAAATAAGGGCTTTAAATCAGATTCATATCATGTTTCAAGCAGGAAGCATTTTATACAGATCTGGTTGCTCCCTCCAGCAAAATAAATATAAAAGTGACTCATTCATACGCTGATAATAACTCACTCTCGAAGCATCAACTTAAAAAAAAAAAAACTTAGTTCCATTTGCCCATTTCACTGTTACTATGGAAACGGCAATAGAAATGTCATAGGGATGACTAAGATTCTTTGACTTATGAATGGTATGATGAATACATCTGTTAATGATTACCTCAAAGGGGAACCATTCAAGAATACCAGGGTTTGGTGAGACAATTTCCCTTAAAGGGTATTTATTGTTTACATTATCGCAAGCTATTCTGTCTAGTCTGGTTGGCACAATGGAATTATTCTGCTGGCCTACATTTATTTGCCTTCAGTTTATATAAGTATATGACGGGTATCCGATAAGACAAACTGATGATGCATAACACAATTCAGTTGTCTTTACAGTCTTTGTAACACGATATTAAGGAATCTCTAGTTCTGCAGTCATACATGTTTACTAATACAGTTGGGTCAATGCAGAACATCAAACCTAAACCAACGAACCCGTTTCCTTCGTAAGATGGAGTACTACTGACACCTGCTGGTCAAATTTTCTACTGCGCAGTTGAAAGTACTGCTTAGAAAAACTGAAAGTACCTTATTTACGCTTGTTAATTTAAGTTCCAGCTTCACTGGCGAATATTGCTGAGCAACACCAAAACTGTTGCTATGGTGATACCATCATTAAGAAAACCTGAAAAGCAATATGATTCGACTGTGTGTATAATCTGCAACAGTTCAAGCCAATAATTCTGCAATATTTCAGATTCATATAATTATCAGGGCTATTTTGATATAACACAAAATGGTAATTAGTCTGTGTGTATATAGACACTATATAAAGAATATATAAGCGCGGGTAAGTCTCCATTCCTGCTGGAGTTGTCATATATCCCCCAGCCAAATTAGCATATGACTCACCAGTGCGTGGGTTCGCTAAAACATTCAGCACGTCTTCAACACAGCAATGTATTTATCAGCCGCGCTTGTTGAAGCTTATTGATTTTCGATCTCTGTTTGTTTTAGGGTTGCTTCGGTTAATTATCTAACTTTACCAGTATAAATACGTATCGATAAATATCGGTAAACAATGTTTAAAAATGCTGAAAAGGTCAGTATGTCTGCTTTTCTGTTGCTGGCATATATAATAGAAAATGATAAATGAACGCTAGAGCTGTTTAAAGTTGTCTTTCTAATTTTATTGCTGTTACCTGAAAATAAGCAAGCTGTTTTACTAGCTTTAAGCTAGTGGTCTGGTTTCATGAAGCAGTCGACTATAGATCTGAGAACATATATACTCGCTGTCAAACAAGCACATGCCTCTCCACTCGATCAACAGAGCACACAGTAAACTAATTCATTTTGGTCGTCACATCAGAAACACATAGCATATGCATCTCTAATGTCGTTGATCCAGTACATCATGGTCACAGGAAGCACAGGGCAAAAGACTGGGGACGCCCTATATAGGATGCTAGTCCATAAATATGCACACACGATTACACATTATGGGCATGACACTACCCACCTAACTACGATTTTTTTAATTTGTTAATTTTTTGGGGGGAGTGGGTGGAAAACAGGACACAGAAAAGACCCACACAGATACACGGGGACTATTCAAACTCTGCATGCACCAAGCTGGGGGTGATTATCTCTGGAGGCGTGAGACCACCATGATTCCATGTTTAACTACAAGATTGCTGCAAACAAAATAAATTTAAAAAGCTCAGTGAAGAGGGACAGAAGACAGCATCATCCTTTCATCTTTTAGGGGGGGGGGGGTCCTGGAGTGTATCCCAAACAGCACTGGACATATGGTAGGGGGACACCTTGGACAGTTTGACAGCCCATTGCAGGGCACACGCAGAACACACAATGGGCAATTTAGTGAGGAAAACCAGGCACAGGGAGAACATGCAAATTCCACACCCCAAAGCACGGGCAGAATTCACACCCCTGAATCTGGGGGAATGAGCTGAGCCACCACGCCATGCTAGTAACAAAGAGCTCCGTAAAATATACAGAAAATTATTTGTCAATGGAGATGCAATTCAATGAATTGACTCCAGAGAACACTGGATACCAAGTCAAGTGACATGATACTGAGCTAAAGACTAAAATAATTATAAATAATTTTAATATGTTGAAATTTGTAAGTCTTACTACAAGCAAGCTATTATCGTAAATTAAATTCATCCTTAACATCTTTTCTAGCAGTTGACAGTTTGATTTCCACTGATAAGCATTGTTGGGATTTATTGGGAATTTATGGAGAATAACTACACATTGACTCCATTTGCAAATAAAACAATTCCCACAGATACATACTCTTACAGAACATTTTTACATGTTGTATATTTTAACAAGATCATTTTCTTAGGAAATCCACCTCATTGATTTAAAATAAGCAGGCAGGATGGTGAAAAAATATGCAAAGGTGTAGGCATAAGAGTATTTCAGTTTCTAAGGGAAAAAATGTCACACTTCTGGATGTGCACAATCAGGGGATGTACACATAGAACAATGCAAATGAGCTGGCAAAAAACTGATTATGGCACTTCTAGCATTTCTGATAATTAGGGTTTTTCATCTGCAAAAAGGGAAGAACTGCCATATATCAAGAGCTCATGCTTATAGTAGTTTTGGATGCTTGAGAATTTTTGTAGAAAGATCAATGCAGAACTAGTACAGAAGTCTGAAAGATGAACACAGTGTAGTTAAAAACATCTCTTTAATGCATTAATCATTACTGTACAATACCTATTTAATAGTTTGCGCTTTTTTAAAACAATATATATCACAACATACAAGCACCTAAATGCATATGCACATTAGATAATATTGAACTACTAAATGCAAGATTTCTCTGATTTTGGATATGGGGGAACAGTTGATTACATGACTTTAGTATGCTAAAAACAAAAGGAATCCAGCACATTACCATCTGCAGTGTGCAACATATTTGCTGCATCATCCTGTTGCACCGCTCTGACTAAACCAAGACAGCAGCTGCTTTTAAGATGAACTTTACTTGATGCTGTTACATTACTGGAATTTTATAGGCCTCACAGCTGCAATTAAGTTATGGGAAAAGAAGTTAAAGGCTGAATATTTAACAAAACCATCATAATCATAGACTGCCTGCAAAATGAGTGCAAATCGAAATTGGAAAACGTTAAAGCAAAAAATAATAATATTGCATTTAAGTTGTTTCATTAAATGAGATACTGGTAAGGTCACTTTAGCCTTCATCCTGGAAATGTTAAACCAAGACAGTCTCACAAAGTGCTAACAAACATCCGCTGAGTTTAAAACAAAGCCATTAATCAGCAATATTTGCTTGCTGTGTTAGTCTGAGTTGTGGCAGTCAGTAGTGAATTTACTTATCTAAATGTGGCTGTTTTATGGCCCTCTTTTAACAAAGAAAGAAAAGACGTGTCGGGGATTAAGTGGCTTTTTATTTTAAGCAACACGGGAGAATCCGTTCAGATAATTCGATTGCGCTTATGGGTGGGGGAGTCTGCAATAACGTCACTGCACTGGGCAGAGGGCCGCTTCCTGCTGCCCCCGCTGTCTAAGTGGAGGGCCATTTCCTCTGCTATGAAAGTGTTTAAGTCCACGTCGTGAAGTCCATTTCTTCTGCGGCTGGTGCTGGAGCTGCTGCTGACGTGAGTGGGGGACCCCGGGGCACCGGAACGCACACTAATACTCGCCATTGCACCGCTCAGACCTAAAAGATTTGGAGGGGGGGTATTATTAGTCTTGCAGCCAACATACAGGAACCAATTTTAGCATTAAGTTTACAATTACATGTAATCAAAGATCTAATTTTGGAATGTTAAATTTTGCACTGATCCTATTTATTCCTGTATTCCTAACATAACAGAAATTGTTAGTATAGGTCTCATAACCAGTGTGATAAAGATGGTCTGTCCTAAGTGCATCAGATCAGAATATAACATTTCCATGTAAGACTTATGTGGTGACCTTGTATCCTTCACTATATAACTGCAGTTATGTTGCAATATAAACTTATAAAATTATTTGGCAGAAACAAGTATGTATAAAGACATAACTGAAAAAAGTACATTAGCACCCACATAATCCCTATATCAGATCAGTATCACCGTCAATTAAATTAATCTGGCTCTAATCAAAGTAGTATAGAATGGAATTTGCACTTTGACAGAGAAAGTGGGTGAAAGGATTGACAAAAAAATACAAAAATGGCTCAAATATCTTCCAAAATCCACTTGCTTGACTTGTTTCGATCAGTTTTCATCTTTGATATTACATGGTAAAATATATTACAAATATTTATTATTTCCAGAGGTGAGCGGCTGGAAGATTAATGGATGGATATTTAAGGTTTAATATTTTTAATAAAGCTGTAGTTGTTTTACTGTTATATGAACATCAAGTTCAAAGTACAATACATGTAACTACCTCGCAGTAAATATTAAATACGCTGCTCACTGGTAAACCTTTCCAGCTAACAAGATGGTGAGTCAATTCATTTTCACCCCATAAATTGCAGTTACTGCAATACATAACCACGTAATGCGAGCATATATACTGTCTGGAGTCTCAAGAAAATGAACATTAGCTCTTGGTTCTACAACAATATTTCAGAAAGTAAGGGTAGCATACAGCTGACATTTTACTAGTGTGCTCTACCAGAATTACCACCATAAGGATCCGAGTTTTTAATTTGTCCGAGGCACACAGATATCGTCACAAAGCCATGGAACAGATAATTAACCCAAATTAATACAGTATTACCACTCACTGTCACGCTTAAAATGCAGTGATAGGTACACATGATCTTTCCAAAGAATGTGTGTAAATTCAAAAAAAGACCAAAATGTTCTAGTGTGAGTTGATATTCACTGAATATTTGAATTTTATAGACAATGAAGCATTAAAACTTAAATGAATAATTTTTACCTTCTTAGCTCCTGATTTTAAAGCACAACTTTTTTTGTACATGATTAATGCTTTTCTAATTTTAATAATGCTAGCTAATGCTTAAAATGATCTGGTGGTGTTCAGATCTGCACTCCACCCCTTCCCGAGACAAAAAGGAATATTCAATAATTTAATTTTACTTTAATTGGGTGTGGAGGGGGGGGGGGGCTGCTGAATAATTAGCTTTGGGGTTACCCAACCACCAAGCCAATGAGCTGAGACTAACTTCAACCTAATATTAATATCAATAAAAATGTATTTATTACTTGCCATACACCATCGGAAACCAAATGTAATTAATAATAAATAATATCTGGCAAAACGTAACGGCAGAAGCTTAAGATTTACCATGCAAGGCAATGGCTTCTCTGAAGGGCTGCAAGTCAGCCTCTACAGAAGAGCTACTTTCTGTGGATGCCGGCCGATTTGGTGGCACAATGTTCAGCTTCGGTGCCGTCCTAGAAGTCCTCGACGGAGGTGCTTTGCCACACAGGAAACCGATCAAGTCCTCCCTGCGAATTGTCCTCCGTCGCTTCTTAACCCATGCTAAAACATCCTTATTGCGCCGCTGGTATCCAATCTGGATTCCTAGATCGTAGCTCCTCTCATGTGCATCCATGCTTTCTGCAGAGAGGAGAAGCAGGGGGGAAAAAAAACATCAGCAAGTGCAGTGCATGTCAGAAATGCCCCGCAAGACAGGAGTAAGACCATTAGATGAATTTAAGACCGACTTCTGCAGTTTAAGAATGGAGGTCCAAAATTATTTCAAAGTCAGGAAAAGCATATTAATCTTTGGCCTGCAAGCATTTTGGATGACACTTAATATACTACAGTCGCCGGTGAGAGTGCAGTGGAAAAAGTATTACTGCTTTCATCAAATGGAAGTTGAACAGCTCTTTCTTTCTGATCTGTACATAAAGGGTGCCATGGAATGTTAGTATTATTATTATTGTTGCTGCTGTGCTTCTTTCATTTGATGTGCAAGGCAATCAGAAATGCAATATTCAGTTAATAAGAGAATTTGGGTTCCCATTGGTAACCCAAACTGGGTCAGCTGCTTAAAATACTGTGGTAAACAATCAAACCCAAAGTGGGCCAATATTAATCTGCTGCCAATGCCATCAGAGACGCTGTCAACAGAGGCACATCAGAAGCAATTCCCAAGGATGCCTGCGTTTTTTAAAAAGTTGCACAGCCGGAAACATATTGTCTAAATGGAGAATTTTTTTGGGATAGTAGTTACTGCATTCAGGAGTTCTGAAAGTGGCAAGAGGGGGTTTGTTTGAGGCCATTGTTCCCAATTGAGGCACAATCAATTGCTGAGAGTAACGGGGGGAACCAGGGGCACTGCACACTGCATACTAAATAAAGGAGCACTAAACTTTAGTGTTGTATTTAACCCAGAATTCACAAGAACCTGGGAACTATCAAATAGGCAAACAAATCAAAGATTGCAAATATTTTTTTCATATTAGGATGTGTCTTACACAAGACATAAGATGGTAAAAAAGGATGGAAAAACACACATCTAGACAACAAATTACAACATCCAACAACATTCAAGTGTACTTCCATTACTAACCAATGGCATTAAGGCAGAGTAATATTATCTGGTCTAAGCTAACTGGCTAGTTATTTAAGAAACAAGCGCAGATTATAAAAAAAAGGCAACTCAAGATGGCAGATAAATGCACGCTTAAATATGCAGACACAGGCTGGAAAGATTGTAACTGTAAATATCAGTATGTACCCAAACTGAGATACTAAAGTATTAAAAGGATTTAGTTTTGCCAGGAAGAAATGGCTGGGCGAGAATGCCCGGGGGGGGGAGGGGTGTATGGAGTCCCCCACAGGTGGTGTGATAAGAAAAATACTATTAAACCAAGAACGCAAACACTGTAAAATAAAGTCAGAATCTAGAGTATGGCTCCCTTGCTTGGATCAGGGACTTCACTGGGCTAATTAAGTGCCCCGGTTTAGCAACCTTTCGTCATACTATGCTCTCTGATCCCATCAGCGTCTGATACACTATGATAACACTTCTTAGGAAGTCAAGTCTTTTTCTCATACTGAGCCCCTGCTTCATAGGGTATTCCATCTGCTTTACAGGCACTTATCCTGGACTAAGTCCAGGGAGTGTCTGAAGTCTCTCCCAGGCAGTGTAGGACACCCTGGATGGGACAGCAGGACATTTACACTTTCGCTATTTAGAGATGCCAATTAGCCTGACTGCATGTCACCGGGCTGCGGGAGGAAATCGGAGCAGCCGCAGAAAACCCACACAATACAGGGGGAATAAGCAAAGGCTATAGAGGTTGTGGGATTCAAACCCCCTACCAGCTGAAGCAACAGCACTACATACCTCATATTTATGCAATCTGAGGGTTATAAATGAAGAAGGATCCTGATGTTTGATAACGCCTCACAATGCCAAGTATGAAGCACCCTGTCACTATTTTACACAGAAGTCCTGATACATTACTGTGCCCGCAATATTTCGACAAGGGTATATTTTCTGCACATAATGATCTCTAGTGTTGCACTCAAACGCACTACGTCAAACCGAAAAGTGCTGCATCAAACCCAGGATGTACTAGTTATGAAGTACATGCATGCATGATCGAAGATTTTCAGTTGCAGAAAGACAGACCTTTGTAGAGGTTGGTAACGGCTGTGGCGGCGCTCTGGAAAGGTGTCCACAGAGAGAGACCCTGCTGCTGACACACCGGGTCTGAAAAAGGGAAAGACGGGGGGAGGACAACAGGCGTTATGTCAGAGATCACCATCAATTACATAAAAAGCCGTCTCACGCTCTCAGGCCACTTCCTGCGACATTTACATTAAAACAGTGATTACACCACTTACTGCATTACACACTGCATCATCGAGAACACTTATAACAACCCCCCCACCCCCCCCCCAAAAAAAAAAAGAAACAAAAACCAACTGCTACCCATTTCAGATTCAGACAGCCAAATATCTGCGCCATTTTGTTTAGCCGGCTTTACCATAAACTATACAGCATAAACATAATCGAAGCGTGATACTGTAAATTAAGCAGCCTTTTTTGCACAGACATAACTAGATAATCCAAAGTACATACAAGATATCGGTAGATCGCATGCAATTAATTTCACCGTTCTGATTTCTAAGGTTTAAAATGCAGTCACTACAACAATAGGTAAAACGCCTTAATCATACATATAAAGTTCTATGATCCGAACGAGCCAGTAAGAAAATCAGCGCGGTGTAGTCTATGATGTTCAGTAAGAAGTACTGATCTAAACGATATTTTTTAATTTAAACTAAGGAACTCCTCCTAGGACTTCAGACTTCGCCATCTTGTTCCTTTCCCCTTGCACAACTAGGTATGCCGTGCTAGACACCGGCTGCGAAGTTATTTGCTTAGACAGCACACCGTATTGCTCTTTATAAAACTTATGTTTACAGGCGCCTTGGTACTGTTATCCGTGAATGTACGTCCCTGTAGTCTTAACTAAGTATGCACGGCAGTGTGAGGAGTGTCGGTTAGTATCGGCTCTTTTTCCGGGCTATGCGTCTACCCGGACCTTTGTAGAGCTGTGCGACCGCGGTAGCGGAGTTCTGGAAGAGATGCCAAAGTTTTTGGTTGCTCTGATCAGCCTCCTCCTCGATCGGCTCCTCCTGTTCGGCCTCGGCCAAACACTGCCGCTCCCAATTCGAGAACCAATGTTCAGGGCCATGCTCCTGGATCTCCGCTTCCCCTTCCTCCTTCTTGTCCTCCATTACACTGGTTTAGCTTTTTTTATTGCTTACCAACGTTACTAGCTAAATAACTGTTCTGTAGACACTATTACACATTTAAAAAAACAACTTTGAGGACGGAATGAATAATCACCGATGCATGATCTGTTGCAACTCCGATTTCTGTCACCGAACTTTTCCGGCAAATTCCACAAAACAGCCTAACCCACAAGAGCCCCGAGAGCATATTAAAACGCTCCGCCTTTTCAGACAAGCACAATTTCGATTGGCCAGAGAATTATACTAGAGCGTGTCAGTACTGTATCCGATATGTTTCATTGGATAGAAGAGACGTATATCATTACGTCACAAAAGACCCTCCCTACAAATAACTGTGAAGTCAGCGCAGTGCCGCACAGTGCCTTTTGAAAAACACGTGACAGCGGTGATCTGATGACGTTTGCACCAAAGCCACGCCACATGAAGATCGAAAACAAACCAGTCACGTGTACGACATTATCAACACGCTAGTTCGACCAAAAGAGTTTTCAAAACAAAAGATAGTGACGCAAATAATTGTAGAATTCGCCTTTAACGTTGAGCACATATTTTTTCCATCTACAGCTGAAGTGTGTGCATACAAAACAAAATAAATTCCCAACATTCGTATAAAACTATAAACCGTTTATTGCCATAAACGACATTGCTATTCGACACTGAAACTTAACACGTTAAAGCACATGAAATAGCGTGTTAAATATATCTTCTTCTAACTTTACCATTTCCATGTTCAACGATATCCGATTATTGTCAGCGTCGGACATTTTAAAGCTTTTAGTCAGCACATGATGTGTTTAAATTTGAAGCTTCAGTTATAACGTAAACGTAGATCATAATGTTAATTTATATCATTGAAGGTATAAATAACTCCTATACTAATATTTAACAGTTAAAATGAGAGTGTGTTACTTGGACATCACCTGGGGGGTATTCCAGAAAGCTTGGTTAACTTACCATTTGGTAAATCATATACTCTTTATTGATTTACCCCAAACCTGCATACCATGAGTATGTCAGTTCCAAAACACCTAAGAAGCATAAGGCCCAATCCCAATACCCCCACTTAGCGCTACCACTCAGTTTTGCGCGTACCCACATAGGGTAGTGTTGTCTCATTTGTTTTTAGCAGCGAGAGGTAGTGGTGTTCAGCCCTGAAGTTAACCCTCGAAGCCACGAAACTTTTTTTCAGATGCTGACTCAAAACCGAGTGAAAAAAGAAAACTCCCACAATACATTGCAATACACAACGAGAAAAGAAAAAATGGCTGTGTGGGGAAAGAAGCTCATATTATTCATAAATACACTTGCAAAAAAAAATAATTTTAGCGGAATATCTTAGTTTAATGTAAGTGAAGCGAAGTATGAGGTTGAATTTTTCAAAAACAATTTTCTAAAAATCGCTAGTTCCGTGCGTATAAACAGAGCAGTATCTCTAGTATTTTAGAAAAAGAATCGAGCAGGAGTTTCACAAAACCGTCGAAGAACTAAGAACGCATTTATTCAGAGAGAGTAGCTTTTTTGGCTACGACTCTTTAACGTCACAGACTTACTTTAAACGTAATTTATGTATTTACAGCTTTATTCATTACAAAATAATCCCCACTATATATTCTAATACCATATTATGTTTCACCCCAATAACCGATTATCATTAAGCAAATTCAGTACAAAAAGTCTCACACAGCATTCCTAATACATTTTTATTGGGAGTATCAGGTCAGATGATGACACACCTCCCCCTCTCCTTGTGTCTTACAACATTAAAACAAAAATAAATACATTTAAACCAAAAACTAAGTAAATTTAAACAACAATAATTCACTCAATACACAAAAACACTGTATCCATGCTTAATGTTCATGTCCACCCCCTCCTCTTCTTGCTGGAGCATCACACACTACTGCTTTTATATGCACTGAATACAAATTCCCATTGTACATTATGCCAGTCTGCTTAAGATGTTTGTATTCTGACAAAAAAATCCTTTAGATACTCCCCAAGGGGGGTGGGCTTTGTCCCACCGCTAAAAATTGCTACTGTAAATTGATCAAAATGGCCAAACATTGCTAATATAGGGCAAAACTGCAAACTACTGCTTCTGAAAAGTGGAATCCTATCAATGTTAATCCTTAGATTTACACTATTGCCCTGTACCTTACTTAGTAAGCGACAAATACCCTTTTCCAGGCCATAGTACATGTACTGACCACCGCATTTTGCCTCAGTTAATTTTTCTCGTGGTGTAGCCAACAGTATCCTGGAATTTACTGGCAACAGGTGCCCCTGCTTCCGTAGTATGGCTAGTAACTCATTGACAGACTTGTGTGTTTCTCTGTTTTTTACAGCCCATTGTCTCAAGTCATTTTCAAGGGTCACAGTCTGTCCAGATTCACCATTTGTTTGTTCTTCTGAGTCTGCAGAATCATTGCAAATATTGGAGCAGGAATCAAAACTAGGCCTTTTACTATTCACAGGCACATCGTCACAGTCACTATCAAGTCCAGTCCCAGTTACATTGTCAGTGTCTGTCAAGTCTACTCATAGTCCCAGGCACATGCTCAATGTCACTGTAAAAACTGTCAGAATCTTGAAGAAGATTTTCCAACTCTCTCCTCCTTTTTCTCCAAAATCTCAAGAAGGCCATCTAAAACAGGTTAAACTACATCAATTTACACTTATCTATAGCCTATGTATATGGAACTCCAAAGTGTTCAAAAGTAATATGAAATATTTGAGAATAATATTGTAAAATACAGCTCATTATTGTGAAATATAATGCATTCTGTTATATGAATTTACTTATTATTAGAACTGGGGGATATGGCAAAAAAAATATTACAATATTTATTCCTGTACAGACCGATATCAATAATTATCAATATTATAGTTTCACAATGCTGTTCCATGTAATAATCAAAATAATAAAAATAACCCTATTCTGACAAATAGAATGAATACATAGATATAAACAATAGTAGTAAACAAATACTTATTTTCCAACAAATTTTACAGATTACATACAAAATTTCTTTAAAATTATAAAAGCTTATTGATTGTGAAGTATTCAAAGAAACATAGCTCAAATGAACAAAACCATATGATATAATAAATGTAGCAATGTGCAAAACTGTATAATATTGCAAATATTTTAAAGGGCAAACATAAAATAAAGCAGGACGGAATTGACTGCAATAAGTGTCTTCCTATATTCTTGGTCTTTAAAAAACTTTTTAAAATTCTGAGGTAGGAAAGTATCTAAAACAAACAAACAGAACGCTTATTCAAAAAAATGCGAAATTATGGTTAGATTTTTTGTCCGGCGCTGCAAAACGTCAGCACGCATCACCATGTCACATGGTACAAAATCCTTGCGAGAGCAAGAGGATTTGAGACAGACCGTGCAGCACAAACTGGAACCGACTGCGTGACGACACAACTTTGCCCTTATTGGCTGAAGATTTTAGTCACGCGCATGATGTTCGTATCCAAGGAAGTTCCAATGCGTTATCTATTTCTCCCAAAAACCACGTAAAGCAGGGAAAACTGGTTTTCAGTTCATTTACCTGGTAAAATAAAATTTAAAGAAATTACATAAATGTTCTAACAGTACACGTAAGGTAGTGGTTCATATATTGTTAGTTAATGTGATGTTGTGCTGCTTTATTTGGTTTAATCGTCCAGTCTGTGAAGAAGGCATTCAAGTAAGAATTGCATTGTACTCTGTACATGCCAATAACAACTTTGAATCCTTGAAATACATGTATTTGATCATTTTCCTTGCAGCTATCTTTTTACACAGAGCCACAATACACAATAGTTTTATTTACTGCTAACAGTTTGTATCAGGAGTTGGTTATTGTAAAAGAAGTAACGAGCATGCAGGTGATTTTTGTATAGATTTATCTACACCTTTCTGGCAGTGCTGCCATTGCAGTCAGGTGTCAGACTATGAGGAGTACAAGTAGTCCGACTTGGCAGCAGTCAGTTTATACTCCACCCTTGCAGCCGCCGGCGGATCGCGTTCCACTTCGCGTCAGCTGCAGACAGACCTAAGTCGAAGTCACCAATTGCTTCTTTTTTGGCTGCTAGCGTTCAGTAAACCTCTGCTCGATAGGCCATCGAGTGGTCTGTCTCAGCGCATTCTCTAAAACGGAGCAAACTTGGCTGATCGAGTTTTATAGTCTGTGTGTATCATCGTTATCATCCTCAATTTTTATCTATAAAAAAATCAAGATCGTTGTATCGCCTAGCACTACATCTTATTGTGAAATATGTATGTGTGTGTATATATCTATATATCTATCTATCTATCTATATATATATATCAAATTCAGTATTAATCTCATAAAGCCGCTTTTCATAATTTCATGATACCTTATGTCATCATTTCATGACGCTGAATGAATTCACAATAATAGGCTGTATTTTACAATATTGTCATATTTCATAATACTTTTGAACACTTTGGAGTTCCATATGTACAGATGTGTCTTACCTTCAGATTAATTATGTGGACATATTGGTTTGCAAAAAAGTCATCAATGCGATTATTAAACAATGAACACAACTAAACAATGCTAAATACTACTTACCTAAAACTTAAAACTTGTCCACAACGACGTGTAGTTTCTCACAACCGCTTTACTGCAAAATAGAAGAAATTCCCGCTCTCACAAAAGCGCATGCGCGACAGTGTCGGCTTTTTTTTTTTTAGCGCTACGGCAACATAACTTGGCCAAAACACACACAGGACGTGCATTGGCAAATTGTGATTATGAGATTATTTTACGTGTAGCAGTTTATTTTTGGACATTTTAAAACATTAAAATTACAACAGCATGAGCTACAATGGGCACCAGAATTGACGCTGACAATGTTTACATGGAATTTACGATCTGTCTACAAATGTCCAAAAGTCGCCTACCTAGACGTTCAGCTTGAACTACATATCTACGTTCAAGAGGGGTCAGAGTTAGACGTGCAGATACTGCACCTGATTTGCACGTTGTGTAGACATCCAGATATGGTTCTGGACCCACCGACCCCATCTAAACATGATCTGCACGTTTTTGGTGAACCTTGAAAATGGGTATATCCTCCTGAGAACCGAAGAAAAAAAATGTCTTACAATTCCTTTTTTTGTGATGTCCTATATATTTTGAACTAAAAACACCTTACAATTTAAATTTCTTTTTTTTAAAAAAATATTTTAATTTCCCAGCATGTCCACTGTAGAGGACAACAGGACGATTTGCTTGTGAAAATAGAACTGAATTTAGAAAATGAAAAAAATGAACAAATTATATCATTAGAGTGATATTAACCCAAGAACACTTTCTATTTCAAAACAATAACACTCTTGTTGCTTGTATTTAGTTCAACAGTGAACTAAAACAAGCCACAAGTTCAATAAGTCATAGGACAAAAGTAGTTGTGCATTTCTTTTTAGCTGTGATAATCCATAAAGCATGATTTCTTTTTGGTAATGCAGAGGAACATCTTGCATTTGGTGCACCTCATGTATGTTTTTCCATTGCAGCCCTTGTTCC
>JAABNY020000095.1:25626252-25656106 GCA_015164015.2 Brevimyrus niger
AAGCGCTTTGAGACGATGTAATGTCGTGATAATGCGCTATATAAAAATAAATTTGTTGTTGTTGTTGTTGTTGTTGTCCTCTACACAATACTATAGTACTTGATGGGGTATCTCCAAATATTTAAGGAAAATACAGGTGAATAAAATGTCCATTATAAATGACATAAATGAATGGGCCAGTTCTCAGGAGGATATACAATGTTCTATTGCTGGTTCTGTATCTCTGAGGTGTGCTCTTCAATAATCTGAATGATGTCACCCTGTCACCCTTGGGCAATTTGCATAATATGCAAATTAAGGCCACCATTACTGAAAATTACAATTTTGCGAATATCTGAGTAACTATCCATGGTATCTAAATAATTTTGGTGTCTTTACCAATGTTTTGAGGGTCAAGGAATCAGAGGCAGTGAAGAGAAAAGCAGTCAAAGTAGGGACAAATAATGTGCTTGACACAAGTCTCGTCTACACTAGGGTACTAGGCTTGCAACAGGCTAGAGACATTAATATCAAAACTGTCCTTGCATATGAACTATCACCTGTGCCTACATCCCTCTTTGATGACGAAGGGAAAATGAGGATCGCAACCACGAAATCGACGCTGAAAAAGAACCTGCAGGTGACTGTGTCTCAGTGTTTGGTTGAGAAGCCAGAGGTAGAAATAATAGGTGGGTGTGCTATCCTTTGGGTTATTCACTGGCCTGCACAAGGAACTGTTGCAGATTTTGTTGAAGGCTTCACAAAGAATGGGATGGACAGAGTAGTACTCCATGATACATACCTCATATTTGATAGGTACTATGATTTTAGCATAAAAAGTGGGACGCTGGCACCTCGAGCTGGTGAACAAGCAAGTCGACGCCACAAACTACAGCTTCATACTCCTCTCCCACCCCAGAAAGTTGTTCGCACCGTCACTGAGAATAAGACTAAAGTCATTGATTTGATTTGTCAGAATCTGACCCGAAAATTACAGTAGCAGCCATATCAGCACAGACTGGGCATCACCTCTAGAGAGATTGTCCTGGCTGAGATCAAGGAGGGCATTGTGTTCAGCAGGGAAGACCTCATGACTTGCCATGAAGAGTCAGACGTGATAAGCATTTACCAGATGGTGAAAGCAGCCTAAAGTGGACTGAAAAGTATAAACATTGTGTGCGAGGAACATGTTATCTAACGATGGAAGAACCAAGTGCTGACCGAACTTGTGTAAACATTGGTGCAACAGCTGAGAAGCAGGGGCACGTGGTTTCACAACTACCAGCTGCTCAAGCCCTCTCAGGGTGTGATACGGTGGCACAGTGTTTCGGGATAGGGAAAACTACGGTCATCAAGACGCTTGAAGGTGGCATTCAAATCAGGAAACTGGGTGACATATCTGAGGACATGGTTGATATCATCCAAGAAGCTACAGTATTTATGGCGGCCTGCTATGGGCTCAAGAGCTTGCCAATATCAGACATGACTGAGGTCCGTAGACTTGTCTGGTCATGAAAGATGGGCAAACGGAATGTGACAAAGACACCAGACCTAAAGTCACTCCCACCTACGAAGGAGGCATTTGAAGAGAATGTAAAGCGAGCACATATCCAGACAGCCATTTGGAAAGCAGCTCTTTAACAAGAGCCACCAACACTAGATCCCACAGAATATGGATGGGAATGTGACGAAAGAACTAGATGCTTGACTCCAACAACATTGCAACCAGGTATTAGTCTTGCTACACCCAAGGTTCTCGAAATTAGATGTGGCTGTGCTACAGACAAACCCTGCCCTACAGCTATGTGTGGATGCTATACTGCTCACTTGCCATGCACAATGTTTTGTGGATGTCGTGGGGAAGCTTACTGCCGAAACGAGCTCACAAAATCAGTTGGTGATTGTGACGATACTGTTGACACTGATTTATTCGATGGCTGACTTCGTGAGGTACAGTATAGACACCACTATATAACCAGCATTTAAAATACATTTTGCCATATGATCTTGAGATACGAACTGGCAACAGGGATTTCTCTGGTAACTTCTGATGAGTACTGCTCAATTATTTTCTGCTGAAAACATGGTAAAGGCACAAGAATTGTATCAATATAATTCTGGTTACCGTAACTCAAAAAGGCTATCTTTTTTTCAAACTTCTGACAAATAATTTGAAAAAAGATACCTTTTAAGTAATATTAACCCTATCTCCACATTCGGCACACTAATAGCAGTGTACTAGTATCACTTTATGTCAGTGGTGGCCCCTCAAAACATGGGAAAAGACACAAAAAAGTTATTCAGATGTCATGATAGTTCAGAATATCACACAATTGTGTCACTAGTATCTGCTGTACTAATTTGCATATTGGATTTGAGAGAAGGTTAGCTTCAGTTTGGATAACTGGCATAAAATACCACTTTGATCATTTCCCATATGCTTTTATCTGATTCTTTGCCCCTCAAAACCTAGGTAAAGACACCAGAATTATTTTGATGTCCTAGATAGTCACTCAGAAATTTGAAAAAATAGATTTTTGAGTAATGGCAACGCTAATTTGCATATTTAGCAAAAAGGATCACCCCTATCACTTCAAGTATGTCTTTTTTTGATTCCTTGACCCTCAAAACATGGGTAAAAACACCAAAATTATTTAAATATCATGAGAAATATTTAGATATTCACAGAATTGGGATTTTCAGTAATGGCGGCACTAATTTGCATATTACGTGAATTGCCCAAGGGTGACAGGGGCGGCATCAGTTGGATTCTTAAAGAGTACATCCCAGATGTATAGGAACAATGAATAAACGTTGTATATACCATACTTCATGCTTATCGGTACCTGCCACTGGACTAAAACGGGGAGAGCTCCATGTGAATGTTTTCTGATTTATGTTCCTCACAGAAAATGAGCCAAGGCCAATGAATCTCAGTTTGAAAAAAAATATTATTTCTATAATTTTTCTTAAGCTTAAAACCGAAAACAGGTCCCACAGACCCAAAGACCTTATAAAGCACTTATAAAGGGCTGCTTGTGAATGAAGTTTTGTGCTAGATACTCTTAGTGACAGCAACACGAAACATTACATACATTACAAACATAAAAAACTTATTATGATAAATTTGGCTATGTAATGCCTATAAAGCAAACCTGATTTTCGTTTGTTATATGTTCCAATGCAAAGTCCAATTAAGTGAAACCTTTGACAAGTTTGTGACAGAACTAAAGCTCTTAGTAAAAGACTGAATAGCAACGTGATGGTCAGGGACACAGTCATTATTGCAACAAACTCACCAAAAGCCCATGAGCCACGTCCCTGACTTGACTTTGGAAAAGGCGATTGACATCGTTTGCTCACTTGAGGTCTCACAGCAGCAGTTTAAAATGATGGTGAGCAGCGGGGGTTGTATCCATACTGTGAATAAACGCTACACTAGTGTTCTGAAATATTTTCCTACCTAAAATATTTTCCTACGCGTATCAGAAATTTATAACCATATCTGTTATTTTGTCCTACCTTGTGATAATATCCTACCAGCATAAATATTTGCTCTCTTTAGTGTTTAGGGTGGTAGGATATTATTATAGAGATAAACACTCCATAAATATCTGCTCCCCTCTATGTGTAGGGTGGTAGGACATTATTATAGATGTAAACATTCCATAAATATCTGTTCCTCTTCATGTCTCGTGTGATAGGATATTATTATAGACATAAACACTCCATAAATATCTGCTCACCTCCATGTTCAGGGTAGTAGGACATTATTATAGACATAAACACTCCATAAATATCTGCTCCCCTCCATGTTTAGGGTGGTAGGACATTATTATAGATATAAAAATATAGACATAGTTATCTTTCGTATCGTTATAGTTAAATAATATTCAAATGTCCCTTCCCTTAGTGTATACTTCCCTTTAGTGAATGTATCTCTGAGTATTCTAATCCATCTTTACTCATTAGACCAGCAGGTCCAAGTCATATCTATAACATTTGGGAATGTGAATATTTTATATAAGATGATCACTGTGCAGGACATGGGGGCCTCCGAATCGAATCTTAAAAAGTTCGAGTTGTGATCTAATTTCCTCATAAGAAGTAATGGAAAACCAATTAATTGGTTCCTGGCCTCAAAAAATTACACCTAGATATATATTTTTTAGCATTTAAACACAAAATGAACCAGATAAAACAAGAAGAGATGCATATACTGTACTGAACTCATCTAAGGCAGAGTCCA
This sequence comes from Brevimyrus niger, assembly GCA_015164015.2. Classification (NCBI taxonomy): domain Eukaryota; kingdom Metazoa; phylum Chordata; class Actinopteri; order Osteoglossiformes; family Mormyridae; genus Brevimyrus; species Brevimyrus niger. Next base: position 25,630,481 of record JAABNY020000095.1, read on the forward strand.
GCACCGGGTCGGGTACCTGCAGGTAGCTGCTGAAACAGGAGGATTTTAATGTTCTGGAATTTTACAGGCGGTTATGCAGGCGGGTAATTCATTACACATGGGCGTGTAGCAGGTCAATTAAAACAGTATTGTAGCCTGCAAAAATAACATATAAGCAAAATATCTATGTATTAGACTATCACGTATAAATTGTCATCATCACAGTGTGTTTAGTATGTCGGGGGTACAGATAACCGCCTCGACAAACGTTCACATACACATCTGAATCCTTGCTGAAGTGTGTTGTCGTGTTCTCTCTTTCACGCTCGTCCCAGTATGGATAGCTTAGATCTATCTGATTTGATTTTGATTTAGACTTTTTAATTTCAATTTAAAATTTATGTAGGCCTAGCACTTGTCACGTTGAGAGGTGCATAGAAAAAATAATTATGTGTAATTTATCATGGGTATGGGTGGGTAATGGGCGGAATGTTAACGGACCCAGGCGGGTGCAGATTTAACTTTGAAATAATCACGGGCGGGCGGGTGCAGGTCTCCAAAAGTGGACCTGTGCAGGATTCTGATCTAAGCACATTTATCAAAACAATAATTTATAAAGTAAGAAAATAAATGTATCCAAACAATGTGTCCTGCCCCGATCATCCGCTCCTTCCTTGTGCCACGCCCACTTGTTAACCCCGTGTGTAATCCCAGTGTGATCAGCTGTTTCTAGTTGTTTTCATTAGCCCACTGTATTATGTCCGCATGTCAGTTTGTTTCCCCATTCCGGTCATTGTATTGTCCGTCTAAGTTTTGCCTGCCTTACCTGTAATTAAACCCTGCATTCCCCAATACCCTGACGTGTGCGCCTTTGTCTCCATTCCATCCCCGCTTGGTACAACAATATTATTATAATTAAACCTATTAATTGTCACACTCTGTTGCATGCGGAGCAGGCGAGCTGGAAAACAGGCAAATGGAGCCGGGCAGACGGGTAAATAGGGTTTATTATCTACAAGAAGGGGAGACGACCACGAACAGGAACACGACATTACCAATGACAGATCTGGGTATACAGACTTATACGCAGACTAAATACACAATACAGGCAGAATTTAACAAGCAACAGGTGAGTACAATCGGGAATTAACACAAGGTAATGAGGGGGCATGACACACACGAGGATCGTACGAGCCTGGCATGACATTAATGGTTTATTATTAACATTAAAATAATGAATAAGAAATTGTTATTTTTTAATGTATTTTATTATATGATAACAATTACTGTTACTGTCTATCATTGTCTAATATTTTTACTGTCTAAATATATGTATTCAGTTAGTGTAAACATGCATGGTGCTATCACGTACAGCGAATGCGATGCTGAGACTGAAGCTTTACCCTTTATTTCCACTGAAAGACGTTTGGCGTAACTTATTTCCCCACGCGTACAAGTTATCTTAGGTCAGCGTTCACGGTTTGACTTCTGAGATTCAGATCGAGCTTTAGGTAATTTTTTTTGTGGTTGGTTCGACTTTTAAGAAATTAGAATTCTAATAATCCTTTAGGTAAGTGTATATATAGAGCAATAAATGCATCACAAAGGTTTTTACAAATTAAATTAATTGTTATTTAATTAACGGAAATAATGTTTTTTTTGTCCAATCACAATGTGCCCACCAGCTTCATTAGTTACACAGCACCTGAAAACAGAGGAAATTTAATAATATTACACAAAGCAGTACATACTTGTAATAAAGAAATTATAAAACACTTATAATCCATGATTCTTCGGAAAAGCAAATATTTTTAGAAATGGTAACAGAAAGAATAATATATTCATGCATGTTTCAATATAATGTGTCTTTGGACAAAATGTAGTCTTTGCATAAAGAGAGGATTTTTTTATCATTTACCTCCACCTTCCGGTAGTGAACAAGCTATGTCCATCCTATGTCCACTTCCTGCTTCTAGTAAATTTCGTTTTTATTGTTTGTTACATGTTGTTTTCATTATGTTTCACATATAATTTACCTATAGCCAGGGTCCAAATGCAGTATTAGATTGTTAATGCAAACAATATGATCAGATCATTAGAAATACTGTTCACTTTTACACATGTACAAGAAAATAAGAATGCAATTTTATGTAACATATGTTTCAGAATGAAGCAGTTATCACGATATCATGAATCACAGAGACGTAAATCATTTTGCAAACTATGGATACTGCAAACCCTGAGTTAATTTCACACACAGGCAAGTTTTAAAGCAGCATGACGTTGCGGTCCAGTTTAGGGTTGAAGCCTAACAGCGTGAAAGGGAAGGAGGGATTGGGAAGGACAAGACAACCAGGGGCTAAGAGAAGGGAAAATGAAACACAAAGGGAGGCTTTTTATAGTTTTTTTTAATAGTTTTTCACAGACACTTTACAAAACACTAAGTGTAACAGACGTCAGAAGTGACAGGGGCCAAAGAAACAAACAAAACAGATCTATTTGTTTGTATATCTATTTATGCCTAACTCCCTAACCAGACCCTGTGTAACCAGAGAACTGTGTAATCCCCACATTTACGAATAAACAAAAAGGCAATCACTCCTTACACACACCAAGCAGTCAAAACCAGCGTGAAGGTACAAAATATAGATGAGATGAGAATCGAAAACCAGAAACGAAGCAGTCATACACGAGAGCAATCACACAAAGACGTAGGGAAGGGAGAGTGAGCTAACAGGGGAGAAGCGAGCAGCCGAAGTGACGAAGTGGCAGCCTCTTCTGTCGGCGAACCGGAAACTGCTCTGAAGGCGAGGGAGGTGGGGCCGGGTCCAGGAGGTGCAGTTGAAAGAGCGTCCGATGAAGGTGAGTGGGCAGGATGTCCGTAAACTTGCAGGACATCCTCCCGAAACTTACGGCACATAACACTTACGTTACTTACCTGAAACTTATGGCACGTAACAATGAAAATCACACAATTGCTTTGCAGTCTTAGGCAAGAGTATATTCAAATTGCATTCTGACACACATGCATATGGTAAGTGAAAAATGTATGATACTCAAACACACACACACGCATAACACACACACAACACACATAACACACACATACATGCCTGGGACACAAATGTCATGTATGTAACTAAACTCTTCAGTCAATAAGGGCAAAGGTGTGTCGTCACGGAGGCGGTTCCAGTTTGTGCAGCAGGGTGAGAGATCGCAATGCATCTAACCATAATGCATTGCGTCAGGATCAGAATGTGTTGCTTTAAGCCAGCGCTGTAAGCAAATCTAACACACCCAATGACCAGACTGGGGAAACAAACTGAAACGCCAACTTAATACAGAGGACTAATGACAAGAACCAGAAACAGCTGATCACATGGGGATCCCACACGAGGTTAACGAGGGGGCGTGGCACACGGATGGAGCGGAACGATCAGGGCAGGACAGGGGTAATGTTGGGATAAAATCTTTATCGTTTTGGAAGCCATTAAGAAAAAAAATGCTCTTCTTGTTTTATCCTGTTCATTTTGTGAATTATGTTCATTATCCTCACCTACTATGACCCTGCCAAGGAAGTGACACTCCAAGTCGATGCCTCCAAAAATGACATAGATGCTGTGATACTGCAGGAGGAAAGACCAGTAGCATACGCCTCAAAAACCCTAAACGAGACAGCAAAATTATGCCCAAATTGAGAAAGAGCTGTATGCAGTGCTATTCAGATGCAAACGCTTCCATCAATATATTTATTGGCGACCCTTAACCATCAAATCGGACCACAAACAGCTAGAATCAATCCTGCGGAAACCCTTGGCAGCAGCTCCCCCCGTCTATAGCATACGATACTGCAACTCCAAAGATATGGCATCATTGTCAAGTACTGTATAGGTCCGGGAAGAATATCCCAGTCGTTAATATATTGTCCAGAAAGTCAGTTGTATGCTGTGAGGTTTCTCTCAGTGACACATTGGATTCACTGCCTTGGCAGACAGAATATTGCGTACATCTATTAAAATTTACAGTGTGTTATGCATTTTCTATTTCACAGACTAATACAGTATATATTGTATTTTAAAAAATTGCATTTATAGGTAACGGTAACTATTCTGAGGAGCTATCACCTGTTGTGCAACATTACTGGCTGCGGATTGACCAATCAATTGACAAACTAAAATGCAAAAAAATATATTTCTGACATTTCTGAATAATGCTAAAACAAACAATAAAAACAAACATACCCTCTATAAGGTCTTTCTACTATGTTATTGAGATGGAGCTCATATTGGCTCAGATAAAGATTAAAAATGTATTATGGGAACTTGCAGGAATGGCTATATATATGTGTGTGTGTGTGTGTGTGTGTGTGTGTGTGTGTGTGTGTGTGTTATAATTTTATTTGAAATATTTAATTTTCCAGAAGATAAACCCCAAAGGCAACCTGGACCTACCAGGAATTTGGAGTAACATGTAAACAATGACAGATATGGAGAGCACAGGACGGCAGGGCACATACTGTATATATACACCAAGGACTAAAGACTGACTACAGACAGGTGCAAGACATTACCACATTGGGCTAGGGTGACCAGATACAGGTAAGTGTAAACATCATCATCAGTCATGGAGGACTACAGGAGGGACAGGCGTGAATGATTATGGATATGGGATGTCCAGCAGGGGAGACCTCTGCTGGCCATACAGGAACAGGACAGGCAGGGGCGATTCTACGGATACTGGGGGCCCTAGGCAAAAAAACTCCATGGAGCCCTCCAATGCACCTTCTCCCGACATGGTAACATTTATGGCTATTATTTTAGCAGGAAGTCAAAATTACTAATATCAACAAAGAGAATATAATGTACTATGTAATCGGCCCAGCTCAGGGGCCCCAGGCAATTGCCTGTCTGCTCTGCCCTGTCCCTATGCCTGAGGACAGGACTGAGGAAGACAGGACATAATAATTTGTATAGCTGGTTTGTAATAACGTTTTTTTCTAAAGAAAAAAACTGTGTAAACCAAGTGTTTAAACATGTTTTTTTTAATTGTAAAAAGAATCGCAACTTACTTTCCATGTTTTATTTTGCATTTATTTAAATGCATAAAAATACAAAAATATAAATCCTGTTTTCTGAAACAGGTCCCAGGTGTCATTCTGAATCTTTCCCCAAGGTGGCAGCAGTAATTGCAGTGGAAAGACTGGATTGAGTGCTTTTAAAGTTAAATGTATATTTATCCCATTGACAAAGGATAATTGGCCTTAGGTCATAACTATGCTAGTTATTTGTACAGGTGTGATGTAGAGACCTGCGCGGGACGGAATTTTCAGTCCAGCTCCCGCAAAATACATATATTATTTTCTCCCGCTCCCGGCTGCAGTATTCAAGTTTTGTCCCGCTCCAGCCCGCAATATCCCGCAGGTAAACATATAAGCAGTTTTATTTTTACCGCTTCTTCTCGCTATACTGTTATTTGTTTCACTTGCTTGCCTTTTGAGTATATATAAAAAAGAAACGGAAAATAAACAAATATGTTTCGTTTGATTTGAGTTTAATTAAATGGAACGATGAACATGAACACGAACGAGGAGCTTTTCAGAACATAGAAATACACTCAGAACAGTTAGAAATAGGCTAATAATTTTGCAATGAAACAAAATAATAATAAACGTTGATTTCTCAAGTGGTCAAACAGAAAAGCATTTGGCCTAATACTGCTTCAGAGCGTTAGGCTTTAATTTAATTTCTTGTTTCTTTTGTGCAGTAGATAAATAAAAGAGTATATGTTTTTAATAAATGAATTTTAAGATAATTCCATTTTGCGGGAGTCCCGCGATTAATTCTATTCTCCCGCAACCCGCACATGCATGAGGACCTTACCGTCCGCACCCGCATTCACCAATCAAATATTGTCCCACGCCATACTCGGTGCGTTGTGTCCCGCGGGTCCTGCGGTACTCGCACGGGAGTGCAGGTCTCTAGTGTGATGTTCATTTGAAATGTAGCTGGACAATCTATGCATATATCCGATTATTTTCTAAGCTAGCAGCCAAAACATAAGTAGATAGATTCTCAGTTTGAAGTTTGCTGAGCCATATCACTAGTACTCTTGAACATGGATTTATGGAATACATAATGGGCTGGAAAATATTTCTTTAAACAGTTTTCTTCGTTAAACTTTAGCATCCCCTTGCTAATATGTTTTAACGATAGGGTGACAATATGTTCTCTTATTTTGGAACTTAAAAAGAAGTAAAAATGTCAAAATTTTGATTTGTTTTATGCTGACATATGCTTTCTATGGCCAGAATACTTTCTGTGTGCACATTTTTGTTGCTTTGATACCTCTCTTTGCATACTGCCCCCATTGTGTCCTCTTTTTTGCAAAGCAAAAATACAGATGCTCCTCTGCTTACGAACTTTCAGACATAAGAACGAAGAGGACTGTAAGTCCAAATTGTGTTTGTTGGACTCCTGCTTCCTTTCTGCTACATCAATTTTTTTTCTGCGCACCAATTCCGCCTAGTACAAGTTCTGGCCGTTACTCCCTTAGCAGTAGTGTGCGTACTCCCAGCATCCTAGTTCTTTATACTTGTGTATACCCTTAAAATGATGTTGAATAACGACATACAAACATTTCAAGTTACAAACGGCCGTTAGGAACATAACTTGTTCATAAGTGGAGGAGCATGTGTATGGTTACACTATTAAACAATTGCGAGATAAAACAAAATTGATTAATATTTAATATTTTCCAACCCTTTCCCTTTTTGAGCTCCAAATTGATTCAAGTTCAATTTTTGAGTAAAAAATTTATTCAGACCCTTGGCTCTGTCCGTGGAGAGTATGTTTGACCTGAGTCATGCACATTTCCTCCCATAGCCAACATACACGCATTCTGTCTGGTTGGCGTCTCTGATTAGTGTATGATTGTTTATAGATGTGTGCCCTGCAATGGACTGACATCCCAGGCATGTCTTTTCCTTATGTCCTATGCTGCCTGGATCAGCTCCATCCCATCCACCTCATTTCCAACCCAGCTGAATAACCCATTAGAAGACAGATGTATTTTGTTAGATGTATTTCTGTGATGTCCATTAGCTGTATTTTATTTTGCTTGTGCTAGGTCGAGTTAATCTGCCTATATTCTACTCACAGACAGGATTCTGTCGCAATATTATTAGGCCAAATTCCTATCTCTCCCCGGGTCTGTTTTCTGAGTCTGATTCCTGCCATGAAACATTCTGCTGTACGGTGACTGCCTTTCAGTACTCCACCCATTTTACATTCATGTTTGATCATATCACTGTCTTTTCTGAAAGTATTTGTTATGAATCAGTTAACTGGTTTCAGCTTGGTGTCTGCTAGCATTCCTCATGTCTTTGTTCTGTATGCTCATGCATATTTGAGGTGAAGCACATTTCACTTTGTTGGTCCAAAGCACCTGTGACATGAGTGACATGAGTCTCCAGCGGAAACATGACAGCAACTAAGACTATATTCTCTGTCCTATTTGTACTTAACACATTCTAAAAATATTAATTGAAAATCGTGACCACAAATATATAGGGTTATTATCTTATATAGCATTGTTTCCCAACCCAGTTTTTGGAGACCCATAGACATGTTTTTGTTCTGAGAGCTGGGAGAGAGGAAAAATGTGGGCTGTCTGACAGGGATCTGGGAGGGAGCAAAAATGTGGACTGTCTGAGGGTCTCTGAGGCTCATCTTGGGAGCAACTGTCCTATAAGATATTAGGGAAAATGCTCTTTTGTATTGCCATGCAAATGCAACTATTGGCAAGTGTATTAATCACTTATTCATTATCCACATCCTCAACTTGTCAAGGTACTATTAGGGATGAAATACTCCTTGCTGTTTTTGTTTGTTTATGAGTCCTAAGCTTCACTAAAATTACATTTACAAATTTAGTCACCTAGTCTCTAAAGAAAATTCTTAATGCATTAAGAGAACAGTCAGCTTAGATTGCATGATCCATGGAAGAAATGCAGTGACAACGAATAAAAAATATGTGATACAGGTTTTAAAAGAATAATATAAGAAAAAAACAGAATGGGAAACCTGGAGCTGTAGATTTAATTTATTTTTTTTACAGTTTCCTTTTTTCTTTGTTACTGTCATTTAATTATCTTGGAGGCAACTGATTGAGAATAATACAGTTACAACAAAAAACTTACAAGATTAGGAGAAGAAGAATTATTTCTTGCTTTTTATCTAAATATCGCATTTCTTAAAATGTTAGTAAGTAGATTGTTGGATATGTCCATAGTGATCACATGTATAAATATAAAAATTAAACTCTAAAGTCTTGTTCTACTTGGCATAGCAAAGGTAGCAATAATATTGTTTAGCTTAAAAGGCAAAAAAAGCCAGTTGACCAAGCCATTTTACAAGTAAGTGCATGGTTTTTTGAACAAATGCATCTAAACAAACAAGTAATAAATACAGGGGGCTTTCAAAAGGGCAGCAAGTGATAATGGTCACCAAAGGCTATCTTTGCACATCTAAAGAGTTGGTTTAGCAGCAAGACTTTTTATTAACATGAAGAACCCGGTGACATGTTGGACAGGAGTGATACACATCTTTGAAGTGTTTGACAAAAAAGGGGATCAAGCAGCAGCCAATCACCAATCTGGAATTAAGATTGAAAAGAGAGGTTTTTTGTCCATATCAGGAGAAAGAGAAGTCTTCTGTTTAGTTGAATAAAGGATTAAAGATACCATCCTTACCCACACAGGATGAAGAGCAAGCACATAAGCCACGCAAAGGTACCAGTTTTGTAGCTGACGTCAGTTGTGACCTGCTGCTGACAGTAAGGGCAAGTAGTTCGTCCTGGTGAACGTCCCAGTTCAACTTCATAGCTGACAAACTTTTTTAAAGTTGGAGAATTTGAATTGGCTAAAACACGGAGAAGGTTACCTCAGCTGGTTATCATTGTCCAGGTACACAATGACCACAGCATTTAACTTTGGGAATTTTGTATCAATAATAATAACCATACATGGAACTTCCAATGCTAAGTTTAAGTTACTTAAGGTTGCTTTGTTACATGTATGCTTCTATCAAGAATTATTACTTGATTGTAGTTAAGAGCAAGTGAAAGTATTTGCATTGTACATGCTAGGTCAATAAAGCAGTGACTTACCAGCCGTGGGGAAATGGGTTTTGTAAAAAGATTGTGTTCTAGTTGATGGGGGTGGTTTGAAAGGTGTATGCAGGTTGTAGATCTTCACTTCATCTGCACTTACGTCCACTTGAAATATAAAAACAGGTGAAGACCACACCCTAAAACTGGAATAGCTGACAGATTCCAAAACATCTCTCAGTGTAAGGACAACATGTTAAAGGCCATTAGGAAAACAAACACTAGTTTGGTCCTGACCCACATAAATCTACAGATGAGACCTTTCGATGGATAAGTGCTTATCTTTTTAATTTGATGGAACACAAAACAAGAGACGATCAGAAAATAAATTCACACACATGTAATGCTCTACCTGGTATAGTATACGGTGGAGGTAAGTCAGTTTCATCCCCAGTTTCTGACAAGTCACTCATCTTCTAAAGAAAAAGAAAATGGATGATTTAACTGAATATAATTTTAAAGAATCGCTGATTTCAAAGCATATTTTCTTCATGAATCTGCTGCTCACTTACAGGTCAAAGTTGCATATGAAAAAAAGATAAGGAATTACATAGACTTCAGACAAGTTAAGTTCTGACTATAAACACATTACTATCACTAGTACTTATGTATGTAAATATAGAACACAGAGTTTTAAGGAAGGAGAACACTTTCAATAACGGATTAAATATCAGAGTGTACATTTACAGTATGGCCTTATTGCAAATATTCAGTAATATAAAACACATCATTTGTGAGAACCCATGCCTTCTCCCTCCATACCCATTCTCTTTATTTCCCCTTTATATACCACACAAAAGAGAAGGTATGTGACCAGGTGAATATCAATAATTGTTAATTGACTTTGACATACATTCTTGTTTAATCTGTTTCCACCATTCGAATATGCTTTAAATAAAAGGTAATAAATATTTCATGACTAATTACAGTAGAAATACAGCTTACGTGTACTCAATACTAAATATAGATGAAAGACATCACAGTGGTTTGTCTCCAGTTTTTGTGGTGCTGAACCTATAGCACTGAATTATATGTTAAATAATGAATAGCATGCAGTCTTTTTGTAAATGTGTCTGTTATTTTTAGAAAATTACTTTTTTCAGTGAATGGGCAGCCTTGTCAGATCCCGTGTCCCATTTCACCTTTTCACACACTGTTTGGTACATTTTAGTGATGCAACAACATTTTATAGCTTGCAAAGTGGCTGAGATTACTCCCAGCTGCCCCTTCTGCCTGGAAGCAGAACTGCATGTGAGGGCCACAGGTGAAAAGGATACCAGACAGCTAAGTGTCTCAGCTATTAGTCATCATTGTATCTGCATCAGGAAATCAATGGGCTTTACAAAGCCTCATTCATAAGTTAAAACAGGCAGACTGAAAGATTGTAATGCAACAGGTAGTCTCCCTGTCACATATTTTAGATACTTACATAAAAAGAACTATAGTGTTGTAGTAATACAAGGCTTCAGTACTCACACCAAAACTACCATTTCTGAGATCACCATATTCACTGTTTCATTAGTGCACACTGAATGGGAATCTCTTTTGAAGGGGATGTCTGTCTGCGATAAATTTGATAACTTTGTATACACAAAATCAAGCATTTCATTTTGATTCTCTCTCTCTCTCACTCACACACACACACAATTTTACCTTTTGAGATATAGTCATTTTCTGAAACCACTTGTCCTATTCAGGGTTGTGGGATGATATATAACCGTCTGTGTCCTTATGCTACCTACTGCTAGAAAAGACGATACTGACATATAATTTAAAAAAACAGCCAAAGTCTCCAGGTAATGATACCCTACTAAGTCTAAGTTAATAACACATGTTCCAGGCTTGGAACTATTATTTATTTAAAATTGGAAACAATTGTTAATGATAATCCAATTAATGTAGTCATTTTAGAAATTATTATAATATATGCTTAGAAGATTATGAAACATAAAATATATACTTAACATGACAACATTCATAGCAACATCACTAAAACATGTATAGAATGGCTAAATACTGGCTAGAAATGTAACTTAGCCAAAGTCTGTTTGTTTTAATAATCACAGGCTCCTACCAAAAGTCAGTTTAAAAAGTTCTTACCTTGCTTGTCTGAAGTCCCAATTCCACGGCATGTCAGTGCTCAGTGAACCACTGATATTATTCATTTTAGAACTCCACCCCTTCACCCAAGTTCATATGAATATCCGGTGGACATTTTTTGATTGTGAGATAATATTCCAGACAACAAATACACCAGGGGTGAGGGAACCTGTTCCATGGAGGGCTGGTGTGAGTTTTTGGGATGGTTTCTCAATCACAAGCACGTCAATAACAGAGAGTTCCCATGGCTGGAGTTGAGAACCACTGCTTTATTATTGGCTGATTGAGAGGCCATCCCAAAAACCCGCACCGGCCCTCCGAGGATCAGGTTCTCCACCCCTGCAAAACACCAAAGTACACTAACAGGGCAAAAAGAGTTTCAATTAGCAATCATGAAAATGTAACTCTATACTATGACAATTTGCATCATTTTTCAGCACAGAGTGTTTATACCTCAGCTAACATCTCAGTGTGTCTCCATCCATTTCCTATGTACAGTGTCATCATCCTGTGATAGATTTGCTTATAAAAATGATTTATTTGAAAGATTCGCATCATCAACCATTATGATTTCCTTTATGTTACACTAATGCACATTAAATTCAGCTTCTACAAATACAAAATTTCCATTTAGAATTCAAACTGTAACACTGAGTCTCAGCTATATGTCTTGAGATTTTACCCTCCTGTCAGTCAGCATTACATTGATCCAGACCTGCCTATTTAACAGTAAATGTGAGGTACACCTCAGATGCCTCACTTCCCACATTTTACATGAACATATTTTAAATAAAGTTCAGTTGCTCTCATTCATACAAGATCATTTTATTCTTACCCAGCTTAGTGAATTGCAAAGCAAAGTCAATTAGCACTTGGTTAAAATAATTAACATTAAAAGGACACACATAATTGGCAAACATAATAATAGAAAGTTATATGTGCCTTTGAGTCAAGTATTTAATTTCAAATACATTTAAGTCAATCATCCTTAAGGGGCAAAGACAGGGAAAGAAAATATGAAACTAATTTACACCAAATTAATTATTTTTTAATTAGCGTATTTGAACATTTCATTGTTCCCACAGTCTACAGGTATTATCATATGGGTATTACTAACATGTTTTGCACTTATGATTATTATGAAGCAAAGCAGGAATCAGGAAGTGAGGACTAGGGAGGAGATGATGGTATCAAGGGAGTTGAATTCTATCACACATCACTAAACTTATCTCTTTGCGGAAAAAACGCATAGAATCTGTGGTGGAGCCGCCAAACTGCATTTTTAGCAGGCCAACCTTTCATTCTGACACTTTCTGACACTTCAGTATGGGTTTTGAAGTATTCAGGTCAGTTTTAAAAGATTGCACTCTTTCAGCATATTCAAGTTACAGTTCCACTTTTACAGTTTCTTTTAGTTTTTGTTCTTCAATAAATTTGTCCCAATCTGTTTCTTCCTGCAAGAAAAAAAGATTTGAAGATATATATTAGTACAAATTTATTAGTACAAATTTAAAATTAGTAACCCCAACATGACGACCTTAACCCCTACCCAGCCCTAACCATAACCATAAGAAATCAAACAAAATATGAGGCTTGTGGCATTTTTAGTTTTTTGATTGTATTCACAGATCTTTGTGGGGACCTGAAAAATGGTACCCACAACATCAAAATAACAGGTTTTTATTACATTGTGGGGAACATTGTCACAATGTAATACAAACCTTATCCACATACACACACAAGATTATTGACCTACCCTTGCCTTTACATCCTTGGCTAATTCTACTTGTTCCTCTACAAACGTAATAAATTCTTCCAAGGTCCTCTCTCCAGAATAGGGATTCACCTGTGCAATGTGTGACAGAAAATTAATATCTTACTCTTTTGAAAATTCTATTAGTTTTAAATAAATCATTAGTAGCATCATATTATCCATTTTAAAAAAATAGGTACATCTCTATGGGCTGTACCAACCTTCTCTGAATGGACAGCAGGGAAAAATTTGAAAGAAGGGTTGCGTTCCAGGAAGATGATGTTGATGTCATTGGCTGTGGTGTCTATTCTGGCGATGACCACACTCTCGTGATTGTCATACACCTTCCCAAGCTTTTCCCACAGAGGAAAAAAAGCTTGGCATTCTTTACACCAAGGAGTATCTGTACAAATGCAGTGTATATGGACAAAAGAATAATGACAGAGATATCTCAATGTTAGCATACTGACATCACCTTTTGCACTATTCTGTTCAATACTATACTAACATACACTACTTTGTAGACCTGCAATCCTGTATGGGGTAGTAGTTGGATGCAGGGCTGGAGAAGGGGTCTCACAGCTGGCTGGGGGTCCCTCTAGGTAACATTTGTTGACATGGGGAATGAGTCTCTATAAATTGTTGTGAATTTTGTATGATTGTCTTTTGATATAATTTTGCTGGCTAGGGGGGAGGGGAGGCCCAGGGGCAGATGCCCTCTGATGCCCAGCCTCTTCCACTACTGGTTGGATGGATGAATATCTTTATAGAATTCAAAAAACGGGGGCAAACGTGTCATTATAATAATAATAACAGCAATAGATGCAATAATATATCTTCTAGGTTATGCAGTTCTATGATATACGTGAAACCATAATTAGAACGGAGAAACAATAATCATATTAATCGGTTATACATACAAAACATTATGAACACATTCTTCTTCTCGTTGAATGCAACCTTCTCAAAGTTCATGCCCACAAGTTCCTTAACAGGTTTCTTGTCCCAGTTTTTAGGAATTGGTTCACTTTGTAACTTGGGCTAAAGATAATACAAGAAAAACGTTAAGAATTCCGAAAATGAATTCAACCAATTAAAGCAAAGGCTTGAGAAAAAACATGAAATACCTTTGCTTTCCCAGCCAAGTACTGCAGGCAGTGGGCTCGTACATTTTCTGTAGTTATGTCCCCTGATTGCATTTGGTACTGCACGCTGTCCGTCATGTTCACTATTCTGACCATGGGGGTTTCTACGGCACGGACTCGGAAATACTCCAGCATACGTCCGTTCCTGTGCTCGTTTGTATTCATCAACACGAATAAGACCTGGGGAAGTGGAGTATTTCACCTGGACAACTTAAAATCTCTATGTCTCTATATAGAGATGTGAAAACAGACATTGGTATCGATTAATTTTATTATTGCTATTACTTTTTAAATTTTTTTCGTTTTAATTTTGCATGGTTTCCATTTTCACAGCTGCATTTTTAATAATGCAATTTAAACTAGCGATCAATCAATCAAATAAACAAATACCTTGCCCTTGAATTCAGCTGCAGTTCTTTCAAAAGCCATATAGATTTCTTCATAGTGTTCTTCACTTTTGTTTGCAAAAAGTATGGCATGGTTGTTGATCACGGAGTTCAGTATTCTTGCGGATGTCTTGCATTGACACCGTCAAAATGGGAATATAAAACCATATTCATATGTGAACAGAGTCTCGAGAAGTCATGCTTCGGTTTCTGTGATGGTTTGCGTGACATACATACCGTCCCATTAAATTCAGTCACTAGATCCATTTCATGCATTCTAATGAACTGCACAAGATCCTCCTTGGACGTGTGGCTGGAAATTTCATACTCTTCTGATTTTTCAGACTGGAGTAAAAACAAAGGTTTATTAAAAATAATATTACATTATGAAAGTATTCAATCTAGCACTAAAATTATACCAAATGTAAATATGTAAGACAAATCAGGGGGAGCCAGGAATATCCCCCCAGGAGGAATTTTCAGATTCCACATGATTACTAAACTGCCATAAAGTATTACCCGAAACAACCACAGAATTATGTTCAGTATTATCCAATTACATGTAAAATCCATGCATAAATTGTACTGAAGCCTGAGAACCAATTCTTAAACACTATGATATATATTTGCCACTTATTTTTACTACAACCAAAAAAAAAGTGCTCCGGGACACAGGAAAGCTGGTTGATCTTACCTTTTTAAACAGGACAATTGTTTCCTTAACAATTTCATACATAGTGAATATGTTTTTACTTTTGGTCACTCCAAAAGGCAGATCTGGGATATCGGTAGCAGCATCATAAAACACCTTCACTGTCCCTTTATCAAGGTCCTGTTGTGATAAACAGTTGTGATTATCTGGGTGTAAATGACTTTGAAGTCATTTCTGGGTATGTAATGCAGCTTTAAGTAAAAAAAGTACCTTGAAAAAGCCAATTACCACCAGGTCATTGGCCAGAAGGAAAGTCTCTGCTTGCGTGGTGTTTTTGATCACCTCAGCACTGCGGCCTGTCCTCCTCTTTAGCCATGTGATAATATGATCAGCAGTTCTTAAAACTGAAATGGGGGAAGGAGATGACAGAATGCTACATTATAGCTGCCCGTGTGACAATGGGAACTTTTGCGATGGTGAGGTGCGATGTTTTCCATTCAGTTACCTGGACAGATAATGGGATTTTGTTTGTCACCTGAGACATAAAATCTCAGGAATGGGGAGGCTGTCACGTTAAGCTCTTTGGCAAGCTCTTTCTCCTGCGAGACGTCAACGCTTCCTAAGCGTATTTTTGATGCCTCTGTCTTGAGTTGAGCTGCAGCTTCGGTGAACTCCATCATGAGGCGATGAAAATCTGGAGTGAGTGGAGCTTCTGAAAGGTACACAGGCATATTTCAGTAAGGAACCTTACAGAATCTTCTTAATGACCACATTATAGGCCATGATACGTTTAGATATAGAAAGGGCCAGCAAACAGAAATTCTGTAATTTGCAATCTGTCCAGCAAGTTCAACCCTATGACAATACATTGACATGCAGAAACACAAGTCATCGTGTTTGTCAGGCATTTCAGTATAATTAAAAGAAAGCAGCAATTATCTGGCCAATCAGATAAGGATGCATCTAATTACCTTGGGTATATATTGCTGCCACAAATTAATCACTTCATAGCTGAAAATATGTGATATCAACACAGGTATCGTTAATCCAGAATTTCCAGACCCAAAATTTGCTGCTTGGGATCAATAAGGTATATATTTCTGTTGTATTTAAAATAATCGGTCTGTCCATCATTTTACATTTGAAATGTTGGGTTTCATTTGCCTTTTAGAACTGGTGTATTGGCACTAAAAACAGCAAAAGTTTTTGCACACCAAGGTTTTTACCACTTTTCCATTTGTCTCATAAACTGCAGATTTTTTTTTCTTGTTAAGCATTGGAAAGTTGAGTGAACAACTGACTAAAATTATAGCAAATAAAACAAGTTTGCTTTATAACATGGAAAGAGTATGTAACAGCGCATGACTGACATCCTGACTGGTTGTGTGGTGATGACATAGTCAAATTCTAGGTTGTCCTTGAAAAGCACTAGTTAAGTGTTTCGTTTCATGAAACAGAGCAGAATTTGATGTCCCTTGTAGAAAGAATGCCGTAAAATTGCATTTATTAAAGAATGCATTTATCTACATGTTCTTCTGCCTGAGCTTATCAAATGTAAAATATAAATGGCCATTCCTCCATTAATCATTTACTGAGTGTGCATTTTTAGTTTATATATATATATATATATATATATATATATATATATACACACACACACACACACACACACACACACACACATATATACATATACACACACACATATACATATATATACACATAGATGGTATATAGTACATGGACTTATTTTTTGCGCTGAAAAAAGACTGAATACCTTTTGACTGCGTCTCCAGCCAGTGAAATGTACCAGTGCTTATTAGCGGAATAATGTTACATTGTTTTTTATTCTCTGGGAAATAAAAAATTGATCAAATGTCCAGATTTATTTGGGAATTATAAACATGTTGTAGGTCATACAAGTAAAATGAGGGCCCTTAAGTCTCATTTGCAATTGTGAGGCTGGTGGTACGTACATTCATACCGCTCACACATGATTATGTATTTGTTTCACACCCTGTTTGTGTGAAGGTGCTTATTTACTGATGGATCTACAACATCTGCAGGGATGAGGAAAGAGATGGGTTTATTGTCCAATCACATTCCAGTCTGGATTTGTTTCGATTCCCTGTAACCCTGTGTTAAATTCTGGTTTGCCTAAGTTGGCTACGAAGCATACAGGAAATGTCTCTAAAGATGTTATTGTTAAATTTTGTTTTTGTCTAGTGCCCACTGTGGTGACAGAGGAGAAGCTGCAGCGTACGCATGCAGCTGGGCACAAGGCATCCACGTAACTCAACTCATTTTCATTTCAGCAAGACTCCAATTCACCAGCCCTTGACATTTTCATTCCAGGGGCAAAATATAAAACGTGCCCTCCAGCCCACACACCCACTCCCCCCCTGTTCAAGAGGGACCAGTGAGGTTGAAGAGGGAGTGAGGCCGGTGTTACGTAAATTCATACTGCTCACTTATCCTTCCTGTTTATATCGGAATCTGTTTTGTCAGCAGCTAATCAATTACTATACATAAGTAACTTACAATTAATGCTTTTAAAAAAAGGTAACTTAAAATGAAGCAACCTAAATGTAAGACCTTCCCTGTTTTCCACCAGTTACCATTTTGAACATCAGGTATCTTTTTCTAGGACCAGAATGACTTAGGCTGACATCAATATGAGCACTCAGGTTTTGCCAATTTAAAAAAACGTTGCATTTTCCCCGAGGAGGGGCAGGGTCCAGACATTTGTCAGAGCCCTACCCTATAGCCTAGGATACCCTATGCATTAATCTGCCCCTGTCCGTTTCTATCAAGTATAATGGTTGGTTCTGCGGGTGACAGAGTGCAGGGGGCAAGGTGACAGTGTGAATACGAGACCTGAAACGGAGCCGCACAAGCTGACGGGCACAAACGTTGACACTTACAGGTTCTGGGTGGGTAGGTCTGCAGCGGTTATGCAGAGGTAGGTCATCTCCTGTCAAGAGATTCTACTGTTAGTTGCCCGGGTAGAAAAGACTGGAAAATCAGCCGATTACTGCTGGATACAAAGCACCCTTCCACTGTGTCTCTGGGGTCCGTCTCAGTGTCGTTCTTAGTCCTGTGAAACACCCTGCCTCCCCCCAGCTGAAAGGAAATATCTCAGAGGGCCCCAAACGACCGGAGAACAGTCATCGCCTTAGCAACACCTGCAGCAACAGATGATGTGAAGATTTTAAGTGATGGAGTCATGTCCACTGCATGCAGCTCACAGCAATGGGGGCTCACAAAACACAAAGATAAATTCCTCTTAAATTTTTTATATATATATATATATATATATATATATATTCCCCCCCCCCCCTTCAAGACGTCACTCTTGGTAAACGAATGAATGAACAAATAACTAATGCCATAATAACTGATGCCACATCTTACTTACAATTTGACTCATTAAAAAACAATTGTTCATCTCCTTCATCATATTTAACCTCGCATTACTCTACCTGGATCTGTGCTTGAGGGATTCAGAATGACTGACACTTGAAACTGTCTTGCACAACATCCGCACCCCATGAGGCAGCGAGCTGCGAAGTGACCCCTTATCGTTAGCTATGCATGGCAGTATTGCCCGAGAGGGGATTTCATGATTCATCAAACGAGAACTCCCTCTTCCCCTGCCCCGAGGCGCCCATGCGGAACGCTCTGCCGCCACACCTCCACGAACCACTAACGAACACCGGCGGACCAGCGGGCAAGGGGGGAAAATACCCTAAAAAAGTACAGAATGGAAGATGGAGATGCTGCACAGAGAGCACCAGCACCTATACCACCTGGAAGTCAGCCTCCCTTGCTGGACGTCACATATACCCACTATGACATCCTTATGACCCGTTTTTCTTGTTATTCCACTAGTGCACGTTTTAATAGGAGGAGCTAGCATTCGGTTTTTAACACCAAACTATGAAGACATTTCTAGAGTTCTTGCTGTGCTGAAATTAACATGCTAGAATTTACATGTTAAAATTTTGCCCAGTTTTGCTTTCTTATTTATATACTTTGTAATTTAATCTAACATGTGGGAACTGCTTAATAGTACTTGCAAAGTAAATTCAGAGTTCTGGATATCCTGATTCAAGATCAGTGAATGGTTAATAGTCCAGGATTTCTAAAGGCGTTTTTAAAATTTCAAAATTTCTTTTCCCTCAGAAAAGTAACTTATTGTTTCGTGGGCATCAAAGTTCTGAATGTTGTGTCATCATTGTGTTTTATAAACAAACATAAATAAATATGAAAAAATCAGTTCTCAGATGAGAGGATTGGAAAGTCGAATGCCTGAAAGCTCTAATTAAAGGAATAATGTAAAATGGCTTTTCTCATTTATTAAAGTGGGGATAAATTCAGTAATGAAATAAATTCAGTGGCAAGCCACAAGGGAAGCTCAAAATAGCTTTTTCAAGAAGGGTCAGGAAGTCTATCGAATTATAATCCATTCTTAATTGACTCGTCTGAATGTGTCTCACCTTGTTACATTTGTAAGTGGTGGTATACAAAATGCAATACTCTGAACATGATTGTTATGTTGAGTTAAAACATAGACAATAACCATACTTGGACAAGTAAATTAATTAGACTTCACCATTGCCTTATTTGTAACAGTAAAAGTAAACTGGCAGTCAGTTGAGAACAGCTGTACAGTGATATGACACGCTACTGTCCGTTTGGTGTCGTCTTCTCTTGTTTCGGAGCAGAAATGTAACATTAACTGATACAGTCACATTAATAGTTGAAGGAGCAGCGCTAAACCACACAGCAGCCTCAGCCACCCACTTGGTTCCAGCATCAGCACCGTCAACCTCTGCTGTGACCGTAAGGAAGCACTCTCTTGGAAAACAGGTGTCAGATGCATTTACTGAATAGACTTGCCGTAAAATAGACCGTTCCTTTAAACAAGCCTTTTGATATTGTTGATTACAGTTAGAAACAGTTGCAGTTAGTGTTTGCTTAAGACTGCCTATGGTGTTTTATACCAGACAGCATAAAAATCACAAATGAATATATATTGAATGTGTCTAATATAACTGACCAAATATTTTGAAAAGGTAAAAGACAAGAGTAATATAATTGTTCCTTTTTTTAGGAACTGAAACACAAACACCCCTGTATCCTGCAGTAACATATTTTAAACTGTATCCTAATCTGAAATAGTTCGGAATATATATAAAAAACTACAGTGGCCTTATTTCACTGATATTTTGTAGTTATTTGTAGATTTATTCTCTTGAAAATGATGAGGCAGAAAGCGCTGAAGTTTGCCGGAAGGTGCCCTGTGCCCTCTCCGCTTTCCTGGAGCGCACCTGGCCAGTGACTTATCAAAAACAGCCCAGGCGCAGAAACAGCCATTCGCCTTATGACTGATTTTGTACCAGTCCCTGCCCATTTTCCGGCCACAGAAGCAAAATCAGCATCTTTAAGCAGTGGCTTTAAATTCTCACACTTCCCCTCAAACAAAATAAACACTGTCAATAGAATTTAACACAGAAATAACTCAATCACACCAATTTGACTAAAGGATATTACACAAAAATGCTTTTTTTTCTTTTTTTAACCAGCCGTGAATCATAACTGCAGTTAGACTGTTTAATACCGATACTGCAAATTGCATTCTGTTTATCCAAATAATAAGTACAAAATTAATACTTCAGTGCAATAGAAAAATGCCTGTGTGACAAACTAATATTTACTAATGCTATGTATTTGTTGTTTCTTAAGACACATGGAAATAAAAACATTCCCTATCAGCAAATAAGACACAAAAATGTTGAAATACCTCACCACAAATGTAGGAATTACACTATAACTAATATAAAGACTACACTCAGTGAATTAATATTCTCTTTCTTTTTCATGTTTTTAGCAAAAGAATTGTGTTCTTATATCTAGTTGCACTTGTGCATTCAGGTGAAATGCCATTCTTTCCATTTTCAATATCTCTGTACAAAAACATTTTTTGTGAAGCTGTTATACATAGCCCATTTTATTCCTATTTGAATTAATTGTAACAATTACTTGTAGAGTAAATAATCTGGGGGCCCTATGCTGACGTGGGTAGAAGGTGCTGCCCCCTAAGTGGGTTATTTAAGATACTTTTTGTAGCTGGAACAGCAATGAATTGAAATTGAAAATGATAGAACATCAACAATCTGCTAATCTAAGTGCGGGGTGCCCTACCGATAAAGGCGTGGGATGGAAGTGTTTTCGGTAAAATAATTTGCCGATTGGGAGGGGGTATTGCACTGCTGGATCGATAGGCCAAATTTAAGATATCTAACAGCTCCCTCTTTAGCTGTGACCTTTCACTGTAGCCTAGGATAGCCTTTGCCTTACTGTGCAATAGAAAAACGCCTGTGTTTTCCCACTACTCTAGCAAGATAATATGAATGACACAGGAGATATAATTAGGGGTGTCACAATTTAGTTTATTAAAAAAAATATTTTATTGAAATGACCTATTTGATTCCTAAAATGCTTCAATTCATTATAACAAATGTTTTCCTTCGGGACCACTAGGTAGTCTTGGAGGTAATTGAAATTACTACTAAAGAAAATGGTGGATTGTACACTGGGCAATGTTTTGATGGCATACCAAAGCAGCATGTGCGCTATGTACGAGCGCAGTGCACAAACTCCTGAAGACCAAACATACAGGCACTATTCATAAGGATATGATAGACCACCAGAACAAGCAAAACCACCCTAAGTGTTGTGCGTTTATTAAAGTACCATTAGTACGGAGAGCTTTTTATTAGATTTTTTCCTTGTCGCTGCTAAATACATTCATTATTAATGCCATTAAGTCGTCTGCATGCAACTTTAAAATTTCCACTGAGAAAATCTGGGCTTATTCTACACTGATTGACAGTGCCAGTGTCTGTACTGTATGTGTGCGCACTGGGGTTGTTGGGACCAGTGTTGTTAAGCTAAAACTTAAATGAAAACGAACACTAGATTTAAAAAAATAATTAATGAACAGAAATGAAATTAACATTATTTACCAAAAACAGTGTCAGACTTTGAACTGCAAAACAAATCACCACCATCTTTTTACCTACTTTAACCAGGATATCTCCTCTTTTCAATGCTGATGTTACTACTGAGCTGTCCCTTTCTTCACTGTGACTTCAGCGTTTATCACCATGATTTACCAAAACAATTACACGTAGCGTGATCCGCTAACATAAGTTAAAAAGCATAAGGATATGGCAAATTTATACAGAGTACTCACTTTTGGACATCACAATATGCCTCATTAATATTTTAGGTGTATGACTAATCTGCTTATCAAATTGTGGCCGTAAGTAACTTCTGTATAGTGGCGACAAAATGGTATCTGTTACCTATAACCCGACAATAACAAACAGTTTGTTATTGTCAAATAAAACTAGCTTAAAAAGTCTACTGATTTTTTGGAGGAAAATAATTTAGATTAATTGACTAATTAGTTGATAGATTAATTGATAGAAAAATAGTCATTAGTGGCTGCCATAGACATAATGTTAGCTTTGTATGAAAAGAACCTTGACCATTTGACTAGAATGGCTTGACCATTTTGGGTAATAGTTAATCTCAGTTCCCTTTATTTGAAAGGGATTAACACTAAGTTTATTTTGATGTTCAAATGGAACTTCACACTTCGATGTGGATGGTTGTGAGGCCAGTGAAGAGACATGGCAAAATTTTGGGACTGATTTAGAACCTAACAGAAACCATAGCAAATATCATTAGTCAGCAGGGGTTTTAGGCCGGTAACAGAGGTTTTTTTACTGTGGCCAACAAGTCTAACTTCCAAGAAATTGGCCTTGGTGGGGAAGGGGGGGGGGTGGCAGTCAGGTATGCAAATAGCAAAACCCCAGACACCTGGTTGCCTATAATCAAACTTACCACAAAAGAGCCAAGTCATACTCACCAGCCAGTGAAAGCCCCCCCCCCAAGTGAGGCAGCTCAGCACACATGTAAATGTGGGTGCCTGATTCTCGATTCTCGGTTAGGCGACGGGACGTTTTTGGGGCCCATCGTTATGTGTCCTGTGGGGCTTGACTCACTCCCAGTCAACTGTCACCAGCAACACACCAGAGAAGACACACAACATAGCACTGGTCTTAAACCTGAAGTCACCAAAGCTTGCATCTTAAAAATCTTTAGCCTGAAAGCATCTCCAAGGATTATCTCCGAATAGTATTCACAAATATCATATCTACACTGTCTGCATCTTCTCTCTCCTCTTCTTGATACAGACGCTCTACTTACGTACTTTCAACTTACGAACTTTCAGACACATGAATGAAGAGGACTAAGTCAAAATTGTGTTCCTTGGGCTCCTGTTTCCTCTTTTTTCTACGTGCCAATTCCGCCCAGTACGATTTCTGCCCGCTACTCCCGCGCAGCAGCATAACGGGCATACTTACAGCATCCTAGTTCTTTGTACTTGTGTATACCCTTAAAATGATATAAAAATAACGACTTACGAACATTTAAAATTACTAATGTTCTTTCGGAACATAACTCATTCCTAAGTAGAGGAGCGTCTGTATTTGTTTTTATATATCGGTGTGACAGTAGAACCATTCAAGATAAACCCATAGAACCAAGTGCCGTTGACAAACACCCTAATGACATTCAGATACATGCACAATGAAAAGAAATACATTAAAAATAGGTAGTACCCATGTATTTCCATCTGTTATATTCAAATACAGGATCTCTTAAGCAAAGGGAAACCATCAAATAAGGAGACATCAAGATTTAACACCTTCTTCAATCGCAGTCCAACCCTAAGTTTCTGAGAAAAATGTACAACTAAATCGATATGTATGACTTGGTGGGCAGCGGATATTTCCCCACTGTGTGTCTGGGGACAGAAACACTCTAAAGAAGCAATTTGTTCTCCAGATGTCTAACAATCAATTAAAGTAGAAGATAAACACAATCCTGCATGGCTTATTCTGTGTATATCAATGGAACACAAGAGCATGTAAAACTGAGACCAACCTTAGCCTAAGCATTACCGTCTGCTGTAAACAGATACTGAAAACATACAGTAAGGACAGATCTTATGTGATATGTCTTAGAAATACCTTGTTGAGATAGAGGTTGGTTTTCAGAATGGTTTTCAGTTTTGTTCTTATATATATATATATATAAAGATGAAACACAAAAACACATATTCCGAGACCACTGCTCACCTAGGCTAATGAGAATAAGATGACAAGACAAAACATAAGTAGAAACAGACAACAAAGGTTCCAGCCTCTCTTTGACTTAGATGAGCTGGGTCAGGAAAAGGTCACCCATGTAGGGTAATAGAGGGGAACTCGAGAGGATGAAAAATGTTTCCCTTTCCATTGCAATGGCCATGGTGACAGGGCTCCAAACCTTTTTCACTGGTGGCGCTGTTGCTTTTTACCGACAATTTTAAGAGCACCACTGCAAAATTTAGACACACTGCTCAAATCAACATGCAATGCAACACATTCATATTTCTCCCATCTTCAGTATATTGGCGATAAATACTTTGGCAATAAATATACTGTTGCGACGGGCGGACTGAGGCATCAAGGGAGCAGGGAAACACGGAGACTCGCTTGCGGGTGAAATACACTCTTTATTAGTAGTCCTTACAAGGACTACATCAGGTACCCACTGGGCACCAAAACCAATTACACATAAGAAACACAAGGCTGTCAGACGCTGAACTAAGACGCATACACGGTGGGGGATTTACGGACGCTAATTACACACAGGGATCAGGTACGCACAAGACACAGGTAAACACACGCATAACAATAAGGAATTAACCATTAACAATAACAGCAACGACACAATAAGGGCTATTTATAACTGCACATGGGGCATGCTGGGACATGTGCCCCACCAGTGCTACAATACAACTTACACAAATTACAATGAGATGTTTTATTTAAAAGTAAAAAGTGACAGAGTGAGTGCTTTGAGAGAAAAAATACACAGGCAGATGACATCCTGTACAGAATCATGCTTGTTATGATGACAACCTCCCATTAGCTTGCCACTCTAATCACTTTCTATCCCTCACACACATACACACATACAGTATTTCGACTGTATTTGAAAAGGCAACGCTATTCTGGTATTTTGAAATCCCTCAAAATAGTTTCACCAAATGGAAAAACTAAATAATAGTTCTACTAATAAACACATTTTCAGTTTGTAAATGTGAATATAATTTCAAGTGCAAATGTGTAAGCAGCACTGTCATGCATTAGCCCATAGTTGATGAAAAACGTGTATGTAGAAATCAATAAGTACTTCAAATGTCTTATCGAGTTTCCAGTGCTAAAAAATTTGGAACCACTTCTAATTCTTCTACCTGGCATGATCATGAAGGTGGTTCACCCAGGGAGAGGCCCAGCCATTGCACTGCGGCTTTGCTGA
>JAABNY020000095.1:25676166-25694621 GCA_015164015.2 Brevimyrus niger
GTGGCCTTGTTTTCCTTCAAGCTGCATGCAACACCTATTTTGCTCTAGCAATATTCTGCAAAGTAGCTCGCTCTTGTCTAGCTTAACATAAGTAACATTAGTTGTCATTCTCCACACCGCCCAGAGCTCAGAGGTGAACTGGGTTCCGCAGTCTGAAGACACATCAGATGGAACACCGAAATGGGACACCCAACCAACAATGAAAGCCCTGGTCACGTCTGCCGTGGTGGTGGATAACAAAGGTATGGCCTCCAGTCACTGAGTAGACCTGTCCACCACCGTTAGCAAGTGAGTAAAGCCCAACATGGTTAAAACGGCGCTCAGGCACCACAAAAGGCACCAGCGGTTTCTTGGTATGTTGGTGCACCTTAGCACGCTGACACGGAACACAGGAGGCGGCCCAACTACGGACTTCCGCAGCCCATGCCAGACAAACTTGCCGAACAATACCGAGGCTCTCCAATGCAGCAAACTCTGCCCTAGCAATTTACCTGCATCATGGTGTCAGGTTCGGGCAAGGAAACCCACACCGTGCTTGGCCGTGACTGATCTAAAGGTGGGCTGGGTGAGGTCTGGCAACTCCACCAGCAGGCGGGCGAACATCTCATTTGCGAGCACAGCACAGAATGGAAAGTCCTGGCATGTCCACTAGCAGGTTGTTAGCACATAAAAAAATCTGTGCCCAGCTAGCACAAAATGCCACTGAAACCACTGACCACCAAAACAGACTGCCTCGACACGAGTGCCATAAATCAAAATACTGCTACCATTAGCAGCCTCCAAAGTCGAGCCCTTCATCTCGGAGTGCGTATCCGCCACCGACGCAGGCAAAGCACTGACCTGCATGCCCATGTCACAGAGGAAACGGCAGCCAGACACAGCATCCGTGATGAAAAGCAGGCTGCCGGTGTTATGCTGAAAGATGCATCTCTGCCGAAAAAGGCATCCCTGCCTTAGTACTGTATGCATGCCAGTGTTCTGACAAGTTGAGCTTTTAAGGTTACTTTTGGGGTCAGGAATTTTTTAGGGGTTAGGGTTTTAGGGGAGTTTTGGGGGTTAAGGTTTGAGAGGTTTTTTGGGGGTTGGGTTTAGAGTTTTACGTTTTTTGGGGCTATTAATTAGCACTACGGTAGCCTTACTCAACAAAGTAGCTCACCTCGTTTTAGATCAGCGACCAATCGGTCATTTAGAGACAGACATGCATTCTACGACAGGGATGCCTTTTTTGGTATAACACCAAAACTGCCGTCGCCAACAAGCACCGGCCCAGACGTTTCCCGTCCCCTTAAAATGGCAAGGGGGGGTGCATTTTTTTGTTTTGTCACTGAAACGCGCATGGTAGAAGCAGAGGTGAAGTATTCTGCTGCGTGGCGGAAACGGTAGCATGGGCAAGCGGTGGGGAACTATCTGAGCTCTGAGCACACACGGCTGCACAAGCTGCCAGCCTGGTGATGTGTACTTTGTCAGCCTCCCTAGCAAGCTCCCTACAGTCTTTAAGCGGGAGGTTAGCTAACGCCCCCCGCACATCTGCGGAAAGCTGTTGCATAAAAAGATCCCTAAAAATAAAGCAGGGCTGATAGTCACCCAGGAGAGCTAGCATGTGATCCATAAGCTCAGAGGGCCACGAATCACCCAGCCCGGGCAGTGTGAGCAAGAACCCGCGTCCTCGCTTGGGCATGTGTAAACCAACCCTGCGCGCATGAGCAAAGAAAAGAGAAAATGAATTCTGAATGAAAAGTAGGAGCCCCTACACCATGCTCAACAGTAATTCTATTTTATAAATCTTTAAAAATGTTTATTTTTGTTAAATGTATTAATAGTTATAAATGTAGTTGTACGTGTTCAATTCAGAGAATACAATATCATAACTGTAAACAGTATCCAGGCATGCTACAGTATATGAGTTTTTTTACCAGACTTGTTAGTGTCTTTGGTTTGTTTGTAGTTTTTTTGTCTCTCGGAAAAAGAATATCGCTATAAATGTACTGAAATATTTTCTAAAGCTTTTAACGTGGTTTTACTACTTTGTATTTCTTGTTTGTTAGTCTCTCAGAAAAAATAATTTCACTCCAAATCTGCTACAATATAAAGCAACAACACAGCAACGTGTTCATGGAGGCAGCCATGTTTGTTCTGAGATGTGGGTAGCTCAAACGTAAGGTTGTCTGACGTGATTTCACTCAACTCGGAATTTTCGAGTTTCGAGAGAAAAACGAATGCACCATAACTTCCTGCTTTTTTCAGTCACGTATGCAAAGAAATCCCAATGAGCTTCCCAAGTGACGTCACTGTAGTCCTTCTCTCCCGAAAGAAACCACACAAATATTTACACATGTTCATCCAATCAGACATGACCCCACAAATTTTGTCTTTCCAATGCAAATTAGAAAAATGTAATAAAATGAAACCAAACCCACTGTCCCATATTTATTACATGAATATAAGCTAATTGAATGTACAGCATCACTGTTTACTGAATTTGACTCTTTCAAGACACAGTACAGCTGTTTAAAGTGCCAATCAAATTAGAGTACTGTACAAATTAAATTACATAACTGTATCATTCAAATACTCTAGAGAGTACTGCATATATAGATAAATATATCTTATTGAAATTTCCCTGCAGCATCTCATCGGCTCATTTTTTACAGTTTACCATATGCTTTGATGAGTCTGCATTTTTCATTGAAAGAAAATGTTTTCTTTGCATGCAGCATTAGCCTCAGGTAGCTAGCCAGAAGCATGTATGCATAAAAACGCACCCAAATAAAAATGCAGGTGCTATGAAGAAATTTTATTAAACAGACAGACTCCAAAATCTTAATATCCCCTTTCGGGCTGGTGTAAATCGCTAACACACAGTTTGTAAAATGAACCTGACGTAGTGAACCGAAATATTAATGGGATCAGCTGCGGTCCTGAAAATGTTGTGAAACGACGTGATTACAAATCATCAATGTGAATTAGAGAGGATGGGCATGAGGATGGTTCACGTTGCTGAAGGCTGCAGATTGATATTAATGTCCAGAAGGATTAGAATTAAAGAAAAAGATGCAGTTCTTGCAGGTAGGAGAACATCATCGACAGTCGGGAGAAGCACTTATGGACTGCCTAGTTTTGAAGCTGGACCAATGAGGAGACAATGTTATTGATTATGAGAAATTCAGTAACTTGACTGAGGATAGTACATTCAAGAATTTTAGACAGACATGAGAGGGAAAGTGGTCTGTAATTTTCCTATTGTGATTGATTTGGTGTGGGTTATTTTCAGCAGTAGAGTTACTGTAAATCAGTTTAAGTGCAGGATGTCCCTGTCAGGTGGAGAAATTGCAGAGGTGGAGTGCAGTGTGCTGGAGAGACAGTGTGAGGAAGGTAAGGGGGTAGGGGCTAGGGGACAGATAACTGGGACTGTTAGTGAGAGAGCTTGGGAAGAGGGACAGTTGATGGAACTGCTGGACTGTGTGCAGTGGAGGAGTTATATGTGAAAAGTAAAAAATGAGTCTCCTTAGCAGCTTAAACCACATGAGGGCAATAGAATGAAACATTCCTTCACCCTGGGGGAAGGGGGAAGATGGTGGCGCAGGAGGTAGGGCTATCGTTCGGCAACTGGAGGGTTGCAGGTTCAAGCCCCAGGTCCTCCTGACCCCATCGAAGTGTCCTTGAGCAAGACACTGAACCCCCAATTGCTCCCAGTGAGCTGGTTGGCGCCTTGCATGGCAGCCTCCACCACCGGTGTGTGAATGTGTGTGGATGGGTGAATGTGAGGCATAAATTGTAAAGCGCTTTGAGTACTTGGAAGAGTAAAAAAGCACTATATAATTTACCATTTACTATTCACCCACCCCCCACCCCTTCACTGAGCAAACTTTGATGGAGAAGGTAGGCTCAGGTCTGGAGACAGGCAGGTAATCTGGCGACCAGTGTCAGCACTGGGCAAGGATGGAATCGTAGTCAGGACCGCTTTTAACACAGGTGCAATCGGTGCAATTCACTGCAGGGCCGTGCCACAACGGGCCCCTGTTTGAGATTCGGGCGGTCCAAAATTGTGACATTAAATTAGTGCCAAAACTCTTGCGTATGAAAACCACGCACACCTATATGCTCACGAGCAGAATGCCCATGCTCTCCACGCGCTTGCCTCTGGATGAATTTTGAGACTTTGGAGGCGGGAACATCTAATATCTCCACTTTGATTGTTTTTTTTTTTTAATATTGACTACGATTGCCTCTTTGCTTTGGTAGAAGATGAAGATAACTTGTCATTGACTGTGGTTCAGTTAGCCTCATATGGATTTTCATACAATTTTTGTCTGTAATAGTTATTAATTATTGTATTGCGTCCACTTAAAGTGCAATGGAGCAACAACTAAGGGTTAATAGCTCTAAAACAAAATGGGACAGCCATGTCCTATGGAGAGTGCTTTCATCAGAGGACTCTGGGGGCTAATCCACACCCTTTGGATTTTCAAGATCACTTTAAATGTGATGAAACACATAATCAAACAGTTCAACTGCGGTAAATTTGCTTTGTTCCACGGTGCACTGCCTAAATCACACTTTTCAACTTATTTATGGATTAATTTGTGTTATCAATTAACTGTCAATATGTATGAAATGGAGCAATGCTACATGATATGCATATAATGTGTTAATAACTGTTAAAAAGAAAGTTATTCTGAAAATCCAAGGGGTGTGCGTTGTTCCCTGTAGTCCACTGATCAAAGCACAGTCCACTAGATGTGCCTGTATTGTCTAGTTTACTAACCCATTCATGTATTGTCCCATTGCACATTATATGGATACATTCGAACATTAAGAAATTAATTAAAATTCGTACTTAAAGTAATATGGGAAACAAAGGGGTGTGCAACAGTCACCATGAGCCCAAAATGCTAAACCACCATGTCATTACAGCTGAAAGAACATGTAATATTACTATATTAACACGATTTTGCACAAATCCCGAAGCGCAAAAATAATCGCTGTTCATCGTTGTCTATGTACTAGACATCATGATTCTGTCATAAAAAATGCTTCACCTTCCATTAAAAGTTGTTAAAGCCATAAAACTGAATATTGAATATGAGGCTAAGTTAACCGTGGTCAGTTACCAAAGCAAATAGCCAATTGTAGTCAATATTTTAAAAACCAATCAAAGGAACGGCGATATTAGCCACTTTTCCCGCCTCCAAAGTGTCAAAATTCATCCTGTCCAGCTCACGAGTGTGTAGAGAGGATGGGTTTTCAGCTCACGAGCGCACACACACACGTGGTTCGGGTTTTGGCACTAATGTAACGCAGAGAGAGCGAAGGAACGAGTGCTGTGCAAAGGTGAGCGCATAGAGAGCATGGGTTTTGTATGTTATGGCTTTATTAGTGCATCTTTTTTTTGGAAAATCCATCTTTGGAGGCATTTGAGTCTCTAACTAAAGAACAGCTTCTAGGTTTTCCGGAGTATTTTGATATTCAGCTGACAAGTTCTGAGAAACGATTAAAACACATGCTTAAATCTGTCTTAGTTGAGAAAAGAGTTTTGCAACCTGTTCATATGATGCCATACGCATGAAAGAGCTCTCAATTCGAGAGAAATATAACAGTTCAATCAGCCAGTCAGTTTAACATAAAAGCCCAGTACTGTATATTAGCCAAGAACAAAATCTTATATTATTTCAATAAAGTCCACAAAAAATAGTTTGATAAAACAAAAAAAAAAAAATATATATATATATATATATATATGTTTATATTCTTCACTGGGTATCTAAGTATTAGACAAAATAAAATAAAAAAATGGGAACAGCTTCTTCTCACTGTCTCGTCCAAAAAAAAATGGAGACTGGCACTCTGGGTGTCCTTCGGCGGGAAGAGAGAAGTGAAATGGCGACGTGGTCACTTTTCCCTGGCCGCTCGTCCTGGCAAGGAAGGCTGGCATGGGAGGCAGATTTTAGATAGCGAAATAGTAGTTTAGGTGCCACAAATGTCAGCAGCAATGCTCAGTTTGTACCCCGCTTACTCAAGGCGACTTGTAAAACACTTTGCCAACCTACGCAGAGCGTAATGACACAGAAATTAAGAAAATATTAGACCATTTTGTCTGGTGCACATGGTCGAGTACAGAAGTTAACTTATATACTTAAAACAAAGAAAACCCCTAATCTGACATAACACCTGCTTACCTGGAAAGGGAGGCAGATTTTTGACAGCGAAATAGTAGTTTAGGCGCCACAGATGTCGGCAGCAACACTCAGCTTATACCCAGCCCACTGAAGACGATTTGAAAAACAGTTTGCCAACATACACAGAGCGTAATTACACAGAGCATACGTTGCTCTGAGCTGTTGCTATAGTACCAAAAATATGCCTCCTTCACTTAAAACAAGTGCAATTGCCAGATAAGCTAAAAAAAATATCTACAACTAGAAAAAAAATTAAATTGCAAAAATTGCTTAAAGAAAATAAAAGTACACACATAGTTACAAAAAAAAATGTCTGTACATATAAATACATACATCCCACTAAAGACAGAACAAAAAATATATAAATATATAAAAAATTAAATTACCAAATACCATATAGGTTACATAATCACCTTTTGCCTGTTATGTTCATCCTGTCCTGTGTATTTAGTCCGCCTCTGAGTTAGTTTCCCCAGATCCGTCATTAATGTTAGTCACTGCGTTGTCCTGCCCGTCACAAATGAACCTGTATTCTTGGATCTCTTTCTGCCTGCTTTATCATTTCTCCACATCCTGCCTGCTTGCCGGACAGTGAGTATAACAGAATGACGGATCAACATGAAGGCACTGAGCAGCAGACCAAGCACCAATGGCTCGGTCTGTTGCAAGAAGTTGTGTACTGCCTGTCCCAACCAGAGGTCCAGGAGGACCCCGTAGCCCAGGACTTAGCCAGTTGGACCAGGGACCTCTTGAGTGAGGTACCCCCACTCGGAAATGCGTACCCCCTCTACGCGGTATGCGAAAACCTCCGGCAGCTGAGAAGAGAGAAAGACATCAGTGAGAAGAGTCTGCAATCTTCCTGAGGACATGCTCTCTCTCTCCTGCTTCTCTCGCCATCACCCCGGACATCACCAGTCTACAGGTACCTCTCACCAGCCCTGCCGACGATATGCCACCACACACAAAGTGTCCAGCGCCGTGAGGGATACTATCTCATGAATCTCGCAGGCACTTAAAGGGACAGCGCCCTCTTTTTTTGTCCTGACCCCAGCAGCATTTTTAGATGTCGGGACCTGCCTGTGCCTGACCTGCCTGTCTCGCTTGTTCTGGTGACAGTCGTACCACCCAACGAGGCCCCTGCTGCTCCTCCTGCTGTCGCGTATGAGGCCCCTGCTGCTGTGCCTCCCGCTGCCGCACACGAGGCTTCTGCTGGAGCAGTTGCTGCTGCGGAGCCCCTTGCTGCCCGCGTGTTGCCGGTGCCTGCGGTGGCGCCCCCTGCTGGCACACACCTGAGGTTGCTGTTGCAGTCTTGACTTGGCGTGCCCTGCTGGCAGCACCTTTCTGGTTGTGCTATAGCACCCCCTGCTGGACATGAGTTGGCGGTGTCTGCTGCCACCACGCCCGAGGTTCCGGCGCCTCCTGATGTTGCCACCACGCCCGGGGCACCGCCTGCTGTTGCCACCATGCCCGTCCTGCCTACCTTGCTTGTCCTGCCTGTCTCGCCCAAACTGCTCATCCTGCCAAGATCGCCTTTCCAGCTGCGTCTCTGGATGCCACACACGCAGCCCTCCTGCCTGATGCCACCGCAACACACTCAGCAATCCTGCCTGATGCCACTATGCCCAAGGTCCCGACACTGCCTCTTCCTACAACCCGGGGCTCCATAATTATCCCTGCCTCTGTCTGCACCCAAGGCTCTTGTTGCGGCTCCACCCATCTCTGCTCCACCTGAAGCTCCTAGGCCTCCATTTGTGGCAACACCTGTGGTTGTGCCTGTCTTGTCTGCCCTGCCTATCCGGCCCATCTCGCCGACACCCGGCCCTTACTGGCCAAGAGTCAGGGTGTACTCACAGTAGGCAGTTTCAACTGTGCCCGAGCGCGTTTGACCACCAAAGCGCGGTTCGCTTGACTAGTGTGAGTGCTCCCAACCGTGCCTGGGCGGTTAACTTAGCCGTCCCTGGCCCGCTTGGAAGAGGTGTACTAGAGCATGGTTTAGTTGGACTCGGCGTGGTTTGCATGTAGTGTGAGCGCTAACCGTACTGGAGCACGAAACAGGACGTGTGACGTGTGAGGAAGCTGCAAAGTCTTTGCTACACTTCAGCTGGTACCTTGCAAACCTCCTCCTACGAGCAGCACAATTGCGTGAAAATTTTCATGCCACAAAAGCGATAGACCTGTTTAGCAACAGGCTGTGAGAGGGCTGTGGACTAGAGACCTGCACACCCAGTGCAGTGCGGCACAAGATTTGATGGGTGAGGTCCTCATGTATGTGTGGGTTGCGGGAGAATAGAATTAGTCGCAGGACTCCCGCAAAATGTAATTATCGTAAAATTAATTTATTAAAAGCAAATACTCCATTATTTATCTACTGCACAAAAGCAACAAGAATAACTAAATTAAAATAATTTACAGCCACAAGGTTCATCATTCTATTTCATTAAACTCAAATAAAACAAAACATTAGTTTATTTTCCATTTCTTTTTGATATACACTCAAAAGGGAAGCAAGTGAAACAAATAACAGAGTAGCGGGAAGAAGCAGTAAAAATAAAACTACTAACTATATGTTTACCTGCGGGAACGGGAGAAAATATTTATTTTTTGCGGGAGCGGGCAGGAGCGGGACCACCGTGGACCAAAATTACTATCAACAAAGTAACCAGAGCGATAGACTACATTGCGTTCAGCAAGTGCGCCGCTCTTCCTGTTTATCCTGAAACTGTCTTCACCATAATGACATAAGCGTAAGCTTCACCCTATGTGAGTGCAAGCTAGAAGTGAAATGGTGGGGGGGGACAATCGTACTCAGGCCCGGTTTGCAACAACCGTGCCTAGTGTGAATACACCCTCAGCCCCAACTTGCCCTATCCCTGAACTCTCTGTGCCCGAGGAGGTCCTGGACTGTTTCACCATCGCTCCTCCTCCCATGGAGGAAAGAGAGAAGGAGCTTGAATGGAACCCCTTGGAGATCTATCTACTGAGCCCCAATGAATCTGGTGGTGGACAGACTATTCCACCAACGCCCTAACGAGGTGGAGCCCAACGCGTTCCCCGCCTTTCTGTGTCCCGTAAGGGGATGGGACACAAACATTGGGCCCGGGTTCCATCTGCCCTGCCCCCTGGCTCAATCATGCGTCCCCTTGCTGTGGCTCGGTGGCTGCCTGCAGGTCCTGTGGTGCCTGCTTGGCTGTCGCCTCCGGATCCCCCTCTGGTGCCTCGGCGCCTGCCTGCAGTCCCTCCTTCGGCACCTCGTCGCCAGCCTCTGGGTCTCCCTGCTTCAGCTGGGTATCGGACGCCACCTTCCCTGGGTCCGGCTACGCTGTGGCCCCTGCGGCTGCCTTCCCTTGCCTGGAGCAGACAGCTTATTGCCACCATCACCCCCAAATCCCCGCTCCAGCAGCTTACCAGGGCAGAGGAGACCCTGAAGAGGCTGCTTTGCTTGAGAGTGGGGCAGGCCTCCCCCCTAGAGGTGCCCATGCCTCCTGCTCCTGGGGCACCCCCTGTTGGCCCGGAGTTCTTGCCTCTTGCTGGTGCACTGCCCAAGACCATTCCTGTGCCTCCTGCCCAGTCCCCTGTGTAGCCTCCAGTGCACCCCTTGACTCCTGTGCTCCCTGTGACTCCTGCAGCCCCTGTGCTCCCTGTTCAGCCCCCAGAGGTCCCCGTGCCTGCAGCGCACCCTACTGGTGCCGAGTTGGCAGCGCCTGTGGCGCCCCCTACTGGTGGCAGGTCTGTGGTGGCCCCAGCAACATTCCCCGTGTCCCTTGCTGCGCCCAAAATGCTGCTGCCCGAGACCCCTGTCCCCAAGGAGGTCCCAGACTGCTGCACTGATGCTTCTCCCTCCAATATGGAGTTGAAGGGGGAGCTCAAGTGGGACCCTTCAGGGATTACCCTGGCTTCCCCCGTGGCTACCCTGATGACTACTCCAGTGACTTTCTCTGTGGCTTCCCCAGTGACTTCCCCCGTGACTCCTCCACCATCAATGTGGCAGACCCCAATGGGGTCCCCACCTCTCTGTCTCAAGGAAGGGAAGGGGACACCGGGGTTGGGTCGCGCCTGCCTGCAGTTTCCCTGGCTAAGGCTTGGCGGTCGCCTGCGCCCCCCCTAGCAGTTGCTTTCGGTCCCACCGCCGGTGCCTCGTCGGCCAGCTGCGGGTCCCCTGAGTCCTGCTTGTCAGTCGCCTGCACCTAGCTGTGCCTTCGCCTGTCCTGGCTGCTGGTCCTTCCTCCCTTTTGCCTTTGCCCCTTTCGCCCTCCTCCTTGCCTCCTCTGATGCTCTGATGCTCCCTGCACCTTCCTCCTCCTCACCTTTGGCCTTCCCTCCTGCTCCCTCCACGTGCTTGCCTGTGGTCCCTACAGCTTCCGTTCCTTGCCTGCCAGGGTTCCCTCTGACTCCCCGTTTCCCACCACCCTTTGCCTCCATGTTCCCTGTGTTCACCCCCAGTCCCTCTGTGGCTTTTGGTCCCTTTAGGCCCCCTGTGTCTGCTCCTTGTCCTCCTATTTCTCCTTCGTTCCCTCCTGGCCCCTTCGTTCCTCCTGTTGGTGTTCCCCCTGTGTCTCCTTTGTTGTTGTCCCTGTGCCCTTTTTGCTTTTCCTGTAGTTTGTCGGTTGTTGTCTGAGTTGCTGTCTCTTTGTCTGTTTTATATATATTCACGGCTTCTGTCGTCTAATACCTCATGAATCGTGACAATACATGCTTTAATTACATGTCAGTCAGGCAAAACACAGATGGACAATTAAATGACCAGAATGGGGAAACAAACTGAAACAACGACTACATACAGAGAATTAATCACAACAATCAGAAACAGCTGATCACATGGGGATTCCACACGAGGCTAACAAGGGGATGTGGCACACGGAAGGAGCAGATGAATGGGGCATGACATTTTAGTTTATTAAAGGGGGGGGAGAACACAGGGAAAGAGAAATAACATAACAAAAAGAGCAAAAAGGAAAGAGTAATAAAAGGACAGCTTCTGCATGTTACCACTGGACACTGTATCCTTACATCAGCTGCTGTATCTGAAAAATAAGAAACAGGGTCACACAAGAAGTATACATACGCAAAAACCAATGGTACCATTATGATAGAGAATACGCTTGTGCCAGTATCTGCTTCTTAGAGAAGGGAGTGGAAGCCACACACATACTCTCTCACACAGACACACCCAGACAAGGAGAAAGAGAGATAAAATAGGGCAAGAGAGCCTAGTGCATGTGTGTTTGCGTGCATATCTATGTGTGTGCACCTTCTAAGTGTGTGTGTTGACGTGAAAGTGTATGTGTGTGCGCGTGCATATGTACATGTATTTGTGTGTGTGCGTGTATGTGTTTATGCTTGTGTGTTGTGAGTGTTTGTATGAGTGTGCAGGTTAACAATGTCGCCTCGGGGACCCCAGAAGGCCGAGAGAGCCCCGAGCAATCATGGACCCAGCCACCCCACAGTGGCTAGGTACCTGGGCCCCCCGCCACTGGATGACACGCACTCCCCCAAGGAGGCAAGGGGGAGGCACCGGGCGCCCCCCACCGGCGAGCACGAGCCAGGAGTCCCACGGCCACAGGGTTAGAGTTAGGTAGAGCCTGGAATCCAGATCACCCGCGCACCTCGCGGGGGCCCCGCCAGCCTTGACTCGTCACACAAAGCCTTTGTTATCTACAACAACCTCCACAATTCTTCCCATGATCCAAGAATTCCGAGATGCTGAATCATCCACCTTCAATATCCCCTAGAAGAAAATTGTGCCAGACATTTGGCCATTTTTGAGGTGCCTGAAGCTGTGGCAGATATTCTTTGACCCATCTCTTCCAGAATAAATCTGACATATACTGAACTTGCCTACAGAGTAGATGTCACCTTTGCAAAACGTTCCTGGGGGCAATGTTGGATGAGCCTTAAGATGCAACAAATGATTAGGAGTTAAAGCTTCAAGATCATTTAGATCTGTAGATGCCATAGTGAGAGGTCAATTATTAAGAATCGCCACCACTTCACAAAAAAACGTATGAAGACCATCTTCATCCAAATGTTGTACCTTGAACATGGAATTGAGAATTTTCCTCACAGAGCGGATTAACCTCTTCCAAGCTCCACCCTGATGAAATTCACCTGGAAAATTGAACATTCACTTAATGCCTTTCTGCAAGAGTTCATCATGTATCCGATCGTAATTCCACATTTCAATACACCCTTTCACTTCCCGATAAGCACCAACAAAATTTGTTCCGTTATCTGAATATTCCTTAACTTTTCCTTGCCTAGATATGAAACGTCGTAAAGCATTGATAAAGGAATGTTTCTAGAGACATAGCTGCTTCAAGGTGTACTGCTCTCACTGTCAGACATGTAAATATAACTCCATACCTTTTCACTAACACTTTCCCTCGCTTTATTTCAAAAGGACCAGAACAGTCCACTCCAACAAAAGTGAAAGGAGGGTTGTCTGGAGTTACTCTGGGGTAATGCAAATCAGCCATCTGCTGACTTCCAGGTGCTCCATACATTTGTCAGCAGACAATATATTTTGAAATTATCTTTCTTATGGAAACCCGTGCCGAGAACCCAGTATTTCTCATGCAAATGGGATAACATGTAATTTCTTCCTCCATGACCTGTCTCTGTATCTGCAGCAAAATAAGTTTAACAACAGGACTTTTGGCAAAATTATGGGATGTTTCACTTCATCACACAGCAATAATTTATTAAGCCCCCGACCCACTCTCA
Source organism: Brevimyrus niger (assembly GCA_015164015.2). NCBI lineage: Eukaryota > Metazoa > Chordata > Actinopteri > Osteoglossiformes > Mormyridae > Brevimyrus > Brevimyrus niger. The sequence goes on from JAABNY020000095.1 coordinate 25,689,063, forward strand.
AAACCCCCTCATCGAGGGTTGGACTAAGTTTGTAGATACGGCTTGTCTCCTTTACATTGTCTCCCTTCTCAAGTCTAGAGAATTCATCAGGGTAACCTTTCCTCTGACAAAACTTTATCATTTGAAGGTCAGCTTCTCTGAACTCATCCAGAGAAAGTGAGACCTGAAGGGACTTCTGGATCTTCTTCATTTCATTCTCTAGGACTCTCAGCTGTTCTCCTTTATCTGACCCTGAATGAGAAAATTTGACTTGAACTTCTTTCCTTATTCTGCAGAGGCTCAACAATAAATCTTTAAACCTCAGGATCTGGCCTATAACCCTAATCAATCAAGACTAAGATGAGGAACGATTTATCAAATGTGTCACTGAGCGAGATACAAGAGTGTCAAAAGTGTCACAAGAGCAGATAAGTAACTGTTCCATAACCAAATTCACCTGCATCTGTGAAGTGGTGCAACTGAGCGAAGGCTAACTGCCCAAAGTTAGCAGGCTTAAAGCATTTTATGACTCCAAAATTCTCCAGCAGATGGAGATCTTGCACCCATTTCATCCACTCTTCGACCACAGGAGCTGGTATAACATCATCCCAACCTAGGCCATTCTGACATAGTTCTTGTATGATCATCTTAGCCTTCAAAATAACCGGAACTAGAAATCCTAGCGGATCATAAACAGAACTGACTGTGGACAAAATCCCTCTACAGGTTAAAGGTTGCAGCCAGATCGTTACTTTGAACTTAAACTCATCTCATTGAATACACTACTGAATGCCCAATACCCTTTCAACAGGCAATGCATCATAATCCAGATTCAGTTCTTTAACCTCCATTGTTCTATCTTCCTCAGGTATTGCGTTGAGCACATTGCGACAATTGCTGATCCACTTCTTCAGCTGAAAGCCCTCTTTAGAACAAATAGCTCTAAGTTCACCATAAAGCGCTATAACTTTGGCCTTCGAAGGAACGGAAACAAGACAATCATCCACATAAAAATTATGCAGAACTGTATTCACTGTTTGTTTACTAAAGAACTGTTTATTATCCTCTGCACATTACCACAGGTCAAAGTTGGCACAGCTTGGGGATGATGATGCCCTAAACAGATGGACGACCATCCGGTACTCCTCCATCTCCTGCCTGAAGTCCCCATTGGGCCACCAGAGGAATCTCAACAAATCAGAATCTTCAGTTGGTACCTGTACCTGGTGAAACATGGCTTCAACATCGCTTTCAAGACAGCTAGTTCTTTTCTGAATCTAGTAACCACACCAACCAACAAACTAGTGAGGTCAGGTCCTTGCAACAAACAGGCATTAAGTGAGGTTCCATTGAATGAGACTGCACAATCAAATACAACCCTAATCCTTTTCTTCATAGAATGGTAAAGTCCATGATGTAGAATATACCATGTTCTACCTTGGTCACCCTGTAAATCTTCCACAGGAACTCTTTCAGCATAACCCTTATCAATAATGTCATTCATAAAGGCAACATAATCAGAATGAAATGAAGCATTCTTCTGAAATCTACGTTTCAAATTAAAAACACGTTGCTGTGCTAATGCACATATTCACATATGCCTGGCGTATCCAACTCGGACATAAACTGAACGTCTTCCCAAGCGTTACTATATCATCTCAAAAAGAGGCTATAAGCCTGTAATGCCTTTACATCATCTGGCTTAACTGGTGGCCATAAGAATCCCTTTTGCAAATAGGCTGAAGCTATCTTCTGCCCGTCACCAAAATATTCCTCAGTTGATGCTCTTTGTTTGTGGTTTGCCTTGATTGCAAGGTCTTGCAGTTGTTGACTTGTCATGGTACGGGGACAAGCAATGACCCTTGAAGAGAGCCTTGAAGGTTGCACCTTCTTGCATGTCTGGCTCATTTTTGGACCTAAAATATGCTTGATGAAGATGATTGTAGTAGGCTTGGGGAGATTCTTGTCTGCTCTGTTTGACATCCAAGGTGACAGTGATAGATTGTTCAGACTCAGCAAACTCTTGAGTCAGTGCTTTGCTCTGTGCTCCTCAAGGTTTGGTGATGGGCAAGGAGGTACCTCGTTCTGATGAGTTGTTACTTGGGTGCCTTAGGGGAGACAGCATTGTCGGAGAGGAAGTCAGTGCCATCGCTGAATTGCGTCAGCCTGATGTTTCGTTCTGGCTTCGGTGAGCTGTTCTTGGGAGCTGATCAGTTAGTGATTCAGCCTCTGCAGGTGTCTCTGTGCCTTGGCAAGATGGTTTTCCGGGGTCTGGATCTGACCATCTTTGTACTTGAGCTCTGTGTGAGCTCTGTACAGCAGGGTGTCGGCCTGGTCCAGTCTGGCTTTGAGGTTCTCTTTGGTGGCTCTGGCTTGCTTTTCTTGCCGGTCAGCTTCAGCTCTGAGCTCTTCCAGTGCTTGTTAGAGCTTTTCTCTTGTGTGAGGCATCTCACCTTTTGTTCATAAAGTCTCCTCCTCCTCATAGGGTGGAGAGCTTCTCTTTTGGAGTTCTTGCTCTAGGTTCCCAGTGTGATGTTGGGCCTGGGCGGTATCTCTCTGTGCCTCTGTCAGTAGTCGCTGGATGTCTTCCTCCTGCTGCTTGAGTTATTGCATCCTTTCTTTGAGGCAGGATGTTTCCTCTTTGCTAATCAGGCTGGGTGTTTCCAAGGTGGGTGGCCTGACACCTAAATCTGAGCGAACAAATAAAACCAACAAAATAAAATAAAGAACTGGGGCTTGTCAATGGGTAACAGGAAGGGTGTAGTGAACCACAAGGTATCAACGATAAAATATACAAACAAAATTGTTTCCTGGAAGAACTTGTTGCTGGTTAGAACAGTGTGACTTATACTAGTCACACTGTACTGTATACTAGTCACACACTACTAATGAAGGATAAAAGTGGAACCTTTTCCTGGAAATTGCAGGTCTGTGACTACTGACAGTGTCAGAAGGCAAGAGGAGAAGTTGGGAACAGGAAATGAGAAATAACAGCTTCAAAAGCAATGAAAATGCATTCAAACGTAGCTTGCTGTTTGAATCAGCAAAGCAGATCAGATTACCCCTGGGTTGGGCTCTGTTGTACAACTCCGCTTTGACCAGAAAGGGGACGACTAGCAGGTTCTGTTTTACTTGTCCCTATGCAAGGTGTTGCGGTGTTAAGCTAATCATACAGTTGGAAAGATTTGAACGCTATCAGGTATCCCTCCTGAACAGGGTACATCCCACAAGGTCAATCCCAGCCAAGCAGGCCCGAGTCCAGCTCCCATTACCCCGATCCCCAGCAATGTAAACTTGGAACGGGGTGTTAGGTACGCACAACTGAGGCAACCTTTACTCCAGGTCCTTTACTCCATGGGGCTCAGCTTATCGGCTACACTACCTGAGACATGATTCGACCAAGGCTGGCAAAATAGCCTTCAGGTGTCAAGCTAGGGCCGTTCTCAGAACTCACAAGGTCCTGTTTAAAAGTTGTAATGACTGCCTAAGGTACCTCTCAGCCTTGCCCTTAATGAGTCAGCGGATGCCGTTGGGCTGGCGTGCTTTTGGGCATCCAATTGCTCAGAACTCCCCTTCGGTTCTGACAGACTGTACGATCGTAAGCAGTGACAGCAGAGCCACCAGCAAGCTCAACCAATGGGGAGCAAATGGTAAGCACCCAGTAGGAAGATCACATCCAAAACCTCAACGACTCCCTGATATGATTGTGTATGTAGCTGGTTAGCTGTAATTAATAATGGTTAAACTTCTATGCAAGCCTTCTTGTTGGGGGAGAGGAAGTGAATGAAAGCATAAAATGAAATAAAACCTAAAATAAATCAACAAGGTAAAACAGAAATAAAACGAAATAGTTTTTTTTATATAAACATCAATTAGTTATGCAGCAATAAAATAATTGGATGTTAATGTGTTGTGATCAAATTGATTTGGTCCTTGAACTTGATTCCTGCTTTCAAGCAAGATCCTGTGTGTTGGTATTACTGGTGTTGACCACTAGAGACCCAACTTATGTTATTACTAGGGGTGCAATTTCAAAATTGAGTGATAGTCCTATGCCTGACCACTAGAGGCGCAATTCCAAAATGGGGTGGTAGTTCTATGCCTGACCAATAGAGGCTTAATAGGGCGTTGGTCCCTTTGTGGAGGGTTCCAGGCAAGTGAGCCTAAGGGTTGGGGTCACTGGTGACCTATGAGAGACAAATGGTGTCAGGCAGGCCTTCAGGGCTGTAACCTTTAAGTGGTTAGAGTGGTGTTCTCTGCGCTCGTAACCAAGGAAGTAGGTAGCCGGTTGCCAATGCTAGATGAGTGAAACTCACTTTTAATGTATGCACACGCTGCTTGCGGCTAACTTATGCATCTTGCACAGTTTAAAACCCCTTATTAACACAATTACTGAAGCGAGGCAGCGCTCGCGTTACGACGACGGACCTAAATAAAGAGTGCACTATATCTCGCCAAAAATGGTGCTTAACCACAGCGGGTCTCAAGCACGGGAGACTCCCAAATTCTAAATAACACACAAACTTGGCTCAGAGCAAAGGGGTATTAAAATTGCTTTGTCTAAAGCAGGCACACACATATGAGTAAGGTCCTGATAGGTAGCTAAGCTATCGGTCTTATCTCAGGGAGTCTAAGCACAACAGAATTCAGGTTAGAACCTCATAACTAGAATTCCTGTTTGCTAATAGAGAGATCTCTGTCAGGATATATAGAAACAGGGAAACTCATCCGAATTGATCCTGGAAACAACGCACTACACCTGAGAATCTCGTCAGATATAGGGTTTAAGTTTACTGCAGTTTAAAGTGAAAAACTAAAATAAAATAACCAAAAATTAAATAAAACAAACTAACTACTAAAAATAGACATAAAAAAACAACAATAATAAGCCCCTATAATCCTGCGTAAATGCCTTCGGACTGCCACGAGTGAAATATATCCTGAACTTTTGCAACCTGTTCACAGTAGCGCTTATTCTACTGCACATTCGGTCATAAAATTTTAAATTGTGTGCTCACAATAAGTTTAAACCTTGTGCCGGCATTCTCCACCAATTATGTAGGAATTATTAGCTCAAGTAAATTTTGATATGTTCACCAATATGTTTGAATCAGTTCAAGTTTAATTAATTATTATTTAATGCTGATTATTAACCAATTGTGATGCCGAATACCCGGCTCCTTCAAACTCGATTGCAGTATCCCCGTGAGTCTGTTAATGTGAGACTTAAGTGGGATTCCCTAATTACCAGTATCACTTAGTAACCTGGGTTAAAAGGCGCGTCCACCATGCCACGCCACCAGGTAATACACTATAAACGATTTGTAGCAAAGCTCCCCTAATGACTGATGAGAGAGTCTCGCAATGTTTCAGGCGAGTTTGAGGTTTCAGAGCATGTAGCAAGATCACACAGAGGCAGGGACTATTGTGAGCACTTAATGAACAGAGGCTGAAATTGACTCCAACAACACTATCCTTTCGACTCAAGGACTGAGACAAACACCTGTTTCTTTTACTTGCAAGGGTAGTCACACATTTTGCAGTGCGAGCTACAAAGTGCGAGTTGCTCTTGCTTCTTTA